>CM034359.1:87990413-88529012 GCA_019925275.1 Mytilus edulis | reverse complement strand
TTGCAGAACATATTGTCTATAATGTTTTGTTTCTCTTTTGATAAGCTTTTGCATGTCGAATAATGTATTTCTGTAATTAAGGGCAGAAGGGTCGCAGAAGTCAATCTATTATTCAAAATGTCCATTTCATTATTCAAAATTGGCTATTTCTTAATTTTACTCGTTTTTCTGCATTTAACTCCTCTGTAACCCCTCAAATAGGCAAGGTGGCACATATTGATTAGACCCATTTTGTTCCTCTGTTAATAAACTTTCACATTAGGTATCTCTGTAATTTGGAGCTAAAGTGGCGCACAAGTTCTTCCCTTTATTCAAGATGCGTATTTCTATATTGATCCGGTCCTTCATTAATCCTCATATAGGCGTTGCGGAACATAATGACTTGATGCCTTTTGTTTCTCTATTAATAATCTTTAAAACAGTTTGGGAAACCCACTAATTTATCCTCAGATAAACAATTTCAACGAGTGTTAAAGATAAACAATTTCAACGAGTGTTATGATTTTTTGTCTTATATCAATTTAAATATTTGTTAAAAACCACTAAAAATAACAAATTCAGTAACACAGGACAAAGTGAGTCAAAAAATTAATTTTCTATTTCATTATTCACTTTCAACTTGTATATTAAAGCATGAACTATTTCATTATTCATTATTCGTCACGAAACGTTGATTATCACACATTTGTTATGAAAACCTTAGGTTTTGCATCTGCAATAACCTCAAAATTTCCCGGGGCAAAAACGAGTATATTGATAGTGTGCCCTGATTTCAAAATTATGTGACGTCATTGCGTCCTTAACGACACGTTTGTGACCTTTTTTGTTTCATTACATTGTTTTTTTCTCTTTTCTGCAGAACTGAAATATGTGTCGTACTTGACTTTCAGCCTTTGTCGTCTGGACTTTGCCTGGCCGGGTAAAAACGAAAAATAACTATATGTTGTTACAACTGAAATCTCCTGGTAGCTCTTATTATAACAATTTCAAATAAATGCTTACACTAAATTTTACAATATATAGTTCATCATACATAGATATAATTGTCAAGCTGTAATATATAAAAATTTTCTTTCGTATAACGTAATACGCAAATATTTCTGTTTTGGTGATCAATCCTGCATAGGTACGATTTCAATATACACGAAACAACAAATATTTTCGTTATGTCCTATTGTGTTGTGTTGTCAAAGTAAACCAAAGCGACAAACAAAGATTTCTCTAAACTTCGTTAAATATTAAATATAAGCAAATAACAGAATTATACTTTACTACAAATTAATTATGCTTCAAATTCACAAATCTCTTGTAAACAAATTCGCATGGAATAATGAATATTTATGAAATAAATTACATTTACGGATTTAATGTTTACTGCATATTTTCACTTAAAAATCATCTATATTAATCGTAATGTAACAAACTAAAAATTCTCATTTTAAATAAATACAACTAAATTAAAAAGTAAATGTGAAATGAGATTTTCATAAAAAGATCTGGATATCACTAGCGACTTTAAATAATATCTATGTCGGATGTAGTTAATAACATTGCTTATGTTCCAGAAAGTATCTTTGATCATTCGTTTTTGTATAGTGACATAAAAATAGAACTGAATTATGAAACAATTTTCGAAGAGCCACAATTAATACGTTAACCTAAATATAACGTGTCGACTGTTTAGAATGACTTTCTGATGAATGAGCAAATACATTCAAAGGTGATGGAATATATTAAAAAAGTTGAAAATTATATAAATGTATCTAGTGATATACAAAACGCATATGACCAATTTCAAGGTTTGATAAAGTGTGAAATTAACAACATGCTACAAATGAACACAAGTGGTTTTGGTCGTAATAAAAGCACAAAATCTAGGTATAAACCTTACTGGGACAATGATTTGTCTTCACAATGGACTAAAGTGTGTGCATGCGAAAAGAAATGGTTGCGCTGTAATGGACCGAGCGGCACAAAACAAAGATTAAAAACAGATCATTGTGCGGAAAAAAAGACATTCGACCGTCTTAACAGAAAATATAAGCGGCAACACCAAATATCAGAGCGAAAGAAATTAGAAGAAAAACTATGTACATCAAATCAGCGCGAATTTTGGAAGTCTGTTAGTAAAATTGGAATCGCAAGTGAACGTAAACCATGTATTCCGATGGCGGTATTAGGTCCAAATGGAAACGTTAATACGAATAAAAACGACGTTCTTAATAAATGGAAGAGTGACTTTCAAAATTTATTTCAACGCAATGGTGGATATAATAACCAGCTTAATACATTCACTCTCAACACAGAAATAGACGTTACACCGCCAAATCAACCAATTTCAAGAAACGAGGTCATCCCTGCCGTAATAAACGCTAAATTACGAAAGGCCACGGAAATAGATGAAATTCTGACGGAAGTTTTAAAGAATGACGCGGCAATAGACTTACTTTGTCAAATTATCAGCGGTTGCTTTAATCTGGGAAAAGTTCCGTATCAGTGGAATAGTGGTATCATAAATCCCATTTTAAAACCGGGATCTGACGACGACAGAAATCCCATGAACTACAGGGGAATCACTTTGGTTTCCGTGCCATGTAAGACATGTAAGATATATTGTTACATTTTAGATACTAGACTTAGCTCTTGGCTGGAAAATAACGATATCCAGTGTGATGAGCAAACCGTAGTTACGAAGAACATATTCACACGCTTCATTCTACTCTGAACGACAGAAAAATATCTAGAAAGTCAACTTATGTATGCTTTGTAGACATGAAGAAAGCTTTTGACACCGTTGAACATCATAATCTGTGGTTTAGATTACAGCGTGTTAATGTCCGTGGACAGTTCCTAGCTGCGATTCAATCCTTGTATAATGACATAAAATGTACTGTTCGTATCAATAGTGACCAGACCCCTTGGTTCAGTGTAGAAGCCAGTGTGAAGCAGGGCTGTATTCTATCGCCCACTTTGTTTTCGGTTTACATCAATACTTTGGCAGATCGTATAAACTCTCTAGAATGTGGAGTGCTTATTGATGATTTCCGTCTCAGTTTATTGCTTTACGCGGACGATATAGCGCTAATAGCTCCGGATAAAGAAAATCTACAACGTATGTTAAATGTAGTAACCGAATGGGGCGCTGAATGGAAATTATCCGTAAATATTGGTAAAAATTAAAATTGTACATTTCCGTCAACAGTCATTCTTACGTTCAGATATTTCGTTCCGATGTTCTGGAACAATTATTGACTACATTATAGGATTAAATACTTTTTTCTAGAGGTTATTGGTGTGTAAACCGGGCTATTAACTCACAAACTGAATAAAAGTCGAAGGACTTTTATGTTTAGTTTGTGAGTAAGAGCCCCGGTTTACACATCAATAACCTCTAGAAAAAATGTGTTTGATCCTTATAATTCTTCAGCCAAACATTTTTGATATTTAATAAACATTTTTTTTATTGCTACTATATATATTTACGTTCAAAAGCACAATGGCAAGTCGTAACTAAGGAGTACGCCGCCGTCTTGAATTTCTAAAAACCATAAATGTCCGATAAATACAACGGAATCTTAACTGAAATAGTACCTACCTCAAAAACTTCATTTTAATTGAATGTTATCCGAATTTGAAGCGTACACGTAACGAAATAATCTTTCCCTTGAAAATTTCCATTCGTATGACGTCGTGTTTTGCCATGACGTAAATTCGCCAAATCCTTCATGAAATTTCGCGAAATTTTATTAATTTTTTTTTATACATTTTCGAAGCTTTAGTGCATTAAATTTATTTCTTTGTTTGTTATATATGCACTAGAATAGTCACAACTATTATGCAATTGTTTTTTAATTCTCAATTTGCTGCAAATCCCGGGATCACTGTAAGCTTGTGTATCGCGCATGAATAGATTACAAAAGTAGTTTCGGAAACATGGTTTATCGAAGTGTAAACTTAGAGAAAAATTCTAATTGACCAATCAATTTTAGGTATTTATAGATATGCAAATCATATAAGAATTATTGATTCATATAAATACTTTGGAGTGTAGATGGACGAACATTAAATGTTTCGTAAAAAATGCAAAAGAACTAGCCAAAGCAGAGAGCCGCGTTTTGGGTGCTTTAATTACCAAAACTCAATCCATGGGAGGGATGACTTTTAAAGTGTATAATTAACTATATACGTCCGTTATTGAACCAATTTTACTTTATGGTGGTGGTATCTCAGTGCCATATTAGCAGTACAAAACCGAGTATGTAAATTTTTCTTATCGGTGGGAAAGCGCATATTGAACGTAGCTTCACGCGGTGATATGGGATGGACATCACTAATAACTAAACAACGCATACATTATTGTAGACTTTTGTGCAAATTGATCCGTACTGACCAACAAAGAATTTCCTACAAAACTTTTAAATGAACATCTAGAAGAAGAAAAGGTTGGAGTGCATAAGATTGTTGATCGGATCAGACTAAAGGATCCGACGTATGACTTAACATTATCGACTAAATCAGTTATGCATATGATAAGTGAAAAACTATGTGAACTTGACATCACAGAATGGTATGAAGAACTCCTTGATTACCGTCGTAATGTTGAAAACGGAAACAAATTGCGCATTTACAGATGTTATAAACAATGTGTGAAAACAGAACATTATGTGTCTTTAAACATTTCTTAACAGGAAAGGCGTTTTATGGCTCTATTTCGCTCCAGGGCTCTACCGCTAGCGCACGAAACTGGCAGATACTCCAGGCCGCCTTCACCCGTAGAAGACAGACTTTGTTTGTTTTGTGAAAGTTGCAGTGTAGAGAATGAAAAACATTTTCTCATGGAATGCACGCTTTATGACGATATTCGATATAACCTTTTTTCATGAATGTCCAGAGCACCTGAGATCACCCCTAGTTTTTTTGTGGGGTTCTTGTTGCTTATTCTTTAGTTTTCTATATTATGTCATTTGTAATGGAATTTGATGCGACTGTCATACAAGTGAGAGGTTTAGCTAGCTATAAAACCAGGTTCAATCCGCCATTTTCTACATTAGAAAAATGCCTGTACCAAGTCAGGAATATGACAGTTGTTATTCATTCGTTTGATGTGTTTGGACTTTTGATTTTGCCTTTTGATTTTTGATTTTCCTTTTTGAATTTTCCTCAGAGTTCAGTATTTTTGTGTTTCTACTTTGTACTATTGTTTGTCTGTTTGTCTTTTTTATTTTTAGCCATGGCGTTGTCAGTTTATTTTTGATTTATGAGTTTGAATGTCTCTTTTTGGTATCTTTCGTTCCTCTTTTTCAAAATTTATTCATAGCCTTTGTAATAGATAATAAATTTATTGAAATTATGAACTGTTATGAAACACAATTTTTCCTATGCAACTTTTTATATACATTTTTCTGGCGAAAAAAATTGTTTTACACAGCTCTTAATGAAATTTTTACTAGCTTCAGAGTTTTATTATTTTATTTTTATTAAAAAAGTCAGAATTCGACAATTTTTATATAAATATATTGATTGAATATAGTAATTTTAATGGTAAATTTTTTGTGACTTTTGTGAGAATTTTAAGCTTTTTAGTGTCTCATAAGTCATTTATATGGCTGGATATTGATTGTTTTATGTGTATATATTTATATAATGTTGCTTATATTTATGTCAATCAATATGTGACACTTTAATAAAATATTTTACTTACTTAATTTTATATTTTATTACAACTGAAATCTCATGGCAACTGACGAATAGCCCAAACCACTAGCTTAAAAAAGTCGTTGCTCACGTGCTTAGAGATCCAAGGTTTTCTTCGTCTTACCAATTAAATTCTCGTTACATGATTTCGTAACTGACCACAACTTTTTAAGTGGTCACTCATAATTTTGTCGTGTCAACCAAGCTGACACTTTGATCTCAATGGTTCATTCTGGCTATTCCTACATTTTGAAATTTATAGGTAAAATAGTAAAATTTTATGTAGGAGTTCCCAGAATTTGTGTGTAAACAATGGGATTATGTAGGATTATGTTGTAACAACATTAAACTAATGAGATCTAATTAAATAAGGTAAATGCAGGTAATTCTTGTAGAAAATAAAGAAAAAGAATAATTTATATCACAATCTTACAGTTCATTTAATAATTTCAACGGCACAGTTTATGTGAATAATATTCATATGCACAATATGAATTCATAGCTATAATGTCATGCACAAGTAATTCCAATTATTTACAATAATATATACAAGTAAATAATATCATTTGAAATAGCACAGTCGGAAACCAGGTTGAAATAGAACAAAAGAATCGAAGCTCTTTATTAGAGAAGGCAATAAATGTTTACCGTATTGTTTACTATATCAACAAATTTTTTAAAAGTTAATAGAAACAAACAAAACTGCAATTTTCTTCTCAATAACGTGGTGTTTTCTTTCAAAAACACCATTTGCATAACTTTTCAATTTATCTAGTACATAGTTGAGCAGAACAATTAGATATCAAGTCGACGACATGGGTATCTTTCAAGTTGGATGACGAAAATGCATAACCTCCGATTTTTTTGAAAAAATTACCACGGACGGAAAACATATCAATCTATTAGTTCAGTAATTTTCGTGTCTGCCCTTCCATTATGTGACTGAAGAAAAAAGTCCAAAAAATAGGTAACAATTGTATCGAAAAGAGAAAATCGAGTGCACCTTTTTATGTTAGGGCGTGTTTGAGTTGAGTATTTTGTCATGATATCGTACAAAGTAAGAATATTTCATACATCTTCTCGCTTCAGATTCTATCATTTTTATATATCAAAGCTACAGGTTGACTTTATTACACAAAAACTAACAGTACTAAAAGATGAAATATATGGGTCAAGTGAAATACCTATCTAATGAGTCACAAAAACAGAGAAGGTGTGTTCGAATAGCTATTTTTTACTGAAAGTACTTGACGACAGTCTTAAAAATTGGATGATGAAAATGCATATCTTCGAAAAATTCTAATTTTTAGTGTGTGATAACTAGGGTTTATAGTCTTCAACCACTAAAAAAATCTAGTCTGCCCTTCCACGAAATATTTAATTAGAATTTTTTTAAATATTTATGATTTTTCGAAAATTCCACCTGACAACCGACCAGACAATAGTTTTAAGTTGAATCAATGCAGACAAGATCATTAACTGATGCTCATTAGCTAGTTGATACATTTGTCTTTTGAAATATAACTGACATATAAGGATCGTATTGGTGCAATGTGGATAAATTTATCGGTTTCCAAGAGCAAAATGGGTAGCGCGTCATCGCTACAATGGCTTCCATTACGATTGTGAAAATGAACTGGCGTAATGGGGAGATAATTTTGACGAAGTAGGATCCTGACTGATCTGAATGTTAAATCATTCTTTAATCAAAACAATAAATGTTGAGTTACACTAAACAAAGCACCAAAAGTATACTAAATTTATATTTAAATTCAAATTTATTTATAGCACACACATTGTAATACAACATATAAGAGAATACAAAGTCTTAATCAATGCGCAGGAGATGAGAAGCAGCATCTCCATACTCGACTGGAGTAAATTCATCATTCTGTAACCTTATTTTCTATTATTATCTATAATAATTAAGTTTTTTTATATTCATTTTTAAAAATCATAATTTGTTAAAATAATGAAATTTCTAAATGCTTTGTGCCTGTCCCAAGTCAGGAGCCTGAAATTTAGTGGTTGTTGTTTGTTTATGTGTTACATATTTGTTTTTCATTCATTTTTTATGTATAAATAAGGCCGTTGATTTCTCGTTTGAATTGTTTTACATTGTCATATCAGGGCCTTTTGTAGCTGACTATGTGGTATGGGCTTTGCTCATTGTTGAAGGCCATACAGTGACCTCTAGTTGTGAATGTCTGTATCATTTTGGTCTCTTGTGGACAGTTGTCTCATTGGCAATCATACCATATCTCCTTATTTATATTTGAGACTGAAGTTGAAAGTGTGGGTAACTAATAATTTTCTTTTTAAGTACTTTTTTTCAGACTTTTAAATGCTTTAAATTTACTACTTTTTCTTTCATTGTATTTTTATTTTTTCCAATGCTTATTTAGAAATTCCATGATATTAAAATACTTAAAATTATTACTTTCTGAGTGTTTTCAAGAAAGAAAGTCTCATATTTTACATAAAATTAATGATTTTCATTTAATATCCACAGGTAAATTTACCTTTGACCAAATAAAACACTAATGATTAAACCAACATATTTTGCAATAACAACATGTATTGTTCTTCCACTAATCCCCCATGTAGGAATAGCCAGAATAGTAAAATACAAAATGTAGGAATAGCCAGAAGACACCATCTCAATAAGTATTATTACTTGTATTTTACCTGTCAAATAAATGCGCGCAAAAGTAATGCACCGGATTTTCGTATACCTTTGTTGCGACAATTTATGTAATTTTGGCTAATGCCTCGAGGCCGATATGGGAGTCTCGGGATGATACCAGGGCCAATATGGAAAAGGGCATTTTATAATCTATACATATTGAATAATGAATTATTTCTTCGGATATATTTCCCGTGTTATCAATTATGTCATTTCTATATAATATGTCACTATAAAACGCAAGTGTAGACTACTGTTTGTGTAATATTTATGTTAATTAAATTGAATACCTTTCTAATTTGAATGTTTTAGAATTTTCACACTTGTGTTCAGATGAACATTGCCCTATTGTATACATGTTTAAATTGTATTCACTCTGTAAATGTAGGAATTAAACAGAACATTATAAATCATTTTTTAGGAAAAAAGTTTATAAATGGGATGAATTTAGAAAATATATAGATTTAGAAAAAAAAATTATACACGATTTGATAACATTAATGTAAATTTGGAAAGTATTATTGATGACATTTTGACATGATAAACTCTGTTGTGGATAAAATCCGACCAATCCTAATAGAATCTACAAGGGAAACTTTAGTAACAAGCCGAAAAAACGAGCATTCAAAAACATAATATGCACAGACATGGACTCAAATATCGATTCTTTTTTGTAAAAATAACACATTGTTCACTTCGTTCTTCTTAAGATACAACAATAAGATTAATATTATTATATAGGACATTGAACACAACTAGAGCAGCAGAACTAAGTATATCTTGCTATCTTTTTTCGATACAGAGTTCAATTTTTGATCTGCATATATACTTTATATAGCAAAAATAGTTTTAATTCATTTTTTATGTGCACTTTCAACAAAGCCTTATACACTGCATACATGGCATATTCAGTTTTTATTTTAAAGAATTTGCATTTATTGCGTATTTTCCAAATTGCCCATTAGAAAAAAAGAATTATTATTGCATTAACAATTGTATTATTCGAATTTTCTGCACAAATTCCTAATCAGATATATTTTTTTAACGAGTGCCTCATTATTGATAAGGTTACAAAGTTGTTAATTTCTAACAAGTATTTCTATCAATGGTTTATAATTGTTACATTCATTGATTAGATTAAAGCTCAAGGGTATCAATACTATCATTTCCATCCGTAAGTGCAGAGTTTGCAGTGTGTTTTCGGTATATATAATCCTGTGTATATGTTAGCAGCAATAAGTGAAATTAGGCATTAAGCTTAAATCCTAGGCAATAAGCTAACACATAGGCAGTAAGTATATTGCCTAAATGATGTTAGGCATTAGTCTTAAATCCTGAACAATGTGTGCAGGCATTAAACTTTATGCATAAAATACAAATGCTAATTAATAAAAGACATATATTCATTTAAATAATAATACATTTGTTACATGATAACATTATGAGAACTGGGGCCAGTTTATCGAAACTGTCCTACGATCGGTCCTATAAGATATTCTTAGGAGAGAAATTTTGATAAAATTATGACTGACTTACGACATGTCTCAGCATGCACATCTAGGCCATCAGAGGATTATCGTGGCTTAAATTTCCTAACCGCTGTCCTAAGTATTGGCGTAAAAGGAAAATAGCAAATGAAAAAAATGAAATATTGTATCAAATTTATACAACTTTCATTTAAAAACCGATAAATTATTAGAAAATAATTATTAGTTTTAAATCAAAGGTTATATAACTCTCCACAAGATACCGGAAATAAAAGATGCTATACATATTAAAACGCATCAAATAATGATTTATAAATATGAAAAACTTGACAAAAATTTGTGTTAAAATCATTTTGTTATCACAAGTTACGGAACTGTTAACAAAGAAAATTAACTAATCCAATAAAAAAAAAATGGAAAATGGTGTCATATCTTATTTTTGTCTACTTTTAACCAGTTAAAACCAGCTTGACTAATGAAGTGTACATTTTTTCAGATAATTATTATAATTATTCTATAGAATCTCCAACCCCCTTTATTAATTGGATACACTCACTATTTTTAATACCACAAATACATAAAAAAAAAATTAAGTTAATTCTGTTTTTAAACTACAAAAATTACTAAATAAACTTACTAAATTTGAAGATCTGTCAAACGAATGTATATTTATACATGTAATATAAGACATTTAATCAAGAAACGACTTGATATCAAGAACAAATCACCAAATATGCTTATTGCCTAAAATTATGTTTGGCAATTGGATGAATAATCATCATCAGACTTCAGGAAATAAACTTAATGCCTAATAAAATATTTGAGTTTTCAAATAATCGCGGTTTCTTTACTTCCATTTCGTTATATGTACCATGTGTGATCTTTGTTTATATTTACCTCTTTTGCAAAGCGCTTTTGTAATAATTTGGTAGGTTTTTGATCTCAAGACCTGAAAGGACAGAACATTCACATAGAAAAAGTTTATCCGCAAATTTCTTATCATATTTTTGTAACTAAAATTTACCTTTTGCATTCCAACTACATAATTGCGTATGTAAGATCGAATACAACGATTTGATATATTTTCTTTCTATCCAACTATCAAAATTAACCATCCCTATGCCCACCTTTTTAACATCTAAACAACAAATCTTACGTTCTACTTAATTCACTTTCTCATCCCAAATAAAATTCCATATTACCTTATTGAAATCTTTTTTTGTATTTTACAGGTAAACCTTTTATTACTAACTCATAACCACACACTGAAGTAATTTTTAACAATAAGGACTTTCCAGAGTTTGTCAACTTTTCTGCTTTTCCAGACGTGTAAACAGTTTTGTTCTTTTCTAATATTGATTTCCAAATTTTGTTATTATCAATATTATAACCATGGTACATATCTATAGTGTTTTTATGTTATCTGCTGTCCAGCTTATCTTTTTAAAAGTTGGCCATCTGCGTTTATTTTCGCCAATATTTATTCCTGTTGTCTATTCGCAAATATTTTTAGAACAAGAGGCCTTTTCATATTTGTCTAATATTTCAAAAGATTTTTTACAGAACTTTCATTTTTATTAAATAATTGTGTGTCGTCTGAAAAACATATTCATGAGGGGCGAAAGATACCAGAGGAACAGTCAAACTCATAAATTGAAAATAAACTGACAACGCCATGGCTAAAAATGAAAAAGACAAACAGACAAATAAAAGTTTTTTTTCATTTAGAATAGACCGTTGGATTTCCCGTTTGAATGGTTTAACACTAGTAGTTTTGGAGCCCGTTATAGCTTAAGTGTTAGGTGTGAGCCAATGCTCCGGGTTGAAGGCCGTACATTGAACTATACTGGTTTACTTTTATATATTGTTATTTGGATGGACAGTTGTATCATTGGCACTCACACCACATTTTTCTATATCTAAACAATAGTACTCAAAAAGACATAGAAAACTAAAGACTGACCAACAAGAACCCCACCAAAACTGGGGGTTGGTTTCTAGTAGCAATATAATGCCTTAAAAGTATTCTTCTGCCATTTTTGCACAGGCCAATGGCTCTGCCTGTAATATAAATATACCAAAGGGCTATAGGAAAAACCTGCCTGGCTGATCTAGAAATTGAAAAAATAAAATTTGAGACGTAGCCATTTGTTTTAATACTCGTCTTTGCACTGTTTAATAACTGTTATACCCGACCACGGAAATTGTCTCCAAAATAAATTACCTTCATAACGAGGTCTAACCATCCCTATTCCACCTTATCAAAGCCTAAGCTTATAGTTGGTCTTAAAATACAATTAAACTCTCTTCATCTTTAACATCAATATGTTTTTATGATATCCTGTATCATTGTATTCGCTTCCGTTATATGTCTGCCTTTTAAAGACCTTTTTTGGTCGGGATAAGTTTTGGAAGGATTATCTATAATCTTTCTGATAGTATTTTTGCAATAATTTTCTCCACGGTAATATCGATATATCACGGTCTATTAATTGTTTGTAGTCATCATTTAATTGTTTTCGGTGTGACTTGTTAAATCTTGAGCATTTTGTAAATGTCATTCCTCGGATATAACTAAATTTGAGTTAAATTAAATTTGTTCATTTAGTATTTAGTCTATATTATATTTTTAATGCACATTTACTGTTTTTACTCGCCTCCATAATTTATATTTCCCGTTTTGCTTTTCTAGATTAAAAAAGTAACTTGACGATGTTTCCCCTTCTATCATCCATTGTACACGAGCCCTTGTTTTTGTTCTCATGGTAGCTATAGCTTTTAGCGATTCTATTTCCGATATCTTATTTTCAACCTCCAAAGTCGTGATACTATTTAATTTGTGTTTTTCTCATTTATGTTCATGGATAATAATATAACTTTTTTGAGAAATTTTGTTTAAGATTTTACTAACTTCCATTGTTAACTTTTTTGTGACATCTCACCAATCTTGTTTTTTCTGAACCTATATTTTCTTTTTCGCAAAAAGAAGATATATCAAAATATATTAAGAATTTAAAAAATAAAAAAGCTTGTGGTGATGATATTATTATTAATGAATATACTTCTATTTCTGGCATTTTTTGTATTAGTGTTTATGCTGCATTGTTTAACTTGATTTTTAAAAGTGGAACGATCAAGCCATTTTATAAATACCAAGGCATTTGATATCAATAACATTGATAAAAAAACTATAGACCCATCATTATTGCAAGCTGTATGGGTACATTATTTACAGCTGTGTTAAGTAATACACTTGCAATATTCTCTGATGAAGTTATACTACTCAATAAAAATCAGTTTGGATTTCTAAAAGGTTACTCAACTTGTGATTGTATCATTATACTACACGTTTTTTGTTGAAATTTTGAAACTAAAAAAGATTTTTTTTTAAAGCTTTTGTCGATTTGAGAAAGCATTTAAACCAGTGACTAGAGATGCTTTATAGCATAGGATGCTAGTAAATAATATCAATGGCTATATGTATAGCTGAATTCGGACATTCTTGTCATATTCCACGATATGTTGATCGGACCTGAGACCCATCCATTGTTTGACATACATCCCTTAATGTTGTTATATATATTTTCATCACATGTGATGAAGCTACCTTAAAATCCACACCGTGTCAGAGTTTCCGTCATAAAAGCCCATGTATTATATCTTGAAATTGTCTGATGTTGAGACCAATATATATATTTTTTACATCTCCTGTTTGATCTAGACTGATGATAGATGGTAGAACTTGTTTTGGTCTCTGCGCTAACACTTAAGCAAAATGTTTGTATCATAATTCAATAAAAGTTAAATGATGTAAATGAAAGAGTCTCATTCTTTTAAAATATTACTGAAATTGCACCTTTCTTTCGCGAGTTTGTGGGTTCTCATTTTCATAATTATAATTAAATACCTTCATTTTGGCAATAATATTTTTTAAACTCTGCCAAATGTGCCTTTAAAAACAACACTGTTAGCCAATCAAGACCTGCTGATTTATGAGCCTAAAAAAATACATCTGTACATTCTTATTCTGTAACTTCCCCTTCACATTGATTACTATCTGAATTGGTATTTTCCGTTTCTTTAATATACGTTCTAACATCAGGTTCACACGGGTAAGTTGACTCACAAAGTTTTTGTTATACATGTTTGTGAGAGTATTTTCCTTATCTATTTAGAATTTTATCTTGGTCTGTTGTATTGCAAACCCATGTTCATCATATAGTTTAGTTATTATCTTTTTTGTTTGACGACTCATTTCTAGTCCCAACAACTATGCATTTTCCCTCCTTCTTCAAACAATTTTACCCTTGATTTTATTTTTTGTCCTTTAATTTGTCTTTATATAAGACCTGAATATAGGTTGCATTTCTATAAATATTGACAATGCAATTTCCCATAGGAACTCCTTATACGACTGAAACTGTACAACTTTTACTATAAAGTTTTGATTTTTTTTTTATCCTAGAATTGAAAGTTCATATGCACTACAATTTTTTTCAAAATTTAGGGCTGTGCGGCAAATTTTCAATGTTTGTATGCCCTGAACTTTTCAGAGTTGAAACTAACACTAATTTTCTTAACTACCCCTACCTCGAATGAAATGTTACCACTGATTTCAATGTAAACAATATGCACATGTATATTTACTGGTAACAGTCCCAAGTTATGTCTCTATGAGATAGAACACAGAGAGCATAACTGGGAACCAGAATGTAAACAAAATTAATTTTCTATGAATATTCTAAATCTCCCCAAAAGAGGTGTGGTTTGAGAAACAGCTGTATTTACAACATGCAACCTATAAATCAGTTTTCAAATTCTCAATTAATTTTGTAATTTATAATTTGTTGCACAGATTATTAAAGATTATTTTCATGGCAATGTCTAGCTTAATAAATATTTTAGACCATTTAAACATCAGTCATTTTAAACAAAAAACTACAATTACATCACATACAAATTGTTTTTAACTAGAATCTCTAATACAGAATAAAATGAATAAGATTTATACATATTTTTTTATTGTCATTTTTCTTTTTCAGGATAAATATTCACGAAGAAGAGACCATTAATGTTCCGTTAAAATTGTGAAGTCTGTCACTGATATAAGATGCCGGTTCACATGTGAAAAGGCTGAAAATATTAGTGTAGAGCTGTAAAAAGTGAAGCTTGACTATCAGAATGCAGTGTTGTGATAGATTACTCACTCTATGGGGTGGTAAAAAAGTAAAGCATACCTCTTTGTTAAAGTCACTATGATATTTGACCTAACATCTTTGTCCACCTAAAACAGAACGAAATTGACTAACGAACCAAATTTTTTTTTCAAGCGAAATGAACATGCTTAATAAATGTCACTGAACGTTGTACGCAAACATCTATTTATATAAAGATTTCCGTAGGTTTTATGGTTTCTGAGATATCCCATACCAAAGTGTAAGGTCAAAACGAAGGTCAACCCCAACTAACTTCAAAACACATTAATACCTTAAAATAGTTTCAAAACACCAAAAAAAAATAAAAAATTACCCGGAAAGTTAACATTTCGTAAGAGACCTGTAATTCAGTGATTGTCGTTTGTTTATGTGTCACATACATTGTATTTGTGTTTCGTTCATTTTCGACATGAAATAAGCCGATAGTTTTCTCCTTTGAATTGTTTTACATTTATAAAGGATATCCTTTCCAGATTTTTCTTCTAAATGTCGGGGAAAAGACTGACTTGAAATTTTTAGTTTATATAAGCCTTGGTATTATTTGGGTCTCAAATCGTGAATCTAGAAATCTAGAATCTGACTAAATTTTGGCAAATGATCGTTTATGAACGATTGATTTCTTGTAGAAAAAAAACATTAGTGTAGTGGGGCAACATACTTATTCTGTATCGCAGAAAAGTTTTCCGATCATCTGACAAAAAATCTTAAAAGTGACCAAATTACATCCGTAAACAGTTACGCATGCCAATATATGCAAATAACAGTTACCTATTTGCATTGAAAAAGGACCAATCAAACTGCAGTACACCTGTCCATTTAAATATATCATTAAAAAAAACTTGTGTACCTTTTAATTTGCGTAAAAGGATATTTTTATAAATTATAGGAGTAAATTAATATTTCAAAATTCAAACATTTCCAGAAAACAATTTTTCATTTAATAAAACGGTAAATTAAACCCTATACAGACATCATTTACATCTGACCTATGAATATCTGCACCAGAAGGTTTTGTCATATATACCAGAAAAACAGCAATCGAAAAGTAAAATCACAAAAATACTGAACTGTAAGGACAATTTAAAACGACAAATCCCTTATCAAATTGCAAAATCAAAAGCTCAAACACATCAAACGAATGGATAACAAATCTCATATTCCTGACTTGGTACAGAACTTTTCTATGTAGAAATTGGTTGATTAAACCTCTCACAGTTGTATACAATTTCATTATATTGACAACGATGTGTAAAGAAAACAAATAGGCATAATAGGCAAAAATGTTACAAAAAAAGGCAACTGTAGTATACCGCTGTCCAAATCTCATAAATCCATGGACAAACAACAAAATCGGGGTAACAAACTAAAATCGAGGGAAACGCATTAAATATAAGAGGAGTACAACGACACAACATTAAAATGCAACACACGCAGAAAAGTACTAAGCATTAGACAAAATCCTATGAGAATAACAAATATAACATCAAAATCAAATACATAACTTTGGGATAGATAAGTACCGTGACACGCCTTATAGTAATGTGAATTCACACTCAAAAATAAGAGAAAACAAACGACACAACGGAAACACAACCTTAAAATGTAACACACACACAAACGAACTATAATACAACAATGGCCATATTCCTGACTTGGTACATGACATTTTTAAAGGAAAAAATGGTGGGTTGAACCTGGTTTTGTGGCATGCGAAACCTCGCACTTTAATGGCAATGTTAAATATAACATTGAAATGACAACATAATATTACAGGACTACAATCCAAATAAATAGGACAACGTATTATGCAAAGAAACACAGGAATAATAGATAACAAAAGACATCAGGTTTAAAATTCAATACGCCAAAAACGCGCCTCGTCCACACAAGACTTACCAGTGACGCCCAGATATAAAAGTTCGAAAGTAAAAAAAAAGGGTACAATGTTGTACAGCAATGAGGATCAAAAGTTGAAAAAGGTTGTGCCAAATACGGTTAGGGTTTTCTGCTTGTGATAAGAACATCCTTATTATTTAGAACAATTTATGCTATTGCAAACAGTAAATTTTACAACTGAATATCAAAGATATACATGATAAAACTGAAGTCTTAACTAATTACAGAAAACAAAACCCGAATACATAATACAAAGACCAACACAGAAAATAGACACACCCGACTGGGGTACAGCAGTCAACATTGTTTTATAATCTTAATCACTATGAACACAACGAAAAAAGTAATAATGAAACACGAAGTGGCATATTAACAAAGCACATTAGCACAAATAAAAGACAAGCATACCAGAATTTAATATAGCACTATTACATTATGACGGGATGTATAAGAACAGAGCCTGTGATAAAGAAGCACAAAAAGGCATTTACACAAGAAAATTAGCAAAACTGAAAAACAAGTTTAAAAAAATATACCATAGCATAATAACGGGATTTATCATCAAAACAGACTTTTAACAGTACAAAGGGTTCATAGAGGGGTGACCAGTAATATATACTGGAAACATAGTGTTGTTTACTATTTACACCAATTTCAGGTGATGCATTATGATGAGGTTAATATTTTGAAATAAGGTTGCAAAAGGGTATCTACTGCAGCAGAGATACCAGACGCTCATACGTTAACATTAAAAAAATAAAACATGTCCAACGGTTCATGAGTTTACAATCGACTGTTTCCCCTTCATCCAAGGTATATCATCTATCTATGTAATATATAAACGCCACAAAAAGAAAATGTTAAACGATTCAAAACAATGATTAACGACCTGTCTAATGTTCAAACGACAGCCACTGAAAAAGAAACGAAGTTATGATGATGTATCTCAGATTCATTAGTCTTTTAATATGGGGATCATGGATAATATTTACTTTTCAATCGATATTCAAATATTTGGGTCTCGATCATAACTACAGAGAGAAATAGTCGAAGTGCTCAACTCGTACATTAAAGTTCGTATGGTTTATTCAATTATTAATACAAATTCTTACATAAACATATTAAAATTGACGTCTAGAAAAACCTCCGTCATGAAAATTCGCTTAATTGTTCTGTTACATAATATCAATAATCGGTGATAGACTAATTACGAACTATTAAAAGGTCAGAGTATGATTGAATGGTGACTGAATTCAGACGTATTTTTAAAGCGACCAATAGGAGTTGTTTTAGCTGTCAAGTGGGTAAACAAGAGAAAAGTAACCGACAGTCTAGTTTCATTTGTTTTTATTAGTCATATGCCTTTTATTTTTATTGTTTTATAATGGTATTCTTAATCTGAAATTGCTGCGATCATATATGTATTCAAATTGGTCTCAACTCATAGTACAACATTCAACTATCCTTGTTAAATAATGTGTTTTATAAAAAAAAAAAACGTGGAACGTGCATAAGGCTGAAGCTATTAACTAGTTATTTCTACTTGATTAGAAAAAACACTGCTTTTTTTTTAAACTTCGTCTATAAATTAAACTTTGATAGCACTTCCTTCCATATCATTTTATTATACATGAGTCACTATTGAAATATTTCTGAGTCGTCTTTTACAATCTTTTGACATACTATCTTTTATCATTAAAAGTTATGAGGATGGTGTTGTTAGCCAAACATGAAAATCAAATTATCAAAATTGTTCAGGACTAATGATTCGAAATAAAATCAAATGCAATTTTCCATTTGCAGAAATTTACCATAAAATCCACCGTTTACGCCCAAACTAAGGAGTGACCTGCCATATCGAATTGCTTGGATAAACAAAGTTTAATTACTACAATATCATAAAAAAAACATCTACCAAAAAAAATGCCGTTTCGATGTGATTTAATTTAAAATTGAATCGTTGAAACAACATTTTCATTTGAACGTTGTAAATTGTACATTGTTGTATGACGACATCTTTAGCCATGACGTTTATGCACCAAAATCATTCATGGATTTTAGAGGATTTTTTTTTCTATTTCAAATTGATCGTTATTGTTGATTGATCTTAAAGTTGTTAAATTGATTTCTTGTCGTGTTTGTGCATTAGAATCGGAACAACGGTACCAACATTGAAGAGTTGCCGTCGCCAATTGGGATTTAAAACTGTATTACCATCAAATAACTATTTGGCGATGGAAACTCTGCAACTACAGTAGTGTTATTCTTTAAGTTGCTTTTGTCGTAGTAGTTTGCAATGAATAACAAAAGTATTGTTTTCGTGTACGAGCAACTATCTAATCAAACTTTTTTTTCTTTACAGATGCGTTCTTCGGTAAGTGAACTGTTGACATTTTAATGTTAGATGTGGGGAGAGTTAAAAAGGTGAAACGTTTGTTGAAAATGTTTAAAATCGAGTTGTTCTGTACAGAAATCTGACCAGTTACGCGCAGTTAATGTTTGAAAATATCTAAATGGTTTATTTTGTGATGAAAACTAAACATTTGGAGAATTCACAATATCACTAAATAACTCTTACCTAAACATAACTTGGAATGTAAAGGATGTGAGTCATGAGAGGATATAATAATTTACTACCCAGATATGATCAATTCTTGGTAAAGCATATTGATTTCCCGAGATTAAAATAGAAGTTTTTGTTTTACTGGTTAATTTTTTCACATTTGAAACAAATATTGAGTCCATAAATGGAACTAATTATAGTACTTATTCAAAACGACTCCTCTGATCACTATCCTTCTTTCTCAAACAATCTTTTTGCTTTCGTTCGATTACATAAAAGATGGAAAACAACACGTTTAATAATTTGTTGCGTCCTAAGTGCTTTTCTGTATTTATTTTCATCAGGAACGCTCAAAGCCAAACATAAATCTCAAATGTCATTGATTGAACAAATTACTTAAAACTTTTAATGTAAAAATACAAGGTTACACGATGTATGATAATAATAGACAACTGTTGATGATATATTTAATTTCTTCTTTTTTTCAGCATCAGCCCCCTCCAAGAGATCTTGAGTTATATGTAAGTTCTGAAGTACACACTTAGCCCAAGATCTATGATTTATTAAGTGATTTGAAATTTATAAGAATTATTAAGAAGTTTTGTCTCTAACTATATATCATCAGAGTTAAATTCCAATCCTTTATTATTGTGTATTTCGTGTGAATGTCTTTACTTTCATTACTTCACATGTGGAGCAGGATCTGCTAACCTTCTGGAGCACCTGAGATCACCCCCAATTTTTGCTTATTATATAGTATTTCGTGTTGTGTCATGTGTACTATTGTTTGTCTGCTTGTCTTTTTTCATTTTTAGTCATGGCGTTGACAGTTTATTTTCGATTTATGAGTTTGACTGTCCGTCAGGTATCTTTTGCCCTTCTTTCACAAGTTTTGTATGAACACTTATTGTTCAGTTGTTCATGTAAAATATGATATTTTGATAGGATAATAAGTTCGTATTTGACCATATTATATAATCGTCTCCTCATGATTTGTACATAACGAAGTGTACATGCTAAAGAAGAAACTTTAGAATCTTCTGTTGCAATTACTTCAAAGTAAGAGTAAAATACTTGCTAGATGGACTAGACTAAGAAGAGTGATTATTTGTTTTACAGATTCATTAGGAAAAAATACAGATATAGCTAGATAATACAATTAATTATCTAATTACTAACACAATTCGTTATTAATAAAATTGTAATTGTTATATTATAAATCAAATACCATAAGAACAAACCTATTTTGAACTATTTGAAAAAAAATAGAAATTTCCCTGTGACGTCACTTTTGTAGTGTTACCATCGTGTGACAATGCATGTTTTTGGTGCTGTTTTATGTGCTGTCCAAGGTTGTTTAACGTGTTCATTTTGATCATGTGGTTAGTCCTAACTTCGGTGTTGACATAAACATCTATTGTGTAGTAATTTTTTATGAATTTACTGTTTGCAAAACTACGAATTATCCTTTATTAAGGATTTTCTTATCCCACGCATATATTACCTCAGCCGTATTTGGCACAACTTTTTGGAGTTTTTTGTCATCAGTGCTCTTGAAATTTGTACTTGTTTGGCTATCTTTATTTTTTTTAATCTGAGCATCACTTGTGAGTTTCATGTAGACGAAACACACGTATGGTGTATTAAATTATCAGCCTGGTACCTTAGACTACTATAAGCATGTCGAAATGTCCTACCGTAATGTTTATAAGTGTATTTCGCTGTCCGTAATGTTCTTGCATTTATTTGTACTATATTCATGTAATATAATATTATCGTTTTAGTTTTATATTTGACATTGCCATTGCGGAAGGTTTAGTTTAACTACAATCAAACAGTTTATTATCAACTAATTAAATAAAATATATGAACATAGTGAAATTAACTACTTTCGGAGTGTAAATAAAGGCAACACTAGTATACCGCTGTTCAAAACTCGTAAATCTATGGACAAAAAAAACAATTGGGGTAATTATTTGGATGTTTTAGCTAAATTACGTGAGTTTGATGGTCCTTTTGATTTTGTTGACAGTTTTGATTTTGCTACACTTTCACACTATCTTATCTAACAAAACTTTTCCAATTTAATTAAATAGTCGTTTGGTAAATGTGAATGCAAATATATTTGCTGCAACTCATTCAAAGCCTTCTTCCGTAATTAGAAAGGTGAATTGCTAGATATACTTACTGGAGGTCTGATGAGATGATTGAAGTTGTTAATTTTCTCCTTGCTAATATCTAAGTGCATTTCGGAAATGTTTTTTATCGACAAGTTGCAGGTTTTCCTATAGCCACTAATTGCGCCCCTTTTGTAAGAGCAGACTAGTTTTTGTGTTTTTATTATCTACAGTTCAGTAAGGACCAGTCTAAATTGCATTTAATTGATCAATTCAACAACACTAACAGTTATCTTGATGATCTGATTTTCATTAAATACTCAAGAATTTTCTCAATATACTGCTGAAATTTACCTAAAGAAACTTACCTTGAATAAATCAAATTTAACCGGTAATAGCTGTCCTTTCCTAGATTAAGATATTTCTGTTTGACACGGGAAACAACACACTTAAATTCACGACCAAAGGGACGATGTTTCGTTCCCACTTGTTAATTTTCATTTCAAATGGTGATGTTCCTTTGACACAATCTTACGGTGTTTATATTTCACAGCTCGTTCGTTCACTATGCCCGTGTCTGTTGTTTTTAAAGAGTTTCTTTTCGAGATATTCAATCTCTACAGACTTTTACCTGGTATTTGCATTGGTATCATTTGGGTCTCAAATCGGACGAAAAGAAATCTAAGTGGTTTAGTGTAGTACGAATTCACCAGCATCAATCTACTTAAACTTTGTTTTTCTTTTCAGAATTCTACTTTTGTCCATACGCATAAGAGTAAGGTAAGTGGTCAAGTAAAAAAAAGTAATGACATTTCAAGTCTTGATATTAGGACAGCAACAACGGTCAACTGTTTGTTCGAAATGTTCAATATCGAATTATATCTTACAGAAAAAAATAACCAGCTACATAGAAACATGTGCAGTTAATGTCTGAAAATATCAAAACGGTCAATTTTCACGTTATTATGGGAATTAAATGTAATGGGCATTAATAAAAACAAGCAATGGACTTGCGAATGCTAATTTAAGATAAACCAGGATCAAATAAAGTGAAGTCAGGAAATTTTGAAACAAACAATTGGTTTTATAATGACGAAATTCCATTTTTTTTTTATATTTATATAAGGTCCCACCTTTTCATTATCATTAGCTAATAAAAACGTCAGGTGTTTTGTAGTTTGTGTAAAACGTGTCACTAAATTGATTATATTATCGGAATCACTCAAAACTGCTTTAGCTATTTATGTTGGAGTGTCACAACTTTATTAGTAAATGTTAAAAAACAATTATACCAAACCCAAAAAAATCCAAACTGAATCTTCCTAACCAAACAACAAAATCAAAAACTCAGAAACACATCGAACGAAAGAATACCAACTGTCATATTCCCGTTTTGACACAGGCGTTTCTCATTTAGAAAAATTACTGATTAATGAAATCTGAATTTATACATGAGGGTACATGTAGCTAACAACTTTCACATGTTAAAAGTCGGAAAAGAATTTATTTTATTCTCAAAACACGACTGTTCTCCTTCCTTAAATGTCTACCCATTTTACGCTTAAGAACCACAAACTCAAAATAATACCAGGCGGCTATTTGGAAAAGGGCTACAGACTGAAGAAATGGTTATTGTCGAAATGCGCATTTGATATAAAAATAGGTACTGTTTATAAAATTGAGAAAGGAAATGGTGAATATGTCAAAGCGACAACCACCCGACCATAGAGCAAACAACAGCCGAAGGCAACCAATGGGTCTTCAATGTAGCGAGAATTCCCGCACCCGTAGGTGTCCTTCAGCTGGCCCCTAAAATATGCATAATAGTACAGTGATAATGGACGTCATACTAAACTCCGAATTATACACAAGAAACTAAAATTTAAAATCATACAAGACTAACAAAGGCCAGAGGCTTTTATAACAAATGAACAGTTACTTTGATAGAGAGTTGTCTCATTGGCACTCACACCACATCTTCCTATATCTAGTTACCTCTGCTAGTGAACTTTTAGTCACCGAGGGTAGCACCATCCGCGCAGTATCATGTAATATGGTACTGACTTGAAAATACAAATTTTATTTGGTTAAGTTTTTTGTAATCAGTTTTTGAAAAGATTTTATACGAAAACTTTGACTCCCTTGTACAAAGCTCTGGACTCTTCTGCGGTTTTTGCAATACTTTAAATCATTTTTGTGTATATTCCCTTTTTGATATCTATATTAGGATATTTAAGTACAATGGCTTCGATCATCACTACAGCGACAGGTGACCATATTTTAAATAACATTTGGTATCGGTATGTTATTGTTAATTTAGTACACTACAAACTATAACATGTAAACATGCGTTATTTCACCTAGAAACGCCTCCTTCCTAGTCATTCACTTAGTATAAAATGATGCGTTGCATATTATGAGTTATAGGTAATAGATTATTGATATAACAAATCCTTAAATAGACAGAGAATGATAGATTGGTGACTAAACTTGGACCTATTGCAAAGCAATCGATAGAATGTTTCGGATCCGTCTAGTTACAGTTAACGGAAGAATACTTACCGAGGTTATAGCTTCAGTTGTCTTACCCATATTCATCACATTTTTTACTATTTCATAGTGGTATTCATAATTTTAACGTTCTATGACCATTTTTTACATTCCTTATTTCAATTCCTAATTGAGCTGCAATGATTATACATTTAATCCATAGCAACATCCATTTAAAAGATATGTAAATGGTACATGTAATTAATGTAAAACAAAATACATATTATAGAGGGTGTTTATTTACAAATTTGAATATGATTGCATGCTTTTCTTCACTCACAATTGTGTCTGTTCTTTTTCAGAAGCTTAGACACATTCAATATAGATTGTAACATTGGGTTTGGGGTTGGGAAAAAAAGGAAGGAGGTTGGTTTATAAAAATAAATCATGAATGTTGATCCTTGAAAAGATAATTGCTGCAACGTTTGTTCGGATAATGTTAGGAGTTCCTCGGTTTTTTTTAATTGATGAGTAGTTGTCATGGTAACGGAAACTCTTTCATGTGGTAGTTAAATGTAATCGTAGTAAAACCTTTGAAAACTAGCTAAATTACTACAATTCAGATTTTAGATTTTTTTTAAATATACTAAACAATACGTATTTTGATTTTTTTCAGAAACATAGACTGATAGAAGTTTGTGAAATTATAAAGGAGTAGGTTCAGTTAGACCTCTTTTTGGCCCCAAAATTAAGCAGTTTTGCAAAATTGTGAAAATGTAATCTTTTAGCTATTTTTTGGAGAGTAGAATGCTTCTGCTACATAAATATGTGCTGTTTTTGACAATAAAATGTACATATATCGTGTACTAGCATCATAAAGTCATGCTTAATTACTGAAATCTTCACAATTATAGCATTTTAGTTAAATTTTAGACGGTTTCCGTCTTAAATGAAAGTGGCCGCATTCGTGTTCATTTGTAATATTGAAATGTAAGTTGTATTTGATGATAATACATAACATATATAAAGGTTGAGGATGAACACGGATGCGGCCACTTTCATTTTTGACAAAAACCATCTGAAAAGTGACGTTTTTTGGCATATTTGATAGATTTTTCATATTTAAGCTTCAATCGGAGCGTTTTTAATGACTGAATCAGTTAAAATCTTTTACATACACTAATCGAATCAATTGAAATAGACACTTAAGTGTTTAAAAAGTGTCCTAAATATCTCGTTAGATGAAACTGAAATTTGGGGCCAAAATCGGCCCTTACCGGACCTACTCCTTTGTCTCGTACTTTTTTCCGAAAAGTGCAAATATGCATCGGATAGCTAATATTGTAGTTACTAAGTTTCAATACTACTCTACCAAAAATATATGTTCCGGACCGTATGAGTATTAGGACCATAAGTGTATGGTCATGACCATATGGGTATATACTTATATGGTCCGACCATACGCGGATTTTAGAATTCTTCAGTATAGGGACCTTTCAGAAATATACATAGAAGAGGGACGAAAGATACTAGAGGGACAGTCAAACTCATAAATCGAAAATAAACTGACAACACCATGGCTAAAAATGAAAAAGACAAACAGACAAACAATAGTACACATGACACAACATAGAAAACTACAGAATAAACAACACGAACCCCACCAAAAACTTTGAGTGATCTCAATTTCTCCGGAAGGGTAAGCAGATCCTTCTTCACATGTGGCACCCGTCGTGTTGCTTATGTGATAAACAATCCGGTAAATAGTCTAATTAGGTAGGTCACATTCATAAAAGGGAAGGGGGTTTGTAGTAACTACGTAAGGAACATAACCGATATCATTTGTGAAACGGTTATTCCATAACTGTCAACCAACTCGTAAAAGCGTCCGTAAAATTTACGAAGTGATGATTCTAACCTCACCATCACCATTTGGAACTCTTGATTTAAAAGCTCCCTTGTGAGGAACAATTCTCTATCAAGAAAATAATAATATGATATGCAAGCAGGGGAATATCGTATCTATTGGGAGATATATACACCATATGCAGGTGCTGCTGGAATGTTGCTACTTAGAAATGGAAAGTTCACAATTGGAAAGCTGAAATCATCTCTTTTGACGTAAATTTTTGTTTTCAACCGACCCTCATTGTCAATTTCTAGATGTAAGTCAAGATATGAGACAGACTTAGCAGTATTTGTTGTATCCTTTATCTCTTGTTCGATGGGATAGATGCATTGAACATAGTCACCAAAGTTTTGATTATTTAGTGAAAGAACATCATCTTTATAGCGGAAAGTAGAGTTAAAGGAAATTGCCAACTTCTTATTTTCTTCCTAAGAAGTTCCTGTATGAAGTCAGTCCCATAATAAAAAAAGAAACAAGTCGGCAAGAAGTTCCAATTGGAATACCGACAGTCTGTTGAAAAACACGTCCACCAAACGTAACAAATTTGTTCTCAATCAAGAAATCAACCATCTTATAATGTCATTTTCAGAGAATTTTTTTTATTAAATCAGAGTGATCCTTTACAAAGTAGGATTTATTCCTCCCTTTGAGAAGATACTTGTATCTACGTTGGCCATTCTTTTATGAAACAAAGCAATTCGAAGTCTTTCAATTTGTCTTTTAGTTTGGAATGTGCAATACTTGTGTAAAGTGTAGAATAGTCAAATGTAAAAATACTATTGGAAGATGAAAGAGAGTTAGATTGTTTGTACTCTAAAAGATCTTTGGAATTTTTAAGTATCCACATCTAATTCACGCAACCTCTAGAATATGCTGTTTCACAAGAACTTTGAAGCCAATCTTTGATTGCTGATAAAATAGATGTTAATAATTTAGAGGTTCCGTGGAGCACATGGAAGACCCAGCAATATTCCGTTGTTTGTAAGCCTTATGACACTTTATTTAAGAGCATATATATATATATATGTGTTCCGGACCATATGAGTATTTGGACCATACGCGTATGGTCATGAACATATGGGTATATACTCATATGGTCCGACCATACGCGTAATTAACAGTTTACTTTTAATACTTCTAAACTCTTCGTATGGTATGACCGTTCATTTAACTTAAACTTCGTTAATAGACGCTATCATATAGGTGATTTTAATTATTTTATTATAATAAAACGATTAGGTAAATAAACAAGAACTATCTTTAAAAAAGATATCCGACGTATTTAAATTTGAGTATATGTTTAAAACTATCATTTCGATTTACCAGTTAATATAAATAACTTTTTCTCTGTTTGTGTTCAGTATTCTCGGTCCTCGTATCTTTCCGTTTACATTCAAACCAGGCGGAAATCTCACATGCGTAGGTGCGTTCTAAAAGTCATGTATGTTCGTACAACAAAGTTTACATTAACAATTATATAATTGTCCCGAATAAACAGCAGTCATGGTTGCAAAGAGCTATTAGAGAAACAATTATTTTACTAAAAATATAAATCTTTGTAAGATCTAGTTCAAATATTTATAGTTTTTCACTTGCTTTCCATCACGATATAATTAAAGTTTCTTCAAAAACAACCAAATCACCCACCAAGACAGCATTTTGTCCAATCACAGAAAGGATTTTCGAGCATGCGTATTCTGTTGCCATAGTAAAGCGTCCTTAAGTTCAAAGTGCACAAACCGAAACTATACCGACTACGTCGGAAAAAAATTCCAAAAGTTAATTTTACTTACTTGTCAAAACTATATTAAGCACATTTTATACCGATGGTCATTACCAATGGTCTTTATCGATATGTAATTTCGAGGGAATGGCATTAGGTCAACTTAAAAAAAATCCAAAAATTTCTTAATGAACTGTTTTACAAGAAGTCACTGGGTGGTAACATATTTTATTTAAGTTATCTTGTGAGTATGGTGTATTGCAGTCATGCTACAATATTTGAGATCTATAGCTTCTTAAAAACATGTATACATATCGGAAGACCTCGGTATCACTGTACGCAGCTACAAAAAGGCTAGCTTTTCACTCGCAAACAAAATGTGTAAATGAAAAGGATCGTGCACAACTAAAACTTGCAAATGCAACAAAATTACCGTGTGGAAGTAAATGTCACCCCAAGCCTACATGCAAGAATATATTTAGCGATGAAAACTATCTATGGCATCAATATTTAACGTACTATTTGAATTATAAAAAAAATACATTGTCTTGTAATCATCACTGTTTTTTAAATACAGTTTTTTGTACTATTGAAACTTTTATAATGGAGTTTAAAAAAAAATACCTATATACTCATATGCTCCGGTCCGTTGATAACCAAATATTATAGTCATATGGTCCAGAACATATATAAATATAAACTGTAACTCTTAAGCCTCGGTCACACCTTAACGGATAGCTCGAACGGATAATTTTTTTTTCAATCCGTACATGTCAATTAGACGTTCGTTTTTATCCGTAAGACATCCGTTTTTATCAGTTAGACGTCCGTCCATATCCCTTTCATATCCGGTTAGCGTACGTTTTATCCGTTGACGTCCGTTCTGTACGGTGGAAAATTTTGAGCATGTTCAAAACTTTGAACGGACGTCCAACGGATGAAGTGTCCGTTGAACGTCCGGTAGGCGTCCATTTTGGACGGTACTCGTCCCAATCGTTTCCGTTTTGTATCCGTTACTTGTACGTTATACATCCGTTGCAGGTCAGGTAGACAAATTCACCAACGGACTTCTACCGGACATATAACGGATAAAACGGATGATGAATAGGTCTGAAACAGATAAATGCAATTTCCAAATTCGCGTCAGGAATGCAAATTATTGGTATGTCAGATTTCTTGATGTTCATATAAAAAAGAAGATGTGGTATGATTTCCATTGAGACAACTATCCACAAAAGACCAAAATGACACAAACATTAACAACTATAGGTCACCGTACGGCCTTCAACAATGAGCAAAGCCCATTCCGCATAGTCATAGTTCATGCATTCTTATTATTCATAACAGATCTCAGAGTAAGGGCACGTCTTCATATCAAGAAGCTCTTATTCAGACCAGACACTACCCTTTAGCGGCATTTTGAAGAACAAACCAAAAACCAGTTACACAGAAACATTTTGAATATTAATGGGATTTACATGTATTATCATTGTCGCCTTTAATTTTTCCGTATATCTTGCTCAACCATTTTATCCAGTATGCTTCCGTTAGGTGTCCGTTTTATGCGGTATTCGTCCGTTGGATGTACGTTCAACACCCGTTCTGTCCGGTACTCTTCCGTTTCTCGTACGTTGCATGTTTTATGTTTACAGTACATCGACGGACTCCCAACGGATAAGAATTTGGTCAACGGACAACTTTTATTTTCATCTGTGACCACAGCTGTAACTATAGTACCTATTTCATTTATTTCTGCAATCAAAATCAATGCATTTTTGATTATCCAAATAAATAAAATCTGACTAGGATTTGTGTTTGTGCTAAATGGCATTTATTACGACCTGTTGATTATTTATTCCTATGGAGTTACTATTTTAGGATCAAATGTAATGAAGATGATATTCAAGTGTGTGTCAAAACAGGTGGCGGCGGATCAGCTGCAGATACATGTAAATCAGTCTCCGGTCAGAGGGACATATTTTCAAAAATTGATACAGTAGAGTAAACAATTGGATTGAAGGGGAGTTTAAGATTGGAAAGTGAAACTTTTTTGTGTGTATTTGACTTTCTTGATTTAGGTACATCTCTCATCAGTACATCTTTCCCTAAGCATATTATTGAAGGGGAAGAACAAAGAAATTATTCTATACTCAATAACCCTTTCTGTTATGATTTTTCATAGACCTATTTGAAAGTACACCAAAAAGAACTAAAACTGTAGGAGATGAAGGTAATGCGTCAATAAGACAGCAATCAAACGACAAAAGCGGACAGCATACAGTGTTCCATAGTTATGTATGTCAAATTCTTAATCTTTACAAATTTATATAAAAATTGAGAATAATTTTAACAGACGATAGAAAAAATAATCTATTAAATCGCAATTCTTCAAGTACAGTAACAATCAAGGAAGAACCCTTAATATAATTAAAGGCTCTAAAGAGTCTGTGTCGGTGACCTTGGTCTATGGGCATATCAAACATTGAGCACACTCTCCAACATTTTAGACGAGAATAGACTTTATGACAAAAACCTTTATTGTATTTCTGACCAATTTGTCTGCTTAGTTTCTTTGACTTATAAATAGATCTTGCCTTGCTGGTCATTTTTTAGATTTTAAGTGTTTATTTTCTTTTATAATTTAAATCTTGTGAGGCATAACAGAAACACACTGTTTCTTTCTTAATTTATAGTTTTCATGATTATAGGCACAAATGAAGAAAAAAAACCAGTAAAACAGGTCATTTATGGTCAATAACTCCTATATGAATTTGTCTTACAGTTTTGACGTATATGAATGATTGGTAGCTATAAATATAGAGTTCACTATTCTGAACATGTTACTTGTTTCATATTTTCTCTATTTATAATGGTTCAGAAAATAAAAGACATGTTACTCCTATGTTCTATTTTAGCCATGTCAGCCATGTTGGTTCGTAGGCGGTGACATCGGACACATACTTTGTTTTATTAATAAGATGCAGTTAATGAAATAACACCATGTGTGTCTTCGAATTAACTGTTAATCTTTGAATAATTAATTCACTGGAATTGGCACAATTCCAACTCGTCAGATGTATCTATTCGTCTATCTCGGAGATCCAGAATTCAAATTGCGGAATAGTAGTACAACACTAGAGTTATTAATGATATATTACTAGCTGCATATTACCAGAATTCAAGAACTAGACTTCTGATATCAACGATCTCCAAATGACTATTCAGTTTTGTAAGTCACTACCGACCTAATATAAATAAAAAAGAAGATGTGGTATGAATGCCAATGATACACCTCTCCAACTAGAGAATAACATGACACCGACATAAACAAGTATATGTCACCGTATATACTACGGCCTTCAACAATGAGCAAAGCCCATACCGCACAGTCAGCTATAAAAGGCCCCGGAATGACAATTAAAACGATTAACGAAAAAACTTACCGCCTTATTTATGAAACAAAGTGTTCAATTTAGCTTTCCATCCGTCTATCACACTTAAGTTTCAGTATGGAAATGCTTTGACCAAATGATTTCATTTTTTATATGCAAGCTTTTTATTATGTGACAGGTTTAGTTTAGGATTTTTTTTCTAGTGGGATAACTTCGTAGACGAGTGTGTATCCTAAGAAAATACGAATTTTCTTACAACGGGTAAATGACAATATTTATCTTGCTCACCATTAGCCAAGTTAGGCTATTACAATCCCATGAAATTCGTCATCTGTTAAACTTTCATAAATTGATTGTCAGATGATCAACTCTGAACAAAATCCGATCAAACATTGCACCAATCATCTTTTAAAGGATATACATGTATAAGAATTAATAAAATAAATAAACCTAGTACCCCCTTTTTTCCAACCCTCCTACCCCAATGTTACATTATATATTACATTTGTTAAATTTTCTGAAAAGGAACAGAGTGAGGCGAAGTATGCAGTCTTTTTCCAATTGTTAAATTAAACACCCTCTATAGGTTGCATTTCTGTAAATATTGACAATGCAAGTTTCCATAGGAACTCCTTTTACTGCTAAAACTGTACCACTTTTACTATGAAGTTTTGAAAAAAATCTTATCCTAGAATTGAAAGTTCATTTGCACCACATTTGTTTTTCAAAGGTCAAAATATAGGGCTGTGCGGCATATTTTCAACGTTTATATGCCCTGAACTTCTCAGAATTTAAACTTACACTAATTTTCTTAACTACTCCTACCTCGAACGAAAGGTTACCACAGATTTCAATATAAACAATATGCACGTGTTTATTTACTGGTAACATTCCAAAGTTCTGTCTCTGCGATATGGAACACAGAGAGCATAACTAGGAACCAGTGTGTAAACAAAATTTATTTTCTATGAATATTCAATTTCTCCCCAAAAGAGGCGTGTTTTCAGAAACAGCTGTATTTACAAAGTGCAGCCTATACAGACATTTATCCAAATAGAAAACTCTCTAAAATCAGTTTTTCTCACATTAATACTAATTTATCAGAATTATAGTCTTCAAGAAATCACTGAGTATACTCTTAGTTTTTCCTTACTATACATTTTATACCCCCTCCCCTGTTTCAATTTTTTAAAGAATTTGAAAACAAGACTTTAATTATTGCCAGCTTACCCTATTTGTATATTTTCTGATAAAAAATGCCTAGAACCTGTTAAAAACAGTTTTGATAACATATTGAAAGCATATCAGAATATTATAAATGTAATGTTTAGCAGTCAATCATTACAACATTCATGATTATATAATGTATCCAAGCCAGCCTCTGTCTCCAGTCGACATCTTACTGTATGCCTATTTGTCAATTAAAGAACACATTTTCTGCCTTAAATGGTCAATTTAGAATTCTTGTCACAACAGTATCATCAGTAACCATATGTCTGACACAATTTAGCTACTATATAAACTAGAAGTGTTCAAACAAAGCCATATTTGCAATATTATAGTTGTATGTATGCAGATACCAGTCTGAGATATACATTCACTTAAAATGTTGTAGAGATGACTGCTAACATCTGGTTTTTGCATAACTTGCAAGCATAGTTATTTTTTTCTATATCAAGAATTTTAAAATCATAAAATCATAGCATTTACAAGTTAAATTATTTGTTTTATGACCCAGGGGTAGGCAATTTTCTATGTTTTTCGCCCCTGGGGCCTCAAATTTCCTAAATCATTCTGCTGTTTCTAGCAATTTGGAATATTTAGTACATATTCAGGATAGAACACACTGTTATAAGTTTTCTTGAGATATTTTTGTTTTTCTAGCTTGTATTTATTATAACGTGGTGACAAAAAAGCAGATTTAGGTTATGCGGCTTAATTTTGGGTTATCGAAAGGACACAACTACTCCATTAATAATATTCTGGAAGGATCTATGAGTTTCAATGACTGCGAAGAGTAAATATAAGCAATTCTTAACAATTTAACTTACAAATATGCAAATATTATGAACTAATTTTGTATCCAGGACTTTAAGTACACTATGCATACTGTAAACTGTGAATTTATGCTGAGTCATCATATCTAAGGCCGAAGATTCTATTAATCTTTAAAACTTCATATTTGAGTTAATTTCTTTAAAATCTGTGAAATAAAGCAAATTTGGTTAAATTCTGAATGTTCCCCTTTTTCACCCTATATAGCAATGTATAGGTTGCATTTCTGTAAATATTGACAATTCTATTTCCAATAGGAACTCCTTTTACGGCTAAAACTGTACCACTTTTACTATGAAGTTTTGAAAAAAAAATCTTATCCCAAAATTGAAAGTTCATTTGCACCACAATTGTTTTCAAAGGTCAAAATATAGGGCTGTGCGGCATATTTTCAACGTTTATATGCCCTGAACTTCTCAGAATTTAAACTTACACTAATTTTCTTAACTACCCCTACCTCGAATGAAAGGTTACCACATATTTCAATGTAAACAATATGCACGTGTTTATTTACTGGTAACATTCCAAAATTCTGTGTCTGCTATATGGAACACAGAACCTAACTAGGAACCAGTATGTAAAAAAAAAAAATTTCTATGAATATTCAATTTCTCCCCAAAAGAGGCGTGTTTTCAGAAACAGCTGTATTTACACAGTGCAACCTATATTTGTATTTTTTTCATTAAATTTCCATTATTCATATTCTAAATGGATGTTGCTATATGTGTTACCATGGCAACTATCGAAGTCAGCAACACTTCACGATGCTTATATAGAGTTAGCGTATGCATTTGTGTATTTTCTTATCGGCTATGATTCTATTACGAATGTATTTTCTATCGGTGATGAATCAATTACGGACGTTTAAATTATCAAACTGCAATATTCTGCAAATAATAACTCCGTTTCCAAGGAAAAAATCGGTTGCTATGGTGATAAAATGAAAGAGAGTCCCACCCATTTTTCTATTTTGTTTGGTCAAGTAGTATTCAAACTTAATAACTACAACGCTAACTATGCTGTATACAATTTCGCTTTTCTGACACGAGAATATTTGGATTATTTTTTTTTTAATCCACAATTCAAAAAAAGTGAAAACATTTACAAATTTGACATGCAATATATCAACTAGAATGAAGCTTAAACCAAGATGTATTAATGTGAAATGTATATATGAAAATTTATACAAAAAAAGTTTGATTCAATTCATAATGTTGCTCTGAATTGTAGTGATTTAGCTGATGATTGCAAGATTTTATAACGCTTAACTACCAAAACATATACCATGGTAACAACTCATATTTCCCCACTCAAACCTAATGTTTGAGCGGTATTCAAGTACTGCATCTATCAGACACTTTATAGAAAAATTGTGAAATCTTCATATATCGCACTCTGGCTGGTTCTGACAAAGAGCTGTACTTAATTAAAAACGTCAGGTCTTTTGTAGTTTGTATTTAAAATATCACTGTATTGAAGCGGCAGATAATACTGTTTTAGCTATTTATGTGCATTGTCACAACTGACATTAACAAGATGCTTGATTCCCAACATATTTGTTATGTTAGAAGGACTTCTTTTTCAACAGAATGTCGGAATTCCAATGGGAACTAATTATACATCTCTTTTTGGCGACTTCTTTCTTTATTATTATGAGGCTGACTTCATACAGGAACTTCTTAGGAAGAAAACTAAGAAGTTAGCAACATCCTTTAACTTTACGTTCCGATATATAGATGATGTTCTCTCACTCAATAATACAAAATTTTGTGACTATGTTGAACGAATCTATCCCGTCTAACTAGATATAAATGATACTACAGTTTATAAATAAAAAGAAGAAGATTTAGTATGATGACAACTCTCCGCAAGATACCAAAATGACACAGAAATTCTAACTAAAGGTCACTACATACGGTCTTCAACAATGATCAAAGCCCATACCGCATAGTCAGGTATTAAAGGTCCCGAAATAAGAATGTAAAACAATTCAAACGAGGAAAACTAACGGTCTTATTTATGAACAAAAATTGAACGAAAACAAATATGTAACTGAGAAACAAACGACAATAACTATATTACAGGCTCCTGACTTGGGACAGGCACATACATACAGAGTGTTGCGGGGTTAAACATGTTACGTACGGTGACCTTTGGTTGTTAATGTTTGTGTCATTTTGGTCTTTTGTGGATAGCTGTCTCATTTGGCAATCATACCACATCTTCTTTTTTATATAGTATAGTTTGACTCATATTTGGCTTACATCTAGAAATTTACTATGAGGGTCGGTTGAAAACAAAACTCAACGACAAAAGAGATGAATTCAGTTTCCTAATTGTGAACTTTTCATTTCTATGTAGCAACATTCTAGCAGCGCCTGCATACGGAGTATATATCTCCCAATTGATACGATACACCCGAGCTTATATTTCCTATCATGATTTTCTTGTTAGAGGATTGCTATTAAAATAACAGTTCCAAAATAGTAGTTGAAATCATCCCTTCGTAAATTTTACGGACGCCATCACGAGTTGGTTGACAGTTATGGAATAACAGTTTCACAGATGATATCGGATATGTTCCTTATATCGTTGCTACAATACCCTTTCCTTTTGACGATTGTGACCTACCGAATTAGACTTTTTACCAGATTTGTGATAACATAAGCAACACGACGGGTGCTAAATGTGGAGCAGGATCTGCGTACTTCTCCGGAGCACTTGAAATCACCCAGTTGTTGGTGGGGTTCGTCTTGCTCAGTCTTTAGTTTTCTGTGTTTTGTCTTCTGTACTATTATTTTTCTGCTTGTCTTATATTTTATCCATGGCGTTGTCAGTTTATTCTCAATCTATGAGTTTGACTGTCCCTCTGGTATCTTTCGTACCTCTTTTATGAAACTATTAACTGTATTTTAATATGTCTCCATCATTTCACCCCCGGAGCGTGTTTCATTGGTTTGTTTTTCTGAACATCTCCAGATAGCCTTCTGGTGAAAGGTGCAAAAATGATTCTGGAAAAAACAGTCTGCCGTCTAATATAGCAGTTTTTGTTATGATGGATTAAATAAATTAAGTTTACGCTGATTTAATAGAAAACTGTGTTACGTCACTTCATTCGATATTGTTCTCTGTCTGGCATAGATGCCAGACAGAGATTGTAAGGGATATTTGTTTTCGTGATATTTTTCAGGAGCCTCAAGTTCATATATTTTCGTTGGTTTATGCCTGTCGACTTATGTGTTTTGTTGTAAATTGCTTTGATATACTTATATATAATAAGAGTTAGTTTATTTGTGTAAATTGTTGCACATTATATTTTTTTTAGATATAATTACTTACCTCCACATCATTGTGTACTCTCGTATATTTTTGCTTTATTGGCAAATATATACCACATTTTCTTATAAACTTTTTTTATATTATGTACTTGACTTTATGTCTATATTTCCGCTATATAATTGGTTTTTTTTTTAATTTTTCATGAAATCAGGGACATTGGTGTCTTATATTGCTTTTTAACGTGAATATCAAATCGAAATTAGGTCTTATCTGTTCAGCTTTTTCTTCTACCTCATGTGTTTTCCTCGGTTTTAGTTTATAACCTGGATTGGTGACTTTTGAAGACCGGTAAACAACTGTTGTATTTTTTTTTTAGTGGCAGAAAATTCCTGATATTTCTGAATATTCTCCAGAGGAAACGGATATACTTGACTTGGTAAGTGGACCTAGTAACTAGATGTATAGTATGCAATGAAATTTGTAGTTTTGATCTGGTGACAGCCAAAAAAGGTTAAACGTGTTGTTGTAAATGTTCAAAACCGAATTATACCGTACATAAATCTGATCAATTTTAGGCATACATGCGAAGTTAATAGTTGAACATATCAAAATGGTTTGTGTTATTATGAAAAATAGACGTTTGGGGGCATTCACAAAATCACTTTATAAACACTAAACTAACTTGGAATGTGAAGGATGAAAGTCGTTCTAGTAATAAAGACTAAAGCTCAATGGAATATAATGATTTTCTTCGCAGCATTTTAATAACATAAGCTACTCGACGGGTGCCACATGTGAAGCAGGCTCTGCATATCCTTCCGGAGCACATGATATCTACCCCAGTTTGTGGTGGGGTTCGTGTTGCTTTGACTTTAACTAGGGCCCCGCCTTCAGGCGGATCGCCCTATAGTGATCAGTCTGCTAGTCCGTCCGTCCGTCTGTCCGTCCGTCCGTAACACTTTAACTTTGTGTCCGCTCCATATCTAGAGAACCATTATGATTTCATACTTTATACTTTACATGTTTATTAACCACCACCAGAGGGCGTGTCATGATGTATGTACAACTTCCTAGGTCAAAGGTCAAGGTAAAAAAAAACTTTGGTTTCAGTTGACAACCCTGTGTCCTGTGGTGAAGATCGTGTCCGCTCTATATCTTGAGAACCGTTATGATTTCAAAGTTTATACTTGACATTCACTTTAACCAACACCAGAGGATGTGTCATGATGTATGTACAATTTCCTAGGTCAAAGGTCAAGGTCAAAAACTTTGGTTTCAGTTGACAACCCCGTGTCCTGTGCTGAAGATCGTGTCCGCTCCATATCTCGATAACCGTTATGATTTTATACTTAATACTTAACATGTTTATTAACCAACACCCGAGGGTGTGTCATGATGTATGTACAACTTCCTAGGTCAAAGGTCAAGGTCAAAAACTTTGGTTTCAGTTGACAACCCCGTGTCCTGTGGTGAAGATCGTGTCCGCTCCATATCTAGATAACCGTTATGATTTTATACTTAATACTTAACATGTTTATTAACCAACACCAGAGGGTGTGTCATGATGTATGTACAACTTCCTAGGTCAAAGGTCAAGGTCAAAAACTTTGGTTTCAGTTGACAACCCCGTGTCCTGTGGTGAAGATCGTGTCCGCTCTATATCTTGAAAACTGTAATGATTTCTAATATAATACTTGACATCCATTTTAACCAACACCAGAGGGTGTGTCATGAGGTATGTACAACTTCCTAGGTCAAAGGTCTGTCTGTCTGTTGGTCTGTCCATCGCTAACAAATTTGATCCACACTATATCTTGAGAGGACATATTTTATACCTGACATACATTTTTAACTTAACATATATATTAACCAACACCAGAGAATGTGTCATAATGTATCGTTCTAGGTCAAAGGTCAGTCCGTCGGTCTGTCCATCCGTTCGTTGTTCTTGACAAATTGTGTCCGCTCTACCTCTCGAGAACCGTTAATATTTCATACTTTATACTTGACTGTCTGTCTGTCGGTTCGTACATGACACCAGAGTGTGTGTCAAAGGTCCGTCCGTCGGTATGTCCATCTGTTTGTTGTTCTTAACAAATTTTGTCCGCTCTACCTCTCGAGAACCGTTTATATGTCCATGAAACTTACGTTTGTACTATTATTGAATGGTTACAAGGATGAAAGCACATTAGCAGTCCCTGAGATACTAACTGTTCCCTGAGGCATATATCATTTTATGATAACATTTTTACTATCTAAGCTATGGATAAAAATCAAATACTGTTTTTTGCATATAGGATGTTTTACTCTTGTTAAAATTGGTTGCAATTGAAATCACAAATGATACCTTAGCATTGCAGCTTTTTTATAGAGTTCGGTTTCGGTGGAAGGGTTGAGCGCAATAAAAAATGTTATAAAACATAACTAGTCTACAAAAGCACATATTAATAAGTGAACAAGTGACAACATGAAAATCCTAACATGTGACTAAATATTCCTTAAATGTTAAAGGGTGTCATTTTATGAAAAAAAAGGAAATCAAGTCTCCTAAACATTTATCAATATGATCGTCTTGTGAATATTCTAAACAATAAAAAGGTTCAATCAATATACCCCAAGAAAATTACCTTCTTTCAAACTACTATAAAATTTGGAAATCAGCCATAGAATTACTAAAACCAATAATCATATATCACTTTCCTTATATTGCATTGAAGACTTCTATGTTATATGCCAATGTTAATGATATTTGTTTTTTATGCTAAATATTGAAAAGCTGAACTAGGTTTAATCATCGGTGTCTTCTTCACTGTAATCACTGTCCTCATCATCAGAAAAATCCTCATTTTCATTCTCAGAAGAGGCCTCCTCATCATCAATGAAATCCTCATCATCAATGAAATCCTCATCCTCATTATCAATGAAATCCTCATCTTCATCATCAATGTAATCTTTATCTTCATCATCAATGAAATCCTTACTTTCATCACCTACTTCCTCATTTAGATCATAACTTTCAGTAGAGTCACTTTCACCATCTTCACTTTCCCTGTTATCTTCTTGCTGCTCCTCATTGTCATTGTTGTCTTTTTTGCCATTTTTATACGCCCGTCGTCTTTCAGAGGGGACGTATTATGGTATACCGTTGTCCGTCAGTCTGTCTGTCCGTCTTCCAAACTTCGGACAATAACTCACATTCTGATGTTAAATGTTAAAATTTAACATCAGAATCTGACTGACGAAGGATATCTGTTATCCGAAATATTTATAAATAATTACATTTATAGTTCCTTTTTGTGTTATTGGTGTTGTTATGTACACTTTTTAGGCGTTTATATAAATATTTTATTGTGTACATGTATCGTTACTTGTAACGATCCAGCGCCCTCGTGGGAAAAATCGTTGACTATTATTCAGACGTTTTATATATACCCTTCTACAACCAAATTTGTTTCACATGCACACGTATAAAAATTGCGGTTTTTATCCAACGCAATCATAGGTTTGAACGAAGTTTTCAATTTAGACTTTTTTATTTATTTTTTTCGTTTGGGCTGGTATCATATTTTCCCTCCGGTTTATATGATCCGTTCATCCTATATTGACTCTTAAAATTCAAGAGTCTATCTTAAATTGAGGGTAAATAATATGGCCTTCCAAATACCGTTTCGATCCCTAACACCACTGAAGAGACATATATTGTCGATATCTAGATCTGGTGTACAAAAAAAAAATATTGACACCTTTGTTTGTGGCAAAACATCTGGGCCACAAGTTTATGTTATAGATAATGCAGGTCAACACTAAGGTGGGATATTCCTTTCTAATGCGTTCAGGTTTTAATACGCCCTGTGGCTCATTTAGAATGTGAAATAAAACTCACTAAATAATTTAGATATAAACCTTTTAAAAATTATTATCCACTAGAACACTCCCGCGAAATCGCGGGCATATACAGCTTTCGAACTGTTGGTAGGATGATTGTTTGTAAAAGATATTATGTATTGAGAATTACATAAAAGGTATTTCCCTTTTTCCAAAGTCCGATATTTGTTTCCTTTCTGCTAAATATAATTATATTCGTGTTTCTGGCCTACGACCACAATTATTCTTCTACTTTGCTACAATGCTTCTTTTGGTAAAAGTCAAATCAAATTAAATATGCACCGTTTCAAACATCAAATAAATGTAACTGCTTATATATAGACCATTATTAGTCTAAAAAATATGCTTCTATGACAATCCATCAGTGCTTTTTTGAGAGCCTTATTAACATGCCAATGGTAGGACATGAATCATGTATAAATGACAAATAACGACTAAAGCTAATTGAGGGGTTGTCGATCGTTGGGTCCTGATCCCGAAATCCCGGGCATTAAACCATGAAATCTCGAGATGCAGATTTTAAAGAAATTCATATCCCGAAATCGAAAAATATATTCCTGGATCCCGTAAGCAGAGGCGGATTTAGGGGGAGCCCTTTTGGGGAAAAAATTTGGTTGCTTATATAGGGAATCACTGAAGCGAGACTGGAGCGGGCCCCCTCTTAGGTCAGTCAGTGTGCCCCCACTTATGAAAATGTCTGGATCCGCCACTGGTAAGAATCAATCCCCAAATCCCGCGCTTAAAAAACACCCGATCCAGACGCCCCGAAAAAGGTCCTGCCTCCCTCTAATCTCTACCTTACTTTCATTTTTGCCAAATCACTATTTTCCATTATAACAATACATTATTTATAGAAATTCCCTGACAGAATACAGAGAGTGCCTATACATTAAAGTAGTATATAATCATAGTTTACATGTAGATAAACGCGAAAAATATTTGTCCTCTCTAAGGGATATAATAGTTGTGATTCTTGCGATCTAAACACCATGATATGGAGAATGCTCTACGATTGGTTGTACTTGTGTCACATGTTTTACTTATTTTAATATAAATTCAACTGGTATGACCCCTTGAATAATATAATGTTATAACATTTTAAAAACAACTGTAGACAGAATACAGAGATTTTCTATATATTAAAGAAGTATAATCGTAGTTTACATGTAGATAAACGCGAAAAATAATTGTCCTCTCTAATGAGGTATAATAGTTGTGGGTCTTGCGATCTAAACACCATGACATGGAGAACGCTCTGATTGGCTTATCTCTTTTTCTTTTTTTGTTATCTATCATACGATTGGTTGTATTTGTGCATGTTTCAAACAGGAAGTTTTATCTATGACTAAAAGTCAGTCTGATGACGGAATCATTTCCGGACTCCTTTATTGTCATTTTTCTCCCAAAATAACTCAATCTGAATAATGATAAGAATGGATGACAAATGAGACTATGGATGTTACTTATAGGACACAGAGGCATGATGATTGATTTATTGTGGAAGGAAGAGAAGCGACACCCAAAATGAGGTCTTCTCGTTTAATAGTATAGATACACAATAAAAATATTACTGTAACTGCATGAAGTAAGTCACAAATGTATTGTTACCATTAGATAACGGTGTATGACAAATACAAGACACATTGTAAGTAATTTATTGTACCACTTAGCTTATGGAAAAGGGAGAGAGGTATGTTTTTTTTTTTTTATTTGTTATGTTATTTCTATCGCGGAAAATTATTTTTTTAACAATTTAACTTGAATCGAATGAAAAATTCAGAAAAATTGTCTTTTGAATAGCAATACATTTCATTAAAAGATAATCAGGATATCATTATATACCCTCCGCACCCGACCCTTTCGTGAGTTACAGGAAGTAGTTGATATTTTTTTTATTAATTATTGAATTTCTCCTTTATTACTGCACATATAGCGATAAAACTTTGTGAATATATATATTATGTCATAATGAACATATTTAAACCATAAGTAAAATATCGTGAATTTTCCTTTTAATGTTATTCAATAGAATATAAGATTATCGTATTAGTTGAGTAAAAGGTATACATAAATTTTAAAAAGATAAGAACTGACACGAAGACGAATATAAATACATGTAGGATACAGTATGATTTCTTATTCAGTGTGTATCGTTCTGAACATGCATGAATTATTTGCCACTGGACGTTAAGCAAGCAACCAAAAATCAATCAACCTATTCAGTTTGACTCAATAAGATTTTCAAAATCTGACACACGAATATGTTAAATCTTATTTTATAAATAATTTTTAAATATTTATTTTATGAAAGTCTACATTAAAATTTATCTGACATATATGAAAATGTTTCTTTATTGTAGCGATGAATTAACAAAACTTCACGTTATTTGTTTCTAAAATTAAAATGCAGGACTACAATGCGGTTTCTTTTACACCTATCATCGATTTAACCTTGAAAAATAAATTTCCAAATCGGCAACAAAAAACTATTAAACGAATAAAGTTTCAAAGTTAATCATAGATTGCATGTTTATCAAGGAAAATAATGACCTCACACAGGTCATTATTTTATGCCTGGGAGCATATATCATTGAAACATGGTATCGTCCGGGTTGATTCTGAAGAAGAATGACCTGTCGTTCTGAAAGAAAATAACTCCATATAGGTATATAATGTTTTCTGTTTAGTATCTATCTATACTATAAAACGAGAAGACCTCATTTTGGGTGTCGCTTCTCCTCCTTCCACAATAAATTGATCATTGTGACTGTATGTCCTATAGGTACCATGCATAGTCGCATTTGTCATCCATTCTTATGATTTTTCAGTTTCGGTTATTTTGGGAGAAAAACGGAAAAAAAGAAGTCCGGATATGTGTCCGTCATCACTCCGGCTTTTATTCATAGACAACTTCCTCTTCCGTTTATTTTTCCAGAAGTTTTGTAAATTTACATTACATACCCTATATTATCATGTTTAATTTATTTAAGATTCATTGACTGAATCGTTATATGAGAATGTTGTCCCAAGTGTAAACAACAACCCAGGCCGTGTGAAAATAAACACAACCATTTGTGTAATTCACTTATCGTCACGTAAATAACGACACATGCATAGCCTATATTATCATGTTTTATTTATTAATAAGATTCATGCAAGCCATTTTCACATTGACTGAATCGTTATATGTTGTTCCAAGTGTAAGCAACGACCCATGGTGTGTGAAAATAAACACTTCATTTTTTTCATTCACTTATCGTCACGTAAATAACGACACAGGCACAGCCTAAATTATCATGTTTTATTTGTCACGTAAATAACGACACAGGCCAAGGATTTGTATAGTGAGACTATACAAATCCTTGCACAGGCATAGCCTATATTATCATGTTTTATTTAAGATTCATGCAAGCCATTTTCACATTGCCTGAATGGTTATATGTTGTCCCAAGTGTAAGCAACGACCCAGGCCGTGTGAAAATAAACACAATCATTTTTGTCATTCACTTATCGTCACGTAAATAATGACACAGGCATAGCCTATATTATCATGTTTTGTTTAAGATTTAACGACACAGGCCCTATGAAAAACAAGAATGTGTCCATAGTAAACAGATGCCACATCCGATCGGCACTATCATTTGCTATGTTTTGACCGTGAAAGTAAAATCTCTAATTTGGCTTTAAAATTAGAAAGATCATATCATAGAGAACCTATTTACTAAGTTTCGAGTTGATTAAACTTCAACTTCATCAAAAACTACCTCGACAAAAACTTTAACCTGAAGCGGGACAGACGGACGGAAGAACAAACTAGAAAATATAATTCCCATAAATGGGGCATGAAAATTTATTGTTGAAAGAAAAACTTTAACCTGAAGCCGGACAGAAGGACGGACTAACAAACGAACGCATGAGGAATGCATGGGGCATACAAATTTATTGTTGAAAGTGAAAGTAGTAGGATAGAGATTAGCGGTAGGCAAGACTTATTAGGAACGTCAGGATACGGTGCATTTAAGCTCGGGATTTCGGAATTGATTTTTACGGGATGCGGGAATATTTTTTTTTATTTCGGGATGTCGGGATATGAATTTCGTTAAAATACGCATCTCGGGATTTCATGTTTTTAAGCCCGGGATTTCAGAATCATGGCCCCTCAGACCACCCCTCAAATGAGCGTTAGTCATTTATACGAGATTCAAATCCTACCATTGGCATGTTAATAGGGCTTTCAAATGGAAAAGCACTGATGGATTGTTCTACAAGCACATTTTATTATCTAATAATAATGGTATATAAGCAGTTTCATTTGTTTCATGTTTGAAGCGGTGCAAATTTTTAATTTAATTTGACTTTTACCAAAAAATGCATTGTACCAAAGAGGAAGAATAATTGTGGCATAAGGCCAGAAACACAAAAAATAATCGAATTTAACAGAAAGGAAACACATAACGGAGGGCTTTTTGATACCTTATATGAAATTCCCCAGTCAAAATATCTTTTACAAAAATCATCCTATAACAGTTTACAAGCTGTTATATGCCCGCGATTTCGCGGGTGTGTTCTAGTTAAATTTATGTTAAGATCCATTTTGTTACATCTGGAGATCAATTTTATTTGGCAATCGCCAATGGCAGTCAACAGGGTTAAAGAACATCAGTTGTTCGACCTGTTAGTAAAATGCGTTTTGTTTAAATATACTTTTTCACTTTTTTGGTCTTTTGGAAAATGTTGTTTGTGCTGTTTTTAGACCCTTCTACAACGAAATTTGTTTTACATGCACACGTATACAGTGTATGTAAAGTGCGGATCCTAAATTATCATTTTCACTGTATATGCCAGAAATTTTTGATGTAGAATGATAAATAAACAGACGACTTTTTTTCTTTTTTGAAGAAAATGAAGAAAATGAGTTAAAAAGTATATGTTAAGAAACACATAATACTAATAAAACAAAGTAAGAGATGCGAACGGGGGTTTTTCGCGCCTAAATCCAAATAGCTGTGAAATATATACCAAAATAGGTGAATATTTGGGACATTTCACGAACACTGGTATTAAAGAGATAATCGTAACTGCAATTACAATTATCCCAATATGGCGACGGCAGATATATATTTGTAGGTGAAATCTTTGCAGTTATTTTTTCTCAAATGTAGCATGTTTTTTTCACTAGTTACTCAGCTGCAAGGTTTTTCGATACCATTACATCATATTTGAATCGTAACGGTGCAATGGAATTGTTTAAGCGCTTTGAAAATTGCCGTTGAAAAATTCGGGATGATAATCGTAACTCTATGGAATTATTCTTGTTTGATAATCGTAATTTCTTTATCGGATAATAGTAACTGAAAACATAATAAATGTGTCTTTCAGCATTTCACTCGTATTGTGTGTATTAAAATGCAAATGTACAGTTAATTGATGACATTAATGGAAAATAAAAATAAATGAAGAAACTTACAGGTTAATATCAAACTCTCGATTTATTGGCGTTTTTCTACAAAACCGTCATTTCTTGTCCCAGCCACTTTAAAAAAATGTGTTTCAACTTTACAAGTAATTTTCTGTGCAGTCAGTACATGGAATAAGATTTAAAAAAATTTAAGCAAAGAAACATACTATTTTTAGAGAGGCTAATAAGCTATTGATTCCTGAATGATTCAAAATAACCAAAATGACATTTCCCTAGACGCTCTATTCAACATTCCTGATCAATGTTTGCAAGAGATATAAACATAAGGGTCTTACAAAATAAATGATGTTTTAATAACGGCAGTTTAATTGTTGACAAAAAAGAGCACATCAAATGGACCAGAGTGATACCGTATTTTTATTAATGTCCACTCCGATAAGGTTCAAATCTCCTTCAGTATCTGATTTTAAAATTATAAAACAAAATCAGTGTACAGCTAAGTACGTGTTTTGATGAATATAATCATTCTTGTAACTATTGCAATATAGAAATTGTGGGGGAAAAAAACATGTAAATATGTCCACTACAAAACGGTCACCTACGGAACAAGTATTGGAGATTTTTATTTTTTTCAATTCTATTCGTGCAAAACAAATAACAAGGGTTAGTTTCATGTAATTTTCAGTATGTTATCAACATAGAATAGGGTTCATGTCAACTACGAAACTTTTTGTCCACTACGATCGAAACGATTTTTGTCCACTACGACATTCATCAAAATGTCCATTACGTAACATAAAATGTACGTTCAGATGTGAAGTACTGTCTTATATTTATCGATAAAAAATGGTTCTCACATTCAGAAAAAAAAAATGAGATCTTTCTAATTTATAAAGTAAAACAAACTGGAATGTCTATAGGAAACATTACAATGCAATAAGATGTGCGTTTAAAAGCAGTTCCGTAGTGGACAAATGTCCCTACGAAACAGTTCATACATTATGAAAATGATATCATTTCGAAGAGTATTTAAGATTGCACTTTTATTTTTAAAAGGTCTACAATAGAGGTATTCAAAATAACTCGAGAAATAAAGATTTCGACAAGTTGATTTATCATTTTTTTAGGTCTGAAATTCACACTTTTATTGAAAATTGCCCTTATAACAGACAACAATATGCATAACCTTTTAATATTATACATATACCTGTTCAAGATATTGACAATGAATCAGCTGTCGGGTCAGGTATTGTGGTAAGAAGATATTCTTATTGTTTTCAAAGTTTCAATGTTATGTGCGCGTTTAAGATGGGTTTGTTTGGGGAGAAAATGGATGGGGATTAGCAATATCCCATATCCCAAAAGTGCAAAACTGTTTTTTTTAATTTCTCGGCAAACTGTCTCTGGCGAATACTAAACGTCTTTCCTGCTTCATTATAGCATAAAGGGTATGGGCTAGAATTGAACCAGCAGTCGCTTCCCGGGGGAAGAAATAGCACGTATAGCCACCTGCATTAAATGATTTAAAACAATAATTACTATATTTCCTATGTTTTTATTTAGAATAAATCAATGTTCTTTAACAGTCTTGGGGACAGCTGAAGGACGCCTCCGAGACGGGAATTTCTCGCGACATTGAAGACCTGTTAGTGACCTTATGCTGTTGTTTTTTCTATGGTCGGGTTGATGTCTCTTTGAAACATTCCCCATTTTCATTCTCAGTTGTATTAATCACAAATCTGATGTAGGGTGACACATGCGTATCCCTGACAAGTATTGCCATATATCATTACTTCCTTTAAAATTGCCTCTTCGCTCATTCCAATATTTTGTGACATTTCTAGTTCTTGGGAGTTTTCTGTATTTTAACATAGTTCGAGTTTTTCCCATATCCAAATTTCTTGAAGCTTGTTCACCCTTCCAATTTTATGATATAATAGTATGTAGCTGTTTTGATTAAAACCATTAATAATATATGCACAAAAAGATATGTCATAAGATGTTGAAACGTGATTAATTCATCACCATAATTTGATCATGTGCTATCAGATATACGTTTTAAGTGTCAATATCAATAAAACACTATCCAGTTACGATTATCTTCTCATTTTTTAATACCATAATTACGATTATCTTTTTTCCGAGTTACGATTATCATCCCGAATTCTTCAACGGCAATTTTCAAAGCGCTTAGACAATTCCAGTGCACAGTTAAGATTCAAATATGATGTAATGGTATAGAAAAACCCTGCAGCTGAGTAACTAGTGACAAAAACAAGCTACATTTGAGAAAAATGACTGTAGAGATTTTACCTATATCTGCCGTCGCTATATTGGGATAATCGTAATTGCAGTTACGATTATCTCTTTAATACCAGTGACGAACAGATCGTGCAGGTGTTTTATAACTAACAGGTAAGATGTTGTTGCAGAAAAAATATTCATTTCAACACAATTATTAAAGTTGTATAACGTAGAATAGGTTTTGTCATTCAGTTTCTTCATATTGAACTGAATTCCACTATGATGCTTTCTTTATGCGAGTCATGTTAACTGTCGAATAATGATACTATTCTTTCATTTTCACTGTAGAGCGATTCATTAGTATTGTATATGCGGCGCATTTTCACTGTATGATATATTAAATTTTTTTTATCTATTACAGCGTATTTTTTTAAGCATGTAAAGCAAGACTTCAGTTAGCATGCTTGCTTTGGTTTTTTTTGTACAATTATTATGATAACACCCAATTTAATTCAAATATGATAATTATATAAAAAACAGGTTAAACTATGCCGATACATATTGTTTAAAGATGTCAATCTTATTTACAAAGTTTGTATAAACAATTATACAAACTAAGCAAGCAAGTCAACCAAAGTTTTGCGTTACATGCATTGGGAAATTAGCTGTAAAGCCTTAATTTAGCCGACTTGCTCAAACAATAGATAAAGTAAGAGACGGATTTGATAAAATTTAACTTACGGAGGAAAGTTTGGTTTTAAAACACTCTAAATAAATTCAATAGAAATAACATTTATTTCAAATGTATTCCATTTAATTTCTTATAAATCGTATAGGGATCTGATCCTTGGTTTTTTTTATCCATTTCCATATCCTTGGTTTTTTTTATCCATTTCCATGATACTTCACCACTAATTACGTACATCTTGATATACATGTATATTTCATCGTTGGTTTTCCCGTTTAAAAGGTTTTACATTGGGGCCCTTTATAACTTGCTGTTCGGTGTGAGCCAAGACTCCGCCAAGACTCCATGTTGAATACCGTATTTTGACGTATAAAGGTATACTTTTATAAATTGTGACTCGGATGGAGAGTTGTCTCATTGTCACATATGACATCTTATCTATCTGTGGCTCAAACCGAAACTAGACGGGATACAAAGGGATAAAAAACACACTTTTTAATATATTCATAATGGGCTTAATATGAGTCAGAAAAGAGTAGAATAGTGGGTCGCGTTGGGATATAACCGTGACGCGGAATTGTCGATTTTTTTGTAAGCGTGACACGTGAAAGTCAAATGATTGTGTCGTGAAAACGAGAAATAAAGTATAGCGGAAAATTTCAAAAAATGAGAACTGCATAGTATAAGCGGGATACGGGAATCTGACAAACAGTAAGCGGGATCAGGGATCAGACCCCCCCCCAATGAGACCCCAGAATAAGATATTTTTTTTATCTTCATCCTATTGTTACAGTCATGCCTTCAATAACAAATGTATCCCATGCATGCATTTTTATATTTTTGGTCCCTTTTTCAAGTATATGGTCTCCAAATTTATAGACAAAAGACCTTATGGATATTTGGGGTTCTTTGACATGCTGAATCTAACCTTGTATCCAGTTTTTTTTTTTACCAAGTAACCGAAATAGCCCACAAAGAGGTCCAAAGGGTCTAAGATCATCAAACATGAATTGTAGCATGCATGTCGTGTACAATTACCCAAATGTGCATTGTTTGACCTCGGTGGTAGTATCCACTCGCGGATCTAGAAATTTTTATAAGTAGGGGTCAAATGACTGCCTAACAGGGGGCCCGCTCCAGTGATTCCATATTAAAGAAACCAAATTTTTCCCCAAAAAGGGGGCAACCCCCTGTCCCCCTAAATCCTCCTCTGGTATCCAGCTGTCCATTACAGATATTTTTTTGTATCAACGGTGCTCTACTTCACGTACCAATGAAAACAAAAAAGTTCGCCCACACACCTACATTTCATGTTTTAAAGTCATATGAAACGAGTGAGTGGTGAAAAATAATATTTGTCCAATTCTTGAACCAATGCATGTATACATCATAAACTTAGTCCTCTGTGCACGATTTTATCATTATTTTTGCAAATATATCATATAATGGTCATTTTTTTTCTCTCTCTGTTTGTTATGATTTAACAAATATGGCTGCTCATTAAATGCCGTGTTTTGAAGCCGAGTTTTACCGATTGTCACCTTATAGTAAACAAATCACAAAAAGCATGGGTATTGAGCACGTGTTTAACATGTATAATCAGATATTTGTTTATTTTAATGATAGATCCATGCGTATTGTGGTCACCGGATTTTTACGAGTAGGGTTACGCTCGGGTCACTATGCATACGGAAAATATGTCGGCCCAGCAAGCAATTAAAAATAAGTAAACTTCTTCTAAATGTGGACAAATTAAAGAATTTTCCACAGAAAAAATTATATGTACATAAGTGGTATAATGAAAACTATCCATTTAGCTATAAAAAAACATATGATTGCATTTTTTTTTTAATTTGAGGTTTCTTATGACTTTAATGACTGTGGATAATTTATGTCACATACCGCTTCACCTTATACAGTAAAAATCATGCAAGCAACAATCGAGTCAAGAACATTTATTCTACCAAAACTGTCTTTTTCAGAATATGGAAATTGAAGCAGTTGAGGGTACAACTGGGAAAGTTAATCTTTTATAAGCTTTTCTGTCACCATTGCGTTTCAAGATGCATATTTCTCTGTTCGCAAGTGTATTTATTGCGTGGAAGATAACGTCCTCAAATGTACTCGTCTCTATTTTACACAGACTGCACTTAAACTCCGCCATATCAATCTTTGACTTAAAAAAAATACAGAAATATCTTTAATTTTTTTTTAAATTAAGGAAAAACGTAATTTGAAGAATACAATATGACATTTTGAGAAGCGTTTTTGTTACAAGTTTGAAAAGCTATATATTTGATAAAGAATGAATGAGGAGTTTGTATTTCAATTTGAAAATACATTTATCATAAATTCTAAAGTCATCAACTAAGTTTTTTCATTTGTTTCAAGTGCATTTATCACATAATTCTACAATGAAAATTCCTCGCATCTTCGAAAATTCCACATCAGAAATGACTGCACTAACAGTGATAATTCATCGCATCTATAGTTAAAATGGATCGCTTTCAATAATCGATATGCTATATTATGTTGCTTTTATAACACTTATTTGAACTTTAATGCTATGTTTGTACATAATAAAGACATATCACAATGAAAATATGTAAAAACTTTCCTTCAAATCAATTAATTTGGTATTTTCAAAACGTAAACAAATACAGTTTTCCCATGATCCTTTATTCTACAATAGACATGTCAGATATTGCTACCATTTAGTGTAACATAAAAATGACGTTAAATTGGAAACGTGCTTCATCTAATTCTTCCTGCTTTCCTTTTTGGGTAAATGCAAATTATAACACACAGGTATAAATGCCGTGAGAATCCAATGATTTTATAATTAACATAGGATATTCAATTTTACTGTTAGTAATTATGTGTTTTTAGAGGAATATTGCTGCATTATATATTCAACCCGAGTATGATTTTATACAAGCAGTGACACACAATAGCTTATACATTTTGTACTTATGATACTGAAGTGTTCTTACTTTTTGACAGTCTTATAGATATGTATTTTTGTAATGTGTGCATTATTTCGTTTTGTTGAAAGCAGGACATTTATTTTAGTGGAGGAAGGCACACGCAGTGCATGCCGTCCCTAGCATATTACGCTTGTAGCGACGTCAAATTATGATAACGGACAAACTTGCAAGACATTTTCATTAATCCGTATTTTTTATAGATAACCCTGTAATATTAATGTTATTTGGTGTACCAACTTCAACTTTAAAAGTACTTTTTATTAGTATAGTTATCAAGGCCGAAAAATAATCATCACGAAATCAAATCTCCGGTTTTTTTCCGTAAAAGTTATTGTACAAATTATAATTTGAATTTTGACTTTGTACAAATTATAATATGTACAAAACGCGCCTGTACAAATTGTAATTTGTACAAAATTTGACCAAAATTCACTTATAACTTGTACAACAGTTTCTAATATGAATTTTGGTGACAAATGCATTCATTCACACGATAAATTTGTAGTTCGTTGACCACACAATAACCTGATTAACAAAATATACACCGATTTTACTACAAAAGGCAGTTTGATCTTCGAAATTTTTGAGAGAAAAAAAGTAAACAAATAAGATTTTTTTTCAAATTGTTAATACACAAACTACTTTTTCTTAAGAAAAAATCGTTCATTAGTAGTGCTTGAATATAGGCGAGCGCCAAAACAAGGATTTGGAGGTTTTTAATGCACCTACCTAACACACGGCTATATGATATATCATTTGAAAGGTCTTTTATCGTACATTCAGAATTGCATTAGATCTTGTACATGTTTCCATCCCTTTTCATTGCAACTGGTTTTGCTTCATCGTGACATTGGTCATCAACCTGGACAAGACACGCACATGCTCTCATTGCCAATATTATCTGACTAAGTACATGCCTTGTGAGATTCCATCTTATCAATGAAGTCTTCTTCCTTGATAAACCAACAAGGCCTCTACTATATCAACCTCACTAAAAAAAACACCTAAACACATCAGCTTGTCTTTTGCCTTACAACATTCATTCAGGTTGTAAAACCTCTATCAGTTGACATACTGGGGTCTGTTGTGTAATATTTTGACATATTATACAGAGTTGCCAATTTGTAGACATGCAACGGCGCTTCATTGGAGGTGGCGCATATTTCACAGGACTTCGACACTCATCCATGATGAGTAATTATGATAATATTTGAGAATATACTATTCTACAAAATGCAGTCTGCTGCTTACTATCATATGCCAATATCTTTAGTAATGCTTAAAATGGTCTTTCTAGATACTCAATTTATATAAATTTTGAGCGTCTGGGATAAACACCTTACAGATCCGGAATACCGTTTAATAATTCAGATTTTAGAGAAGTCGTCAAACATTTATTATCCATCATTGAGTTTCGATGTGTTTCGCAATCTTTCCAAGGTATATGGAATTTATAAAAACAAAACATATGAGAGTTTTAATAAGTCATTGACACTAACAATCTTAAAAAATATGTTTTTTTCTACATTTTTGGGTTGGTCTGACAAATGCCTATGAATAAACTAGTGTTTCATAAAATCTTCTTTTTTGGGGATTCGATATCTTTTTAGAATAAAGTCAAAACTATCTGAAATAAAAATGAATAATATATTCACAACAATGCCGATATATTCAATGTTGAATGTCACCGTATAATCCAAAGTATTTCGACATGTATGTGTTCTCGTGAGATTTGCAAGAAACGTGACCATAGGGAACTTTGACGACCACCAAAATCGTATGCTCTAGAAGTTTTTCTTTCAATTGATACCAAAATTAGCTGTGTGTTAATAGATAGGTGCATTAAAAACCTTAACGAGAGGCTTTTTCTCAAATCGGCGCTCGCCTAATAGTACTTATCGTTATTGTGAGGATTTTTTTATTCAGAAACTTTGCAAAAACGATTATAGTTTGTATCGTGTACAGCATTTTGATGATCGTTAAAAGTATCTCAAAAGATTTGTTTGCCACTATATAATTATTCGTTATTTCAAAAAGTTCATGAAAACAATCAAAATCATAATCAAAATTTTTCTTTAAACAAGTGATGATTTATAACTGAGATAGGTATATAAAAGATTGAATTGACCTTACTTATTCCGCTTCACTTCTGGTTGTGAAAAGATTGATGGTTCAATGCCATTAGATTTTATAATACTACAGTACACCAACTTGTTTTCGTATAAAATAAAAGTCTTGTCCGTTCTGTACGGAAGCCGATAAGGTCCATTCAAAAAAATAATTTATGTCGTAATTACGACATATCTATGTAGTAATAACGACATCGCCATATATATAAAAGAATATGTATTTTGATTACCAAGAGACTAAATGACACAGAAATTAACAACTATTATAGGTCATCATAATGCCCCCCAAAATTAGAAAAGCACCAACATAGTCAGCAATAAAAGAGGGACGAAAGAGGAAGAGTCCCGAAATGCTGTGTGGTAGAGAGTGTTATTAATTAATTATTAGCTACCTTGGTAAAACTGCAAATTTCATATTTAATGTATTTCATTGTTAAATCATTTCATGAAGCTTTATAAGTATATACATATATTTGTTAATTGCATGGCTTTTGCTATTTGAATTCATTAGTTAAAGATATTTATCTATATTGTAAAGTTTAATATTTGCATCGTAGCAAAATCTTTCGTTACCTTCTTCGGTTAACTTTTGTTGGATACTTATATATTTTATATATCTTCCAATTGATGCGATCTTCCTGTGTTAAATTATCTTATGTAGGGATGCTGCACACAGGGAAGCTAATAAATATTCAAATGGCAAATGGTGAACTTGAAATCATCCCTTCGTAAATTATACGGACGCCATCACGAGTTGGTTGACCGGCATGGAATAATCGTTTCACAAATGATATCGGATATGTTCCTTACGTCGTAACTACAATCCATACCCTTCCCTTTCATGAATGTGACCTACCGATTTTGACAATTTACCGGATTTGTTATCACATAAGCAACACAACGGGTGCCACATGTGGAGCAGGATCTGCTTACCCTCCCGGAGCACCTGAGATCACCCCCAGTTTTTGGTGGGGTTCGTGTTGTTTATTCTTTAGTTTTCTATCTTGTGTCATGTGTACTAGTTTTTGTCTGTTTGTCTTTTTCATTTTTAGCCATGGCGTTGTCAGTTTGTTTTAGATTTATGAGTTTGACTGTCCCTTTGGTATCGTTTGTCCCTCTTTTATAGATCACAATAAGTTTGGCATGTGACCGACCGCGGGAAGGCTGTATGAAAGTTGATACGAAATAAGTAATGTTGGAAGAAGAAAAGGTAGAATTATATGAAGACTGATATTCAGTCATACCAAGGCAAGCTAAACTTTCCACCTCCCTTTTACTACATGCCTCTTGTAATAAGTGTGAATTGAAGTATTGATTACTCTATTTCTACTTTCAAACGTTGGGCACGGTGTTCTTACAACCCCTAGGATTTAAAACAGAATCTTCGAAATTTCATTCGCAAAACAAAATAAAAATGTTAGAAAACACGAACCAATATTAAAAAAAAATCAATATATGTTTTAAATTATGTTTTTTATATTTGAGGATTGAAATAACAAAGCTATGTGAAAATAAATAATTTGGATAATTACCGAGAGCTATTTGTCTTACATCGAATTTAGGAAAAGTGTTCACCTCTATACTTAATTCAAGACTAAATGCTTTGTCAGACAAGATCGGGATTATAACTGATGCCCAGGGTGGTTTTCGTAAGGTGTATTTGTAACAAAAAATTTGTTCCGGCGTGACATTTGTTCCACCGGAACAAATTTCATAGGAAATATGTTCCACTGGAACTTATGTCACAGAAAATATGTTTCAGCACTATAAAATTTGTTCCGGAACTAATTTTTTAACCAAGTGTGAAATAAGTTCCGGAACAAAAATCACAGCACCATGAGTTTTGTTCCAATATTATAATTTAAAAAAAAAAGTGAAATAAGTTCTTTTGATATTAGTTTTAACATGTTTAAACGAATGTATTTTATAGGAATCAATGAAAATGTTCTGCTCGAAACTTATTTCACAGAAAATAAGTTCTGTGCTTGCATGGGGTACATTTGCAATTGAAGGAATGACTGTAGGATGAAGATAAGAAAATGATGCGATGATAATGTATCTGTGTTTTATGGTTTATGTGGTATTCAACCTCCTTGTTTCCTAATGATCTGTCATGGGTGTTCTAATCATACATGTACTTAGCTATGATAATTGCACATTTTTAAAAGAATGTGTCTTTTGTTTCTTTATGTCTTTTAATATAATTGATCAGTCACTTTGTCCTTTTCAAAAAGTACAAATGTTCATCTTTAACTATAATACTTTTTTTCGGAGTGACTTTTATTATTATTTCTTATTCTACTCTTTCCTGGCTCATAAGGTCCATTTTTAGTATTATTAATTGAGCATGTTATTAAAATTTTGCTTTACTCCACATGATCCAATTGGATGTTTACACTTTTTATTTATTACATTATCAATATAATACATGTTTTTTATAATGACTTTAAATTTAAAATCACTGATGACAAGTGCTCAATATATAAGATAACTTGTTTAACCAGTGGAACATATTTCACAGACAAGGAACTTATTTCACCAGGTAAGGAACAAATTTCACAAATCCAGAACTTATTTCACTAGGTAAGGAACAAATTTCACCAACCCAGAACTTATTTCACCAAGTAAAGTGTGGAACTTATTTCATAGAGATGGAACAAATTATATAGAAATTGTCTGTGAAAAAAGTTCACCCAGAACATATTTCCTGTGAAATTAGTTCCACTGGAACTTTTTTCACAGGAACAAATTTTGGCTCACATATTCTGTCCAAGATAGTATGTTTATCATGCATGCTTTAATTTCACTATATTTAGGCCGGTGACCAAAGTCGGATTTATGAAATTTTAATCGTCAAAAATGGTATACGGCTATATCATATATCATTGGATTCGGAAATATGTGAACTTTGAGATTATTCTGGTCGTCAAAAGAAAATATGGTGCAGTTTTTCGAAATCAGGATCAAAGATCACATGTCGTGTTCAAGGAAAAACAAAATTGAATATCTAACTCCAATTTATATACCCTTTTAACTGTAGAATGATTAAAAACTGGAATCTTTTTTCTTCTTTATGACTTTTCAATAAAAAAAAGTGGAAACAAATCATTAAATGAGATTTCCGAACACACGTATGCGACTTTACAAAAAGGGGGGTAGATTTCAAATTTATATGATGTATTTTTTTCAATTAATGAGAACAACGTCCGTCAAAACTAATCAAAATTCATAGAAAATTATGAGTAAATATGTATTTATTAATATAACCATCAAGAATAAATACCCCAATGAAAGTGAACACTTAGGTTTTTGCCATAAATGTTGAACTCGGTACATGCAAAACAGACAACAAAAACTATTTTAAAACATACTTATAATTGTTTTTACAATGTCAGTACGATTTCTATTGAATTTGTTTTTATTAATAGGATAAATAAATCATTCTAAAATAAATTAACAACTTTAAAAATAAATGTTTTATGATAGAACAGCCTTTTATTCGTTTGAAATGGAGACAGTTTCGGTTTCAATCCCAAACCTCTAAGACAAATATCAAAATAACCTTGTATATAAAAAAAGAATGTGTCCAAAATACACGGATGCCCCACTCACACTTTCATTTTCTATGTTTAGTGGACCGTGAAACTGGGGTCAAAAGTCTAATATGGCTTTAAATTAAAAAGATCATATCATAGGGAACATGTGTATTAAGGTTCAAGTTGATTGGACTTCAGCTTCATCAAAAACTACCTTGACCAAAAACTTTAACATGAAGCGGGACAGACGGTACGACGCACAGACGGACGAACAGACGGACACACAGACTAGAAAACATAATGCCCCTCTACTTTCGTAGGTTGGGCATAACAAATATTTGTCCTGTAGATTGCGACTCAAAATATCTCTTTACAAAAGTCAAGAAAATACCCCTCCCTGATCCACAGTATACACTAGTCATGATCACATGACTGTAGTCTGCAGAATATTTCCGATTGTCGATTTCGTTGTGCCCTTTAGTCTGGTCTATATAATTAATTTGATATCTGAACTAGGATAAGCATTTTTATCTCTGCTAATGGTTAAAAAAAAATTATTCTGTTAATGTTCTTGTGATTCAGAATAGAGTTTGCTTCCCAGTAAAGGTATGTATACTGGCTGTATGACAAATTAACATTAGTTTTAACGAGGCACGTTTTTGGCGTATTGAATTTTAAACCTGATGCTTTTTGTTATCTATTAATCATGTGTTTCTTTGTCTAATATGTTCTCCTATTTATTTGTATTGTAGTCCTGTAGTATTATGTTGTCATTTCAATGTTATATTTAACATGGCCATTAAAGTGCGAGGTTTGGCATGCCACAAAACCAGGTTCAACCCACCATTTTTTCCCCTTTAAAAATGTCCTGTACCAAGTCAGGAAGATGGCCATTGTTATATTATTGTTCGTTTCTGTGTGTGTTACATTTTGACGTTGCGTCGTTTGTTTTCTCTTATTTTTTAGTGTAAATTCACATTGCGATAAGACGTGTCACGGTACTTGTCTATCCCAAATTCATGTATTTGGTTTTGATGTTATATTTGTTATTCTCGTGGGATTTTGTTTGGTGTTTGGTCCGTTTCTGTGTGTGTTACATTTCAGTGTTGTGTCGTTGTACTCCTCTTATATTTAATGCGTTTCCCTCGATTTTAGTTTGTTACCCCGATTTTGTTGTTTGTCCATGGATTTATGAGTTTTGAACAGCGGTATACTATTGTTGCCTTTATTTAGTTTTATTACAAAAGATACAATCATATTAAAGAGAGACGAAATATACCAGAGCCCGGTGAAATTAAAGCCATTTGTCGAAAATAAACTAAAAACGCCATGGCCAAAAAAGGAAACACACATAGACAAACAATAGTACACAGAGCACAACCTTTGATAGACTTGAATTCGATTTCTTGACTTAAACCGGCTGCTATTTTATCTGTATGTATCAAGGAAACATTAGAGGCAACATTAGTTTACCGATGTTTATGTTTTTAAACAAAAGGTAGAGAAATGTTCAGATCTGATCTGATACGTAGAATCTAAAATTCTTAAACTGCAAAAAGATTATGCTAGCTAGTTGGGTCACGACGGAGCTTAAATATAACCTTACTCGTGAAACGGTGATATAAAAAATAATGTTATGTCTATTTCAGTCGCCCGTACTTCTTCATAATTTTAAAAGTACATGTCACCAAAAAACATCCACTTTCGAAACTTACGTGTCACAATTGAAACAGAATCTGCTAAACCTTTCGGGGGCACACGAGATAATCCCTAGTTTTTAGTATGATTCGTGAACATTGATCTTTAGTGGTCTATGTCGAATTTTCTAAAATTTTGTTTGTAATTTACTTCGTTCTTCGACTTTCACCATGCGGTTTTGATATTTTGGTCGGCTAGTATGTTTGAATATAGTATAACCTTTGAAACTTGCGTTCTGTTTTAATTAGTCAGAGGTACATCCCTGTTCATTAAGTCTGTATTGACTTAACATGCACGAGCGGAAGGTATCATATTATTTGAGATACGTGCACATTATACGATAGCGCGGGTGAGTGTACTTACAGTCAGACATGATGGGGAAATTGACCATTGAGAAGTTTAAGTCGGCCTCTAAAGTACAGATTTTGTTTGTCGTCGTCAATCTGTCTCAATATCAAAGAGCAGGTCAATATATGAAGCAAACATTCTAGTTTCGTTGTATCCTTTATCACAAGTTGACTGGGGAAATGTAAGTACTGACTGACAGATGCGTAGGCAAAGGATATCTGAATGGTTTTCTTGAGGTCTTTGAAAACATGTTCTGCATTTCAAATTGCAGGTCGAACTGTAAATATTATTATGTTTTGTAGATTAATGCATCATTTGTGTCCACTTTTATCATAAACAATTTTCAAACGAATAGAAAGAACCATAGATATCCATCTTTGAATAAACTAAAGTCACAATCACCAACGCATTGTCGGGTAAAACCCAAAATACCTCGATTTACTGTAAGCGGTATAATAAATCAATTATTCTACTTCCGCATTTAGAAAATAACAATATGTAAGGGATTAAACTGAATGTTTGCTTACTTTGAATATTCAAGCCAAGTTTCAACGGACTTTCTAGTTTTGTTATATTTTGGGGGATTTTGTCGGATCCCTTTTTCTTAAATAAACAGCTGAAACACTTATTTTGCCTCTTATATAGATACAATTATATCAACACAACATTAAAAAAGAGATAACAAAACATCAACAGAAATAAGTTATATCAAGTCCAAAATATTACAGAAAAACTATATGTATTCAGCCCAATCATGGACGAGACACAACTATCCGGAATTTTATTAAGTAAATGATTGAATAGCAGAGGTTCTTGAAAGTTTAAAAAATATCGTTTCTAACAATCTTACCTCATAACAAACATGTGTACATGCAAAGAAAAAATGAAGTTTTATTACTTAATAGTAAATACGATATAATCCATTCACCAGCGCTTTATTGTATGATGTTGGAATCAGGTAAAACACAAAATTTCCCCGTTAACAGTAGTTTCTACCTTCATAATTTATCATCAAAAGTCTGTTAGGATTATTTTTTTCGCCTAAGGCATATAGCATTATGTCTGATGTCCAAATAAAACAAAAAAGAAAAATATTTGAGGGCAGCTTTTGAATAAAAAACAAAATCGCATGCCACTAATGATCTGCATTTGAAGTCAAATTTGCTGACTTAAAGCTTAAATAAAAAAAAAATGCACCATACGACTTTTTGACGACCAATCTTAAATTCAAGTAAAATCATTTTTCTAGGACTGTGCCAATTTTTAGCCGTATACCATGAAGTGAAATTAAACTCTTTTAATAATCGACTTCTTCCTATTCTGTCACCCCATTAATTTGAGTTCGGGAAAGAAATTATTTTGCGCTTTTGTAGATTTTAGAAAAGCGTTTGACACAGTGTGGAGGGTGGGACTATGGCAAAAACTATTAAAATATAATATTGGTGGGAAAATGTTTCAAGTTATATTGAGCATGTGTACAGATATTAAGTCTTGTGTTAAAAATGGAGAACTGAAAACAGATTTTTTTCCCGTGTGAGGTAGGTGTAAGACAGGGAGAAAAAATGTCACCTTTTCTCTTTGCCTTTTACCTTAATGACTTGGAGGAATATCTGGATGAAAACTCTGTGGATGGTCTAAAATTTATTAATGGAAAATTTACAGAGAATCTTGATTTGTATATCAAGTTATTTATTCTTCTTTACGCCGATGACACAATTATTTTTGCGGAGTCGGCAGAAGGGTTACAAAAGGCTCTGGATGTTTTTGAGCAATATTGTTTTGAGTGGAAACTCACTGTTAATGTTACAAAAACAAAGATTGTAATTTTTTCAAAGAGAAAGTATAATAAGAATGTTACTTTTAAACTATGTAATGAAATTATTGAAATTAAAGATTCATATGTTTATCTTGGTCTGCTGTTTAATTACAACGGAAATTTCTTTCAAGCTCGTAAAAAATTGGTAGACCAAGCTCAAAAAGCACTTTATGCTCTTTACAAGAAGATACAAAATATATCACTTCCGATTGATCTACAGCTAAAATTATTTGATGCGTTGGTGGTTCCTATTTTGACCTATTCCTCGGAAATATGGGGGTTTGAAAATAAAAATAATACTGAAAAGTTACATCTACAGTTTTGTAAGCGCAGTTTGGGTGTGCGATCATCTACGCCAAATTTTATGGTATATGGGGAACTTGGAAGATTTCCACTTGAACTGCAGATCAAGTTAAACATGGTATGTTTTTGGCACAAGCTAGCAACAAATGATAAAAAACTATCGGATAAACTTTATAAGTTACTTTGGTACATGCATGAGCATGAAGGTTGTAATTTTAAGTGGTTTAACTATGTAAAATCTGTGTTTAATGACTGTGGTTTTTGCGAACTATATAATTTTCCGGAGCAAGTTGATTATAATTATATTAAAATTAATGTAAGGCAGCGTCTCCAGGACCAGTTTATTTAAAAATGGTTCTCAGATATAAACAATTCATCAAGGGGGGGAATTTTATCTACACTTTAAAGAAGAGTTTTGCTTGGAAACATATCTGTTAAAATTAAGACGGGGTCATAGAGTAAACATATGTAAATTAAGGGTATGTAATACAAAGTTTCCCATCGAAACAGGAAGATGGAGAAATGTACCACGAAATGAGAGGATTTGTCCACTCTGTAAAGCTGGTCTTGGAGATGTATACCACTATATACATGTATGTAAATGTACAAACTGTGAAGTTAAGGATTTAAGGGGGAAGTTCATACCTCCATATTATTTAAAATATCCAAATGAAAAAAAAGTACTTGACATGCTTAAATATAGTAATAGTAATGTGCTGTCTAAGCTGTCAATTTTTATTCAAAAGGTAGAAAAGATGCTTGTCTAATTTAAAACTGTAATAAACACAAACTTATTTCTGAAGATGTTTAATTTAAAAATGTATTCTGTTTGTATTATGAACTATGTTATTCTGTCCACATTCAATGTTTATTATATAATTCATATTTATCCGGAACAAATGGAACTGGACCGATTTCTTAAATCACCGTATTTATCGACCACCTTTAATTTCTGTGACACCGTCCGCATCAATATTTCAACACATGGAAAATGGACGACTATTCTACTTTCTGAGGAAATCGTGACATACCACTGTCAAGTACGTTTGATTCATTCATAAACTGTGATAAATTATTCTGTTTAACTCCGATATTTTTAGATAAGTGATTTATAAATACATACGAACTGTAAGTTATTTATTTCCGAGAAATGAACTGTAAATTCTACTTTCGTTTTTGACTCGTTTAATAATCTTGTATTTATAGTGCCTAACAAGATTTTGTGAGGTAGACGAAATTGACTTTAAAACGATCGTATTGACTTTTGATGTCCAGAAATAGGCAGATCGGACATATTTTGACTTTATTTACTTACTTCTTCAGTTTGTGATTAATTGTAATTAACATATTCCAAAGAGACTGAAAAATGCTTTTTTTGTTGTTATGATAAATAATAATTTTACCTGCCGTAGTCTTGCGTAAAATATATTTCGGCATTTCTCTTAAGAAATGACTTGTTTAATGCAACAAAACGTCTTATTTGTAAACTTTCTCTTTTATCTCCACAATAGGCTTTTAAAAAATAATCTTTCAACTGTGTATTCAGAAAATTTTGTGAAAATAGAAGAAGTGGCAATTCTTACCTTTCATACCTTAACTTTCATTGATAAAACATAATATTGACTCGTCCAGTGTCCAGTTTGAAGGTCATTTTAGTTACCGTACACGTTCATGCACGTTCTAATTAATCAATAGTCATGTATGAAAAGCACAAACAAGTTTGTAGGTAAACTAATAACAACTTAATCCAATCAAATTGCCGACGATTCAATAACAATGACCAGTCCACATCATATAAATGTATAGGGGTAAACTGGGTAGGGAGAAAATGTCAGATATTTTAAGTTCATTATTTTGCAACAACGAATAAAAATTTGTTAACCAATAGATTTGCTATAATTTCATAAACATGTCATTCTGTATTGGTATAGTTTTTGGATCTTTTATTTGCGTATTTAAGGCTGTAAAAAGTTTGGCCTTCAAAAGTCAACATAATCATTGACTTTATACAGAAAATTCGCCTTTTTAAAACATTGAATGTATCACGAATTATACGCGACAACAAAGTAAAATCATTTCTTAAAACACTGCAAAAAAATCATTCTGATTGATACAGTGTTATTGTCATAAATTGCGCTGGAGTGAACAGTGGTACAGCAAACGTCGAATTCCCTCACAAAATCTTGTTAGGCACTATAACTTTCATATTTAATTCGTACACATTGTAAAATATTGTATTTTTATTTCTTTCAGTTTACCAATCTACTGACTACTTGTAAACCTTTCTGGTGGAATATATTAATTACAATTTATCAAAACAAGTTGTGTTCGTTATATATTCATCGAGATTGCGTTTGCAGTCACCTGGTTAAACTAGTTGAGTCCGGCTCAGCATAGTAAATTGACAACAACTTGTCTACACATCTCCTGAACAGGAAATACAACGAAGCATCGTTCGTAGCTGTTACCTTGACACTACGCAACACAGCTTGTGCGTCCTAGGCAGCAAACCGACAACGTTGAACACACATTGCCTACAGTTAATTGATTTTCATCATGGATCCCAGTCACGCGGAACAGCAAGAAGAGATACAGCTCCCAGAGGAAAATGTTCCAGATCTAGAACTATTACAAAATCTGTCTAACACAACATTTCCAGATGAAAATGTCGAAACTAGGCGAGTGCGTGACCTCACATATAAAGGTAAAGGAGTTTTCACAGAAAAACGTGACAAGTTCTGTCAGGAAATAGAGACCCTTTGGTCAGATATAGAATCACAGTTATTGGAGACCACCAAGCCTCCAAAAGAACTCCAGCAACTGCTAATAGTACAGGATAAACTCATAAAAGCCTGTACGAACTATCGTAGACTCACAGACGAATATCTGGACTTTCTGAAAAGGACCAGGACATTGGAGAGTCAAAAAGACATAGACGCGTGTAATCATTCATTGGATTTTCGTCTGTCCAGAGTGGAGTTAGTCATGGAAACCTTACATGAGCATCGCCTTGCCCTTACAAAGGCTAAATCTACAAAAACAAAGACCTCAAAGGATAAGAAAAGCTCACACAGCGGTAGCTCCCATGTCTCTGACATGTCAAGTCTTGCACGGAAGAAGCGTGCCAAAGCAGAGGCTGCCAGAACTCAGATAGCCTTTGCTGAAAAACAGGCCTTGCTCCTAAGGCAGGAGGCAATGATAGAAGAACAGACTCTTGTCAAGCAAAATGAAATTAAGGCCGAGGCGGAACAAGAAGCCATCAGAGCAGAACAAGAAGCTATCAGAGCAGATCAAGAAGCCACAAGCAGAAAAGCCGAGGCGGAGCAAGAAGCCATACGTAGAAATGCTGAGGCTGCACACCAGAGAGCTGAAATGAAACGTGAGGCCATACGCAGGAAAACTTTAATGGAACAGGAGGCTGCACGCGCAACACGAGAAAAAACCGAAATTAAAGCTGCTATGAACATTCTAGAAGCACAAAGAGAAGCTGCAAAAGCCGAGGCTCGTGTCCTGGAATACGACGACAGCCAAGCCTTTAGCGAACTACCTGACGAAAAGGAAGACCCGCTCCAGCGTGTGCAAGATTTCGTCAATAAACTTCCTGTATCAACTGTTGTAAAGGAAGTAACAGGACCTCAAAAGAAAAAACAAATTCCTGTTAAGATCGAGCTGAGCCACGAAGCACCAGCGTTCGTGCCGTCAGTGGCACTGAACTTGCTGTCACAGACATCTGCTGTCTTACCTTCCGATACTAAGTCACCGGAAGTTACCTTTATCCCAGATCTGGGATTAGTAACCGGCATACAAAGACTAGGCCTTTCAGATGAGAGCCCTACTGAACACCAAAAACAGGGTGTTAAAGAAACGATCCCTGTCTTACGCCCAAAACAAGACTTTATAGACGAGATCCCTGTTTGCAACAAATCAACCTCACATCGGAGATAACTAGATTCCTCTTACGTAAGGACCTGCTTTTCTCCCGGTTAACAAGCTTTAACGATCGGGCAGAATCCTTCCATACTTGGAAAGCAAGCTTCAAGAATGTGACTGATGAGTTACAAGTCTCTGACTCAGAACAGATCGATTTACTGATCAAGTAGCTCGGTCCAGAGTCTGCTAAACACGCCATTAGCATAAGAGCGTCGAACGCCAATAATCCTACCATAGGGATACAGAGATTATGGAAGAGGCTTGACGAGCGGTATGGTGCTCCAGAAATGTTGGAAGCCTCTCTCATGAGTAAACTTGCCAAATTCCCTACCTTAACAAATAAGGACAACACACGTCTCTACGAACTATCTGACATCAGAAATAGAATATCACAAGGAAAATCCCAAGCTGGGATGTTTGCAAGGATATTTTGACTCCTCATCCGGGATTAATCCTATTGTTGAAAAATTACCGTACGGACTCTGCCTTCATCAGGGAAATAAGCAAAACAAAGAACGATCCTGGGTTCATCTTTGGGTCAAAAGCCACACCAAATACAAAAGGTGCTGCGCCAAGGTCTACGTCTTACCCTAAGACTAAAGTTGGTGCTCATAAAACAGCAGTTGAGCAGCAATCTGAAGTCGCCAGCAAACAAGGTCTTTGTATTCTGCACAATACGAAGCATTCCTTAAATGAATGTCGAGCGTTCCGAGCCAAGTCAATAGAGGAGCGCAAAGGTCTTTTGAAAGAAAACAATGTATGTTACAAGTGTTGCGATTCTACCACACACAGGAGCCGGGAATGCAATGCACGCATAAGCTGTAAAGAATGTGGAAGTTAACAACACACGACCGCACTTCACATCACTAGACCACAGCAACCTGCAAGTTTAGAGTCTAGCTCGCCTAAGCAAGCCTACGGCGGGGAGCCTATAGAATCGGCTGAAACTAAGGCAACCTCAGTTAACTCTACCTGTACTGAGATCTGCAAAGATACATATGGAGGGAAATCTTGTGCTAAAATACTTCCTGTAAATGTTTATCACAAAGATAACCAATACAAAGTTATTCGCATGTACGCCATCATTGATGACCAAAGCAACAGGTCACTAGCATCGCCCGAATTCTTTAATCTTTTCGACGTCAAAGATAAACCGGAGAACTATACTTTATCAACATGCTCCGGCAAAGTAGTTACTTCCGGAAAAAGAGGAAAAGGTTTCATCATGGAATCAATTAATGGTATTAACAGTTTTGACCTGCCGGTCCTGATAGAATGTGATCATATTCCCAATAATAGGGACGAAATTCCTACTCCGGAAGTCACAATGCATCACCCTCATCTAAAAGAATTCGAACTCAGAGGAAGCATTCCACCATTAGACGAAAATTGCCAAATTCTTCTCCTAATTGGCAGAGACCTTATAGAGGCACACCACGTCCTTGACCAGCGCATAGGACCACCCAGAACTCCATATGCACAACAATTGAAACTTGGTTGGGTAGTGATAGGAGAAACCTGCATTAACAAGCAGCACGTACCTTTTGAATTAAACGTCAAAATAACCAACATTCTACCTACTGGACAACCGTCAACCTTTCAACCATGCACAAGCAAGTTTGACATCCGGGAAAATTACACAGACCCTGTAACGAAAGATTTACAATCGCCACTCTTTGAAAAAACAAAGGACGATGATAAGCCTGGACAGTCATATGAGGACAAAATGTTCATGAAGCAGATGGACAACGAATTTGTGAGAGACTCGGAAGGAAGTTGGGTAGCACCGTTGCCGTTTCGAGTGCCAAGACAGCCATTGCCAAGCAACAGACAACAAGCTCTTCATCGTGCTAATATGTTAGACACCAGTCTGAATAGAAACCCAGTTAAGCGAGAACACTTTCTTACATTTATGAGTAAGATTCTAGACAATAATCATGCAGAGCTCGCTCCACCATTGCACGAACATGAGGAGTGCTGGTATTTGCCATTGTTTGGTGTTTATCATCCGAAGAAACCTGATCAGATAAGAGGTGTGTTTGATTCTTCCGCCAAATGTAACGGAGTTTCACTTAACAGCGTCCTGCTTACAGGTCCAGACTTGACCAATGATCTCTTGGGAGTACTTTGCGTTTCCGGAAAGAAATGGTCGCAGTAACTGCAGACGTTCAACACATGTTTCACTGCTTTGTAGTAAGAAAAGACCACCGAAATTATCTGAGATTTTTGTGGCACAAAGACAACGACCTACAAGAGAACCTTGTCGAATACCGCATGAGAGTTCATGTTTTTTGAAATAGTCCGTCACCTGCCGTTGCTACACTTGGACTCAGAAAAGCAGCTCAGGCATCAGAACAAGAGTTCGGCAGTCACGTGACTAGTTTTGTTACAAGAGACTTCTATGTCGACGACGGTCTTACGTCATGTCCTACAACAGAGGAAGCTGTTAAGCTTATGAAGGACACACAGCAAGCATTAGCAAAGTATGGAAACTTAAGGCTTCACAAGTTCGCCTCTAATTGTGCAGACGTTATGTCTGCGTTTCATGCCAGTGATTTGGCTTCAAATCTAAAAGATCTAGATTTAGAATCCGACAGCAAACCCCTACAACGTAGTCTTGGACTCAGCTGGGACGTAAACACTGACAAATTCTTATTTCAATTATCATCAGAAAACAAACCGATCACTCGGAGTGGCATTTTATCAACGATAAACAGTCTCTACGATCCTCTTGGATTTTTAGCTCCAGTGATTATACAAGGGAAACTCCTATGAAGGAAAATAGTATCAGAAACCGTTGATTGGGACCAACCTCTCTCTGATGAGACAGCAGCTGTGTGGAAATCTTGGAGAGATACTCTAATAGCTATAGAAACATTACGCATTCCACGTACTTACGTGCCGTATCTTAGCAAAACTGCCACAAAGGAGTTACATGTCTTCTCTGATGCATCAGACAAAGCCATAGCAGCTGTTGCATATCTACGCACGACCGACAGTAGTGGTGAACCAAATATAGGTTTCATTCTTGGGAAAGCTAAAGTTGCACCAACAAGTGGTCACACTATTCCACGACTTGAACTATCTGCTGCCGTATTAGCAGTTGAGATCACACAAACCATTGTGGATAACTTAGATTTACACATAGACAACGTGAAATTCTACACAGACAGTAAAGTTGTCTTAGGTTACATCAGTAACGAGACAAGAAGGTTCTTTATCTATGTCGCTAATAGAGTGGAGAAGATTAGGAAATTTAGCTCTCCAAATCAATGGAATTATGTACCAACTAGCCGTAATCCCGCAGATTCGGGAACGAGGTCCGTACCTGCTCACGAAATTTATAGCAGTGAATGGTTATTGGGACCAAGACAACTTCTTTTATCAGAACAGAAAAATTCTGAGAATATTTATCAGCTAATAGACCCAGAAGAAGATGGAGAAATACGTGCAACTGTTAATGTTGCAAAAACATCTGCCACACCAGAGCGTAAAGGTATCGGAACTGATAGATTCAACAGATTCTCCAACTGGACATCACTTGTGCGAGCGATAGCATTTTTAGAACGTTTCTCCCGTTTACACGGGTCAAAACAGGCACCATCAGTGACTCCTCTGGATAGTTTTTCGAAAGCCGAACATTTCATCTTAATATCTGCACAACATGAAGTTTATGGAGATGAAATAGATTGCATTCAACGCCAGGAACAAATTCATAAGCGGAGCTCGATAGCTAACCTCAATCCGTTTTTGGACGAGCGAGGACTATTACGAGTAGGAGGCCGTATCGCCAAATCTGACTTAAACCTCCGTGAAAAGAAACCACTGATCGTCCCTGGACGCCATCATATAGCGACATTATTAGTCCGACACTACCATGACAAGATAAAACATCAAGGTCGCCACTTCACAGATGGAGCGATTCGATCCGCAGGATTCTGGATCGTCGGAGCTAAACGCTTGATCTCTTCTCTCATTCACAAATGTGTGACTTGACGCAAACTAAGAGGAAAAACTGAGTGTCAAATCATGTCTGATTTGCCAAAGGACCGTCTTGAACCGTCACCTCCGTTTACCAACGTTGGAATAGACACATTTGGACCCTGGACAATTGTTTCACGTAAAACACGTGGTGGATACGCAAACTCAAAACGTTGGGCAATTCTTTTCACATGCTTAGTGACTAGAGCTGTTCACATCGAACTAGTCGAGGAAATGAGCTCTTCAGCCTTTATAAACGCCGTCAGAAGATTCGCCGCTATAAGAGGTCAAGTTAAGATTTTCCGATCCGACCGTGGAACAAACTTTATTGGCGCAATCGACGATCTAAAGATTGACTCTATCAACGTCGAAGATGGACCCTTTAAGAACTTTTTGTATAATTCTGGTACAACTTGGATCTTCAATTCGCCACATTCGTCCCACATGGGTGGAGCCTGGGAAAGAATGATAGGTATCGCAAGAAGAATACTTGATTCTATGCTTATCAACGCCGCTGGCAGGAGTCTAACGCATGACGTGCTTAATACATTCATGGCAGAAGTTTCAGCAATAATCAATTCAAGACCTCTGGTACCAGTATCAACAGATCCAGAGAATCCGCTAATCTTAACACCAGCTATGTTATTGACACAAAAGACCGATTACATCTTCACTTCAGATCAGCTTGGAGAATTCGACAAAAGGGATCTATGTCTAGCCGAATGGAGACGTGTACAGGCTCTGGCCAGTGTTTTCTGGTCCCGTTGGAGGAAAGAGTACCTGCCGTTACTACAACCACGACGAAAATGGACCGAAGATCGCCGTGATCTTATCAAGGGAGACGTCATTCTCCTAAAGGACAAAAACCTATGCCGCACTCAATGGCCAATAGGAGTTATATTAAAATCGTTCAAAGGTTCCGACGAACATGTCCGGAAAGCAGAAGTACGAATAATCGTAAATGGAAAAGCATCCGTCTACACACGACCGATCGTGGACATGATTCTTCTCATCGAGAATGACTGTGTATAATTAATTTCATAGTGATACTTTGGATTTATATCACCAGATATTCAAGTGTGTGATATATTTGAAATAGTGATATCAGTTAGACATCAGACGGGAGTATTCTGTCCACATTCAATGTTTATTATATAATTCATATTTATCCGGAACAAATTGAACTGGACCGATTTCTTAAATCACCGTATTTATCGACCACCTTTAATTTCTGTGACACCGTCCGCATCAATATTTCAACACATGGAAAATGGACGACTATTCTACTTTCTGAGGAAATCGTGACATACCACTGTCAAGTACGTTTGATTCATTCATAAACTGTGATAAATTATTCTGTTTAACTCCGATATTTTTAGATAAGTGATTTATAAATACATACGAACTGTAAGTTATTTATTTCCGAGAAATGAACTGTAAATTCTACTTTCGTTTTTGACTCGTTTAATAATCTTGTATTTAACTTTCATATTTAATTCGTACACATTGTAAAATATTGTATTTTTATTTCTTTCAGTTTACCAATCTACTGACTACTTGTAAACCTTTCTGGTGGAATATATTAATTACAATTTATCAAAACAAGTTGTGTTCGTTATATATTCATCGAGATTGCGTTTGCAGTCACCTGGTTAAACTAGTTGAGTCCGGCTCAGCATAATGTTGTAATTAATATTGTGTATAAAAATATGCTCCTGTTACGCAGTCTTCTGCGGCTGAGTTTTCTATAATAAACTAAACTAAACTAAAAAAAAACCGGATGTCCAACGTTACATTTATGAAAAACTGTTTTAACTCTTTTGTATAGTTATCCTATTTCTTATTCTCTGATCTTCGTGATTCTTGGCAGGAACAACGACATGTGTCGGATTTCATTTGACTCGGTGGCTGCATATTAAGCTGGAAAAAGAAAAATGTCCAACGACGTTTTTCGTTAACTCAACGACTGAAAGTGAATTTTATAAGAAGATATAGCAGAAAATGAATAAAAAGAGTAAGACAATAAAAAATATCTTCCAAAAGACAAATATTTGCCTCATTGTTATTCAGTTCAAATATTGCTGATTCAATAAAATCTTCTCTACACATTCGTTTTTCAAACGGTAGCCATTTTGTCCAAGTTGATATTTCATTTTTTTAAATGTTCATGGTAATTTATAAAAACCGTGTTATGAAAATTCGATGATTGCTGCCGAAAAAAAAGAATAATGCATGTTGCTATAGACTCCGCCCGGGGACATAGGTTCGACACAGGTTCAATTTTGCAATTTTTATTAATCGTTGAAAGCTTTTTAAGATTTATTTAAAGAAAATGCGAAATGGGGGAAAAATCTCATTACATGAACTTTGTCCAACTTTTGCAAAGACAAATTGGAGGCACAAAGACAGTCCTCTAAATTGCGAATTGAAATTTATGTTGCGGAAGTACTCCGAAATAGATCAACTTAAGTCGTCACTTCAGTAAGGTGCAATCACCAATATTAAAAGACTTAACTAGAACTCACCCGCGAAATCGCGGGCATATACAGCTTGTGAACTGTTGTAGGATGATTTTTTGTATAAGATTTTATGTATGGAGAATTTCATAAAAGGTATCAAAAGCCCTCTCCCTTTTTCCAACGTCCGATATGTGTTTCCTTTCTGTTAAAATCAATTATTTTCGTGGTCTCAGACCACAATTATTCTTCTTCTTTGCTACAATGTATCCTTTGGTAAAAGTCAAATTAAATTAAAAATGTGCACCGCTTCAAACATGAAATAAATGTAACTGCTTATATATAGATCATTATTAGTCTAATAAAATATGCTTCTAGGACAATCCATCAGTACTTTATCATTTGAGAGCCTTATTAACATGCCAATGGTAGGATATGAATCTTTGATAAATGACTAAGACCGACTAAGTCTAATTTGAGGGGGCATGATCGGAGGAGTCCTGATCCCAAAATCCCGGGCTTATAAACATGAAATCCCTTGATGCAGAATTTTAAGAAATTCATATCCCGAAATCCCGACATCGAAAAATATATTCCCGGATCCCGTAAGGATCAATCCTTAAATCCCGAACTTAAAAACATCCGATCCCGACGTCCCGAAAAAAATCCTGCCACCCTCTAAACTCTACCCTACTTTCATTTTTGCCAAATCACTACTTTTACTTTCAACAATAAATTTGTATGCCCCATTTATGGGCATTATGTTTTCTAGTCTGTGCATTCGTGCGTTCGTTCGTTCGTCCGTCCGTCTGTCCCGCTTCAGGTTAAAAGTTTTTGGTCGAGATAGTTTTTGATGAATTTGTAGTCCAAACTTAGTAAATATAGTGCCAATGTGGCAGCCGTGTACTATGGACACATAATCATTCTTGTTTCCTCATGTTTTACTTATTTTAATATATATGCAACTGGTATGACACCTTAAATAGTAAACATTTCAAAGAAAACAGTAGACAGAATACAGAGAGTCTCTATATATTAAAGTAGTATAATCGTAGTTTACATGTAGATAAACGCGAAAAATAATTGTCCTCTCTAATTATAAATAAGTAGGTATAATAGTTGTGGTTCTTGCGATCTAAACACCATGATATGGAGAACGCTCTGATTGGCTTATTCATTTTTCATTTTTGTTATCTATCATACGATTGGTTGTACTTTTGCAGTTTTAAACCGGAAGTTTTAATTAATCTATGACTAAAAACAGTCTGATGACGGAATCAATATCCGGACTCCTTTTGGTGTCATACCACCAATTACTCCCTCAAAGTTAGAACGTATGTGAAAGTAGGCCTACTCGGACAAAAAATAGTGCATTTGATGTCATTGTTCACCTAAACTGACCAACAAATTTGCAGAAATGAAACTTTTTATGAAAGAGAAATATATTAAGACCATTGTGAGCCAAATTTTACCTGTCTAGGAGTTTGCATTCAAAATTGAGGATTAATGGCCTCCATGGTATACTAATTTAAGATTTCCAGAAAACCAGGGGTTATTTTCAGTGGTACCTCCTTTCGGGAGCCCTCTTCTTTCTTATATGATTTTGAATGTATGTTGAGAATTGGCATGCAGAAAGGTGACACCTGTACAATTCAGGATATACCTAGTTTCTATGAAGTTAAACTTAAGGTAAAATATTTAGAAAGCTGTGAAAATTGCAAAATTTGGTTGAACAGATAGGGACTTTTAATTGGTGGTATGACACCTTTTTTTGTCGTTTTTCTCCAAAAATAACTCAATCTGAATAATCATAAGAATGGATGACAAATGCAACTATGTATGTCACCTATAGAACACAGAGGCATAATGATTAATTTATCATGGAAGGAAGAGAAGCGACACACAAAATGAGGTCTTCTCGTTTAATAGTATAGATACCAGTTCATGGAATGTTTAAATTCGCGATTTGTCCTGCTATTCATGTTATAACTGTAGTGATGAAGGTAATTCCTGGAGTAGCAAAGCCGGAACTTTTCGTCAATATAAACTTGTGCATGAAATGGAGGTAATTGAAAGACGAATCCCAAACAGCGACGAAAACCGTTTCATCGAATAAATAAAAACCCGGGATTATATTAGCCGTTGTCGCGGATGATACAGGAGTAGATTACTATATTTTTAAAATTATATCAGAAGTTAAACACTATAGATGACTTGGGAAATAAATCTCAAGCCAAGGATCAAGTTATTGAAGGGGTGTATTTCGACAACTTATATGCCAGGGAAAATACAATTCTATTCAAATTTATCCAAGGGTAAACATGTTCGATTTACTTGCAGAGTGTCAAGTTATATTTGTATTGGGGTTGAATTAAGTTATATAGAAATTTTACAATAAAAGATGATATGCACCTTGAAAGATAAACACCCTTTGATAAAAGTTTTGTACATCTAAAAAAAAAAAAATGGAAAACCGTATACATGACATTGTACTTCCGTCCCATCTTTCCTTTCTGCATTACTTGCGACAGAACTGCATTTTTAGTTGAAATAACTTAAAAGGGAAAACATTATTAAAAAGATTTTGACAATTTGAGGTAATTTATGATAAAATGACATAACAAAACGAACAGAAACCTAAATGAACCAACATATACAAAAACGATTAACCTTAATGAAAGGCAAATACCTTGGTGGTGTTGTAGAAACCTGGTGTAAAACTGTAACAAGAAGGCTTGAAGTTTGCGCTTGCATGCCTTTCAAAAATCAGTAATCTTACACCCACTGGAGCGGGGTCTGTTAAGTATATATGTTTCTCACAGAAGGTGACCGAAGGATGTCACCAAAGATTTTGCGACGATGCAAATATTAAACTTTACAATATAAAGAAATATCTTTAAGCAATGAATTCAAATAACAAACGCTATGCAATTAACAAATATATACTTATTAAACTTAATATAAATTATTTAACAATGAAATACATTAAATATAACATTTGGAGTTTTACCAAGGGAGCTACTAATTAATTAATAATACCGAATGCCACACAGCAATTCGGGGACTCTCCCTCTTGTATCTTTCGTCCCTATTTTATAGCTTACTATGCAGGGGCTTTTCCAATTATTTGGGGCATTATAATGACCCATATTTGTTAATTTCTGGGTCATTTAGTCTCTTGGCATTCATAATACATATTCTTTTATATATATGGCGATGTCGTTATTACGACATGTTATGTCGAAATTACGACATGCTATAATATCGTAATTACGACATAAAATATTTTTTTTGAATGGCCCTCATCGGCTTCCGTAGTTCTGCATACGTTTTATGTTGTTTTTAAATTTCAGATTGTCTGTTAAGTTTTATGCATAATCATAGATATTTATAAAACAAAAATCCTTGTTGAAAAAAAAAAATTGACAAAAAACGGCAGAATAACAACTGACACATTACTGACTTTAGCATAGTCATATTCCTAACCAAATAGGGTGTTTAATCTAGCTTTCTTTCTAGGACATTTATTTGTCTAAAAGCCTAACTGAAGCAGTCAAATACACATGTTTTTTTTTCGTTTTTTTTTTTAATTTTTTTGTTGTAATGTGTTTATTGGCAAAGAACTACATATATAATAATAATAGTAAGTAAGTTCATAGTACATCAGCGAAGTTGAGACAAGTACCTAAAGTTGATATTTTAAATTCTTCATAAACGTATAGTATTAATAATTATAATTTTAGAAAAGAACAAAAATATTAATCTGAGGTAGCATGGATTGGGTAGATATTTTTAGTACGTGAAAGTTAACTTATAAAATCAGTCTATTTGTTGGAGCCAGGGGTTCCATCAGGCGTACGCTCTTTGCAATGGTTTATTTTCATAAAATATTATTTTTTCAATAAACAAATACACATGTTTATTCACAGCAACGGTTCCTGAGCTTCAACGTTTGCTACAAATATGTGAAGCAGCTAAAGCAAAAATTTCGAAGATCAAACTGCCTTTTGTAGTAAAATCGGTGTATTTTGTTAATCAGGTTTGGTGTGTGGTCAGTTAACTACAATTTTATCGTGTGAATCAATGCATTTTTCACCAAAGGTCATATTTGAAACTGTTGTACAAGTTATAAGTGAATTTTGGTCAAAGTTTGTAAAAATTACAATTTGTACAGGCACGTTTTGTACAAATTACAAATTATACAAAGTCAAAATACAAATTATAATATCATGTACAATTTTTTGGTACAAATAATAATCTGTACAAAATGATAACTTGTACACAACATATATATATATATATATGCACCGTAACCGGCTCGCTAGACCACACGACTACATAGGCTTCATAAAAATGAAGCTTTCGGCGGCCGTGTGTTACCTTTCCAAGTCAGTTTTAATCTAGCGTCGTATTACAGTACATGATATATATAAGGCATGAAGATGTTATTATTACAGATCAGCTTAATAATCTATATAGTAAAGGATCCTACAAATTAATTGAAGATACAGCCACAGAAATAATTATATTTATAAGTACGTCTGAACCAGTGACAACTCTACAAAAGATGTATCCATCGGATCACCAGCAGTGTTGGTGATACATGGCTGTGTCCATTCTGTATATACAACTCGTCTAAACATCAACCCAACAATGTTAGATCTGTAAATTTGCTTTTGCAAATTATTTGTTCTTCCCTCACCGGGATTCGAACCCAAGCTACTGAGATATCGGGACACCAAATCGCATGCACTGTTACCGGCGCGCTAGACAACACGACTATCTAGGCTTCAAAACAATGAAGCTTTCGGTGGCCGGGTGTTACCTTTTCACGTCAGTTTTAATCTAGCGTCGTATTACAGTACCTGCTATATAAGACATGAAGGATGTAATTTTTACAGATCAGCTAAATTATCTATAGTAAAGGATCCTACAAATTACTAGTAATGTAAGATACAGTCACAGATATAATTATATATAAAACGTCTGAATAATAGTCAACGATTTACCCCACGAGGGCGCTGAAATGAGTAACGATACATGTACACATTAAATAAATTATAAAAACGCCTAAAAAAGTGTACTCAACGACACCAAAAACAAAAAAAGATAGTTATAAATGTAATTATTTATAAATATTTCGGATAACATATATCCTTCCTCAGTTAGATATAAATACGCCTGAACAAGTGACAACTCTACAGCAGATTTATCCGTCGGATCCCCAGCAGTGATGGTGATACATGGCTGTGTACATTCTGTATATATACTACTCGTCTAAACAGCAATCGCCGGGATTCGAACTCATGTTACTGGGATATTGTGACACCAAATCACCTGCACTGTATCCGGCGCGCTAGACCACTCGACCACCCTAGCTTTACAAAAATAAAGCTTTCGGTGGCCGGGTGTTACCTTATTTCTTCAGTTTTTATCTAGCGTCAACAATCAATCTATGTAAGCGTGGATCAGTTTGTGAAAATAAACTGATACAGTTACTGAATAGGCCCTTCCGTCAGCTTCAAATGTAAGTCTTATTCACTTTGCATTGCAGATCTGTTTCATGGACAATCTAATGAAAACGAAAATTGTTTGTCAAATTCTAATTAACATGTTCTTACGATATGTTATTTTCAGGGAACACGGAGAAAGGACATTCAAAGTCATCCACGATTGAAAAAAAAGCTGTCATATTATACACACTTCCACACTTACCCTATTTCGAAGAGATATGATGAAGGTAGGATAACATTAAGTATACGTAACCTTATACTTTTTGATAACAGAGTTGAAAATGTTAATGGATAATGTGTCAAAGAGACAACAACCCGACAAAAGAGCAAACAACAGACGGAGGACATCAATGTGTCTTCAACCAAATTAACACAATCCCGCACAAGGAGGCGGGTTTAAGCTTGCCTTTTTACAAAAATATGTTCTAGTTCAGTGAAAATGAACGTCATATTAAATTCCAAAACATATAAACGAAATCAATTTGAAAATAATACAAGACTAAGAAAATGCGCGAGGTTAAACATGTTCAGTGCGATCTTTTTACATCAAGCCAATGTTGAAAAATCAAACAAAAAGCATGACACACATTTAACTCGGTTTAAAATAAGTCTTATGTCAAAATGAGTAACACAAGAAACTAAGTAAAATGACAATGATATGTAAACGAACAAATAACTACTAGCATACAATGACATGCCAGCTAAAGACCTCAACTAAACTGATTGAAAGATTATATCTTCATCATATGAAAATCAAGCACAACCCCGTTCGTATGAGGTATGATCTACTTCAACCGGATATCTGTGGAAAAAGATACGGAGGAGTAGCCATTACGGGAAATGAAATTATACAGTCTGTCACTTTTGTATAGTTTGTTCTTATGTTGTAATGTAACGCCACTGTCCAAAGTTAAAGGGAATTCACACTATTGTTTATGTGCATCGCTCTCGGCGCCGCTATGGTGTCGTAACCGTTGTATTATGACGTCGCCGTTTTCGAGCTAATTTAAAATAGCGAACCGCTCGAAGAGACGTTCCACTAAAGCAGGAGAAATGATAATAAACATATGCTATTTTTACAACTGTTATAATTAATATAAAAATACGTGTCCATAAAAGAGGGTCTGATTGTTACCGTACTACGGAAGCCCTGGAGTGCCATGCAAAAAAAAATTAACTTGTGCGCACAAGTTACCAACTTACGCTCACAAGATACTAACTTGCGCACACAAGTTACTATCTTGTGCGCACAAGTTACACAACTTGTGCGCACGAGTTATTAACTTTTGCGCACGAGTTGTGCAACACAAGTTGCAAGTATTCTTATAGACATTCGCTGTTTTGCTAGAGAGACTACTTTATGGAACGCCGTAGCTGCCGAATACAAACATATGTTTATATACATGAATTCACATACTTTTCAATGTCTGCACATGATTTTTTTCTTTATATACACATACTTTGCATATATATGAACATAGTTTACTTTATATGCACATACTTTTCCTACATATGCACATCGTTTACATTATATGCACATACTTTTCCTACATATGCACATCGTTTACCTTATATGCACATACTTTTCCTACATATGCACATATATGCAGATTTTTTGTATATATCTATTTGCACATGGTTCACCTCATATGCATATACTTTTTTTTCTATATATGCACAGACTTATTCTACATATGAATGTACAAATGTTGTTCTGCATGTGAATACTTTTCTCAGTATATATGAACATAGTTTTTCATCGTGAGAATTACAATTCATATTAATCTTGTCTGGGTTTTTTCCAAACTGAACTAAGCATAAGGGTTCCAATATCATAAAAGGAATGTTTATTAAGAATTTCTTAATGATGTATGTTGTTCAATTGAGCAACTGTTGGAATCATTTTTATATGAATGCAATTTTATTTTGGTATGTATGATGGTATGGCGCTGTTGTCTTCATCTATAGTCACTTGGTTTTTATGTCAAAACGTTGAACGAGTCGATTTGTTTATATTAAATTTTAACGCATGGATTATTACCACTAACGATTCAAAAGTTGAAAAATGCATTCTTATAAAACTTAATTTAAATTGCCATTTTCTTTACCAAGTTTGATGTTTTTTATACCATGTCGATAGACATATGGGGCATGATACATGTATTACCCTTGATCGTCCGTTTTACCGTCTGTCCTTCCATCTTTCTATTTTATTTTGCTTCACTCTAATTCAACTTTGCCTCTACTTAATTTGATAAAGGTCATACACAAAGGTAAAAAACTATAAAAAGCATAAAGTCACCTGCTGTACTACAGTTCTGCTCCTTTATAACTAGGAAAATTTTATTTCTTTTTTTAGTTTGTTTTTGCACTCTCACCTTAATCCCCAAATATTGAAAATGTAGACGCAAAACAAGAAATGCAGAGTAAATCAGACAAATCATAATTTAGAACTGCAGCACGTCATATCATATTTGATATTCACGCCTTTTTAAAGCTTTTCAATACGTATACATTTTATTTTTACGGCGTCAGAGTTGGCTTCGCAATGTATTAGTTTGTGATAAGGTCTAGTTTATGTTGAACCACAAGTGGTGGTTCAGTGAAATGTTTTATGCAGTTGTATAAGTATTGGAACATCTCATTTCCATAGATAATATTTGGCCCTGTCCCCTTAGTAATTGTCTATTGACTCTGAAAATTTATTGGCATTTGCAAGTCATATTTCAATGGAGGTTATAAAGCCCACCGCTCATCATGGTTCATTGACATTGAAACTTTTACATAGTTTACAAGTTTATGTTTGTTTAAAAGGAACTAAGTCCATGGTATGTTGTATGAAGTTGTATATTGGCACATTTTCATGGATATTGTTCAGCCATGTACTTTCAGTCGTGGTTCATCAACTTTGAATATTTCCATAACTTACATGTTAAAGTATTGTTATTTTGGTTTCAACATTTGCATTGTCAAAATTACAAAAAGGCGTTACATAACCATTTCAGTTTATTTTTTTAATATTTTAAGGAAGTTATATATGTATATAATTACTTTCGTATACAAAGAGAAAAATTCAAGAGAGATACATTACTCCTACCCGACCCCCTATTTTCAAAAGCTTACAACTTGAAAATGAATACATGATTCTATCAATATTTTTGTCTCTTTAAGATATAATATAAAATTACTTATCAAATTGATAAAATGGCCCAAGGGCCCAGCTTGGTATTACTGCAAATGTAAAACCCTGGAAAGTTCGAGCAAGTATGGCCCCTTTAAATACGTTTGACATATCTACATTTGGATTGTGATTAACATTTTGATAATAGGCATCTTTTTAAAGACATCAAGAAATTCAGTGGGCCATTCTTATACACTCTTTATAGAAAAAATTTAACTTTGACCAAATAATTATGAATCATGAAAATGTGCCACATATAGTTGACATACTGCGTTATTACATCTGAAAAACGTACATAACAACTTAATTTTAACATTGATTACTCATAAAAAAGGGAGAAATTCACATGACAAAAAATCTATAATTTTGTTCAACCAGTCGCTGTACCATTTATAATAGGTCAAGTCCAAAGAACATATGACAGACGGAAACTTCGAAACATAAGGCTATTACAAACAAAGTATGAAGCATCCAGGCATTCTATCTTAATACCGAATATAAAGCTCTATAGAAATAGTTTTTGCCATCGCTGGACAGTAATACCTTTGTCTCACTCTATGACATTTTACATTCACTGTTTATAGATTATTCCCACACCGACAAAGTGCATTCGGCTCTTACTAATGTTTTTACTAATAAAACAAAAAAACATGTATCAAAAAGAAAGTCTGAAAACACTAATACCCCCGCTTAAAATTTTCAATTTTCCAAGTTATAAAGGGGCATAATTGTCCAAAAAAATCCTGCACAAATTCTAACTCGGCCTAACTTTGTGTGCTTATTAACATTGTGTGTGAATTTCAATAATTTTGGATAAGGCAAATTAAAGACAGAGTGCGGAAACCAAACTAAATGCATTAATATAACTTGTGACCCGTTATCACTAAATTGTTGGGACAAAAACCACTGAATTCAACACGCCATTAGTGATAATAATCCTTGTGTTAAAATGTAATACAAACGACTCATACAAAATACAAAGTTATGGCATTTAAACAAGATGAAGACAACAGCGCCATACCATCACACATGCCAATATAGTATTGCATTCATATGAACATGATTTCAAAAGTTGCTTTATTGAACAACATACATCATTAATACATTTTTAATTAACATTCTTTTTATGATATTAGAACCCTTTTGCTTAGTTCAGTTTGAAAAAAAAAACAACAGAAAAGCATAATATGACTTGTAATTCTCACGTTGAAAAACTATGTTCATATATACTGAGAAAAGTATTCACATGCAAAACTACATTTGTACATTCATATGTAGAATAAGTCTGTGCATATATAGAAAAAAAAGTATATGCATATGACACCGTGTAGAACGCCACATGCGGGGTGTCGGCATTGTTTGACACGGGGTGGCAATTTCGAAGCGAAGAAAAAACTATCAAAGTAAGTTCAAGTATAAAAATTCTTTATTTAGAATTTCTAGTACCATATAATGTACTGCACGGGAGAAACTGAAACACAATCTATTTCCTGCAAGCAAAATTAGTCGTTTTCAGTGCTCTGTTTTCTCAAACACCTCTCCCTAGTTTCCGTGTTGCAGATTTTGAGGCTTCATATGCACGTTTCAGAATAAAAAAAACTACTTTAGACGACTTCCCTCTGCAACATTTATATAGAATTGAACTCCTATTATGGAATTTACCAAATACCAGCTCCACACTTAGAATTGATTGGTTATAAACTAGCTTTTCATCAAAATATAAAGTGTCGCTCGGGGTGTCAGATTTTGCATCTCAAGGGATAGAGGCTTCCAATAAAAAACTAATAGATTTGCATAAGAATCATGTAAATCGATATTTTCGTGATACTTTTTAATACAAACACAACTACTGTATGATGATAACATATTAACAACTAAAAGAACTTCATTTTGTATGTTTTTTTAGTCATATAAGACATGTGCTTTTGATTTCATAAATAGTAAATAAATGACTCAAAATATTTTTTTTTACCGCTGGAAAATGATTTCATTTCCTTTAAAGTTACTATCATGGTGAGAAAAAAGTTACGGCTGTGGTTCAATGCACAGAAACATGGAGGCAAATCACAGAGCAGACCTCTATATAAGATTTTGCCGAAGCCACTAACAGTCACACACCATCGAAGTTATTCTTCCTCCCGAAAGCGCTCGTGCACACCGCAAAATGTAATCACTCAAAACGAATAAATCTGACCCTCCCAAAGAAAAAACGAAGAGAAATATTGTCGAACCGATATTTTTTTGCTTTCACTATTCGGATAAAAAATAGAAAATCAACAGCCATAGAAAGTTTTTTACTATTTTGAATCGCTTTTTGAAATTGTTAAGAATGGCAGTGTCATCGTCTCCAGGTCGCCTTGAAGCTGTATTGTGATTTGATGATAAAGATGCCGGTGAATGTTTCATTTGAGAGAGTTATCGATTTCGTTTTGGAGTGAGTGTCTTTTGCAGCATGCACAAGCGCTTTTGTGAGGAACCTGACGAAGAACTTTGATGCCAATGATAGAGTTTGACTGTTGGTGGCTTTGGAAAAATCTTAAATAGAGGTCTGCTCTATGATTTGCTCCATGTTTCGGTGCATTGAGCCACACCAGTGACTCTTTATCTGATCATGGTAGTGACTGGAAAGGAAAAGAAAATATTTTCCAGCGTCACACAAAATATTTTGAGTCATTTTTTATTATTTATGAAATCAAAAGCACATGTCTTATATATCACTTTAAAATCGGCAAAAAGAAGAATTTTCAATTTTTTATTCGTTATCATAATATAGCAGATGTGTTTGAATGAAAAAGTTCCAGATAAAGACCGATTTACATGATTTATGTGACATCTTTTCGTTTTTTATTGGAAGCCTCTACCCCTTGAGATGCAAAATCTGACACCCCGAGCGACACTTTATATTTTGATGAAAAACTATTGTTATAACCAATCAATTCTAAGTATGGAGCTGCTATTTGGTTAAATTCCATAATAGGAATTAAATTCTATATAAATGTTGCAGAGGGAAGTCGTCTAAAGAAGTTTTTTTATTCAGAAATTTGCATATGAAGCCTCAAAATCTGCAATACGGAAAACTAGGGAGGGGTGTTTGAAAAAACAGAGCACTGAAAACGACTGATTTTGCTTGCAGGAAATAGATGGTGTTTCAGTTACTCCGTGCAGTGCATTATATGGTACTGAAAATTCTAAATAAAGAAATTTTGATACTTGAACTTACTTTTATAGTTTTTCTTTGCTTTGAAATTGCCACCCCGTGTCAAACATAGCCAACACCCCGTATATTGCGTTCTACGCGGTGATATGAGGTTAACTGTGTTCAAATGGATATATAGAAAAGTATGTGCATATAAGGTAAACAATGCGCATGTGTAGGAAAAGTATGTGCATATGAGGTAAACGATGTGCATATGTTGGAAAAGTATGTGCATATATATATAAAAAGTAAGTGCATATAAAGTAAACTATGTTCATATATATGCAAAGTATGTTTATACATAGAAAAACACATGTGCAAGACATTGAAAAGTATTGCATTCATGTATATAAACATATGTTTGTATTCGGCAGCTACGGCGTTTCATAAAGTAGTCTCTTTAGCAAAAAGCGCATGTCTATAAGAATACGTACAACTTGTGCGCACAAGTTGTGTAACTTGTGCGCACAAGATAGTAACTTGTGCGCGCAAGATAGTAACTTGTGCGCACAAGTTGGAACTTTTTTTTTGCATGGCACTCCAGGGCTTCAGATTGTATTGTGGTTTACGGAATACAGAATAATTGGTAAACACTGAATAAAAGGCCAAAACAAAAAAGATAAGAGAATGATGAGATGCTAAATATAAAGAATGAAAAATAATGGTAACACAAAATAAATATTAATAAATGAATGACCCACTATCCAGACCCTTACGATAAAAAGAACATATCAATACAAAATACATAATCATCATGCATAATCAACGTTGGAAATTCATAGCATATTCAATATAATTAAGTACCCTCTCGGACCATTTTCTCGAAAACGAAATCGGTGACATATACTTTTCTTTGGCAGCGTATTGTCGCGATTGTGTATGTAGGGTTCAGGGTATATTTCGGGGGGAGGGGGATACTAATATAGCAAGAGTAACAGCATGTTACCGTATCTCCCAATTGATACGATATTCCCGTGCTTGCATTTCCTGTCATGATTTTCTTGATAGAGGGTTACTGCTCACAAGGAAGTTAATAAACCAAGAGTTCCAAATGGTGAAGTTGAAATCATCCCTTCGTAAATTTTACGGACGCTATTCACGAGTTGGTTGACCGTTATGGAATAACCGTTTCACAAATGATATCGGATATGTTCCTTACGTCGTAACTACAATCCCCTTCCCTTTTATGAATGTGACCTACCGAATAAGACTATTTACCGGCTTTGTAATCACATAAGCAACACGACGGGTGCCACATGTGGAGCAGGATCTGCTTACCCTTCCGGAGCACCTGAGATCGCCCCTAGTTTTTGGTTGGGTTCGTGTTGTTTATTCTTTAGTTTTCTATGTTGTGTCGTGTGTACTATTGTTTTCCTGTTTTTATTTTTTATTTTTAGCCTTGGCGTTGTCAGTTTGTTTTAGATTTATGAGTTTGACTGTCCCTTTGGTATCTTTCGTCCCTCTTTTTCCAACCTCCTGAATCTGTAGTTGTCTGTCTAACAGATGGTCGTAAATAAGATCAATGAGTTTCGACATTCAGTTTACTCATATCGCATGCATGAAACGTTATAACTATATAATTATTGTCTTCTATACTACTTGTATAAATAATTCACCAACAATCTCATTTTATATTTGTATTTATCCAGCTCAGCCTGTCGGGTCAATACAAAGCAGGGTCAAAATTAGTATGTTCTAGTTCTGAATATGCATTAAAAATGCCACTAAATTATGTGTGAAATATTATTTGAAATCGTTATTTATTTCACATGTGATGACAGCAATTACCAGGCTTCTAACAAAAGAAATCAAAGTTACTCAATTTCATTACGGCACAATATATACAAAAGACAAACAAATATATTTCACAGCACAGGACAAACACTCGACTATACCCTGACAGTCACATATAACATGTAAAGTTAATGTTAAAGGGCAAATATAACGTCTAGCCATTGGCAATGATAAAAATATCCATCCAAACAGATAAAAAAAAACACATGAGCCAGCCATAGTATACACACGCATATCTTATAAAAAGGTACATAAAATACAATAAAATTCATAACACAGTTGCATGCGGCGGGTGGGAGGGTAAATAATTTCAACGAAAAATCTCAAATGTACTGCGAATCCCGAAACAAAGCAAAATATATAAGAGCGTCCTGTATCCAGGTAACAAATTAACCAATCAAAATAAGGAATACTCGGAACAATTTCTTCCGAGTAAATGTAAACAGTGATTCACGTTAGTGGAAGATATTAGCAAGCAAAATTGAGGGAATTGTGCAAATGGTGATACAATCATGAAAATAAGCACGAAGCATCATTTTTATATACTTTACAAGAAAAAACTACTGGCCATAGAAAAAAATCATTTTTTCAAGATGGCCGCCACCTTTTCTAAAATGACTGTTTTTTCCAGGTTTGAAATACCTATTTATCTTGAAAACATTTTCTTTTACCTTCTTTTAGAATAAAATATTATCAGATTTGGTGGCTACCTACTTTTCATTTGACATATATATTGGAAATGAATATTTTACATGTTCAGGGTTTGCGCATGCGCGAAAATGTTACAAACTTTACACAAAAACATTTGAACTATTCATTATATACTTAACGCTTTTGGATTTTTAATGACGTTATGAATTTGTTTGATATACCATTTTTTAAGGTTTTGATACACATGCGTTTAACAATTTCGCGCATGCGCAGACTATTATGGACATAAAGAGAGATTTGCACGCACTATAAGGGCACAATGATGTAAATCGTAGTTTTATTCTAAAAGATGATTTTTATTTTGTAAACATTTCTTTGTCATCATTTCATTCCTCTTAACATCTAGGCTCTCCTGTTAAAGTTCGTGTAACTTTTATGATGCAACTATTTGAAAACTCGTCCTTTCAATGATCAAGCATTGAATAAGGTGAAAAGGATGGTTAACTTTCTAGATCCCGGGCAACCATAATTATAGCTGAAGATCAACCACTTTGGTATTGGCTAAACAATTTCAGTGGGAATGGCCAGATTTGTACGGAAGAGTGAAATATTGTGTGATAGTGGATGGACATGTGCTCTCACTGAAGCCGTTATTGCAACACTTAGAATGGCAGATTCTTTTCATATATGTTCAAATGTAATAAGAACACGCACATTGATGACAGCATGTACTTTTGCTTGAATTGATAATGTCAGCTTATAAACGTGTAAACTAAGAACATATATCACATGACTCTGTGACGTTTAAGTATTTGATCAACTGGTGTAAGGAAAGAAAGTCCTTGTCCACATTTTAATTTCTGGCGTTCAATTATGAATAAAGAACTTCTGGTGCTTTCGGTAGAGTGCCCATTTCACAACTCATATATCGTAAGTTACACACAGTCCATACTCAGCAGGATACGTATTTTGTTTATCTTGACCATGTTAATTATGCTCGTTGGTTACCGATCGCGATCCGTTTCCGAGGCATGTCATCCCTTCACGTACATCACCCACAGTAGAATTTGCAAGTGGTAATTTTACTTTGCGTAAGACCAGATAGTTGTTTTCTTATATCACAACTCATCAGGCACAAAAACAGAATAATGCAATTGTGAAGGGCGATGTTGGATACATACCTTTAACCAAATATCCCTTTAGGACTATGGTTGGTAGCTGGACTAGAAGTCATAAAAGACTGGTAAATGAATTTTGAATATTTTGTGGTTTGAATCATTCCATAAAAGATAACCGATATCATGAAGACTCTACGATACACAAAAGTATTTCTTAAAAAAAACTTTCAGAGGCTGTCCAAAATGATGAACTAGTTTGGAAATTCATTTCTAGAGGAGTCGTCAGATTTGTACACAATTGGCTCATTTATGGAAGTTTTGGATTAGGAAGCAGGTAAGATATGTATATCTGCTTTTTATAACCAGATAAAAAATTCCAATTCCCTTTAAAAGGCGTAAAATGAAACTGGAAACGTCTTTACCAAAAACAAAGCCGTAGAACCTGGAGAGTAATTGCGATCTCTTTATTTTACTTTAATTTCTTGTCAAAGTAAACAGTTTGACTTTGAGGATTTCTTTAGCCATGAAAACCAAAATGCTCCTCTGTCTTTGTCTAAGAACGTCACTTTAAACAGTGTACATTGTATTTGATGTTTAGTAAATAAATGATTTAAAGGCTTGGACGAGAAAAAGGCAAGGTGTTGGTGCTAAACGGAAAGTTGGTGGTACTGGTAACACGCCAAGGGTTTGGAGTAGTTTTCTCTGTGAAGATGACAACAAAACTGATTTGTTCAAGTTTCTTGCCGACATAATTCTTTAGTGATTTATAAAAAAGCTTATGTTACTCAATGTGAAAATATTCTTTGCAATTTCAATACGGATAATTTCCAGCTTTCCCCTCACCATGAAGAAATAGATATACGAATTATTATCCATATCAAGCATGTTGCTGAAAATGATTGTTGAAAGTAGTACTAACACAGATGTAGTATCATTACAAATTGCTCACGCAAGATAAGATGTAAACAAATTGTGAATATGTTTTTGAAAGAATATAGGCTTTCTATGGCTTCTTCTACATGTCATAGCACATTTGTTTGGTCCTCGTGTAGCCGCTCTTTTATTTTGCCATGCATCTAATGGGTGTGACACTGTGTTAGCATTTCATGGTAAAGTGAAGAGGTCAACTTGGCACACATAGAAGTATTCCCTGATGTAACGGACATTTTTACCCCGCTTTTGTATTAAAACACAGACACAGACATTGACAACACAGAAGCATTTGTTTGCATTATGCATTGCAACATCAACATTTCCTTTAGGGAGACACGATTTGAATCGTTTCTAAGGAAGCAGCAGCTTTATGATGCTAATTTGTCTACCAGAGGTTTTCATATAGATCACATCAAAAGAGAAGCATATCAAGTGAACATGTTTGGGCTCATCCCGATTTATGCATTCGACAGGTTCTTGTACCAAGTCAGGAAAAGTAGAGTTGGATGAAAGAAAATAAAACAATGACAGTTGGAAACCAAAATGGATTTCTTTGGCTGCCGTTGCATCCTCGTGTCAGGACTTTTTAAAAATGCAAATGCAAGAAACCAAGCTGTGTGGGTAAATGTAAAGGCTGACGTTCTGGTCTTCCTTGTACAGGTGTGTGTATTGGTCACTGTCAAATAGTTATAAGATAGTCAATCTGTATTTATGCATTTGAACCAAAACGAAGACCCTGATATCTCTTGTTAAGTTGATAGAAATGATAAAATTTTCATTTTCCACATTGTTGCCGCCATTTTGGAACCGGAAGTCACTTTTTTGTTAAAGGATGTATTTCTTTATCGCACTCTACAAACTTTGGTTGAAGTTTAACCAATTTTACATTAGATTATACAATATCAAACAGCTTTAAAAGGATTTACGAAATTTAGCCAATTGGATATGAAGCCATGTCCAAATGGGTGGTGGCCATTTTGAAAAAATAACATGTATACCAAATTTCATGCTTGTATCACGATTTGCACAATTATGTCCATAATATCTCCCACTACGTGGTAATTATCCATTTTTATAAATAAAATCAAAAATTACACAATTACCAGGCTTCTCACAAAAGAAATCAAAGTTACTCAGTTTTATTACGGCACAATACATACACAAGACAAACAAATATATTTCACAGCACAGGACAAACACTCGACTATACCACTGATAGTCACATATAACATGTAAAGTTAATGTTAAAGAGCAGATATAACGTCTAGGCATTAGCAATGATAAATATATTCATCCAAACAGATCAAATAAACACATAAGCTAGCCACCAATCCAACAACCGCCAAAAAATAAACAAACAACTGTGTTGAACAAAGAATTAAGCAAATTAATTTAAACTATCATATAATAGTTATCAAAAGTACCAGGATTATATTTTTATACGCCAGACGCGCGTTTCGTCTACATAAGACTCATCAGTGACGCTCAGATCAAAATAGTTAAAAGGCCAAACACATACAAAGTTGAAGAGCATTGAGGACCCAAAATTCCAAGAAGTTGTGCCAAATACGGCCAAGGTAATTATGATATAAACAATACACAATTTAAGCTTGTTAATCTAGCATGCAAGAAATAATATCAAGCAAAAACTAAATAATTAAAGCAAGCGAGGAAGAAACAATATCAACTCTGAACATAAACTTTTCTCCATACAATAAACCATATCTCATATGAAAAGAAACATCACCCAACAGTGTGAACAATACTCACTGAAAAAAGTCCCTTACCTGCAATATCAAAATTAAAAATATTAGTACATATTAATATAAATAAACAAATAAATAAATAAATAAAGAGCTACCTCTTATTTATTATATTTACAAAAAATCTACCCGGAAATTTGTGTTTAATTATAGTCAATTGTGTAAAGATGTTAATATCAGTGAAAATACACCTACTTCATGTAATTGCAGTAATTCCGAATATATTTATGGACCAATTTCCCATGTTATAACAGGAGATCTTAACATCGTTCAAGACTGAGAGTTAAAATCATTCCTCAGTAAAGGACCTAAATATCGTTCCCCGTCAATTATTAATTGGAATGAGTGTCGTAATATCATCCACGACTCACTCCATACTTACTGTATGAAATGGATAAAACGGGAAAAATCTGACAAAAAATCTTTGGACTCTTTTCTTAATTCAATAATGAAGATAGTTGATATACGTATTCAACATTTTAAAGAACATTTTACTATTAACAATAACCACAATAAACCTATTTCTCGTATCAAACATAAACTAAAAGAACTAGCCAAGGTGTTTGTTTTTGTCCCGGCCGATAAAACTGCTAATAATATTATTATTGTGGACGTAAATTTAACATTGAGGTTCTGAAAAAGGAAATCACCAATTCACCAACATTCCAACTGACTCCATTTTCAGAAAACGAAATCTGTAACAAACATAAACTTTTAGCTACCGCTTTACAAGCAGAGCCAAATACAATGAAAGTCCCAACTATGTATTGGCTTCCAAAAGCTACACAAAACCCCTTACAAATATAGATTTATTTCGTCTTCAAGCCATTTTTCAACTACTAAATTGTCTATTCTTCTTACCAGCACACTTGGTACAATTAAAAACCTGATAATAAATTGTTCAAATAAGGCCTTCGAAAATAGTGGAATAAATTACTTTTGGAGTGTCAAGAACTCGTTGGAAGTACTTGATAAATTGCATGCTTATATTGGTGATTTTGAATTTCTCAAAGTCTTGATTTTTCTACCCTGTATACCACATTGACTCACATTCTCATTAAGAAAAAATTCACACACCTAATTGAATGGGCATTTAAAAAATCAGAATGTGAATGTATATGTCAAACTCTTTTAGGTCATTCTTTAGTAGCAATAAACAAAAAAACTATGTTAATTGGACATGCTTTGATACTATATATGCCCTTGAATTTTTACTAGACAACATTTTTGTTCGCTTTTGGGATTCCGTATATCGTCAGTTTATCGGAATTACAATGGGGACTAACTGTGCACCACTTATTGCGGACCTGTTTTTTGTGTTGTTATGAGTTACAATTTATGACAAAAATAAGCAAAAACCCATCGAAACATCATCTGATAAACAAATTTAATAATACTTTTAGATATTTGGATGATATTTTGGCTCTCAATAATGACGACTTCAGTATGTATATTAATGAAATTTATCCTGTTGAACTTACTTTTAATAAAGCTAATACTAACAATGGCCCCTGCCCTTTCCTCGATCTTGAAATCTATATCACTAACGGAAAGATGAATACTAAAATTTATGATAAAAGGGATGATTTTTCATTTCCTATCGTTAATTATCCATTTTTAGATGGTGACGTTCCCTTGTCACCATCTTACGGTGTTTATATATCTCAACTTGTACGATTCGCTCGTGTATGTAACAAAGTTTTAGTTTTTAACGAGAGAAATTTATGTATTACTGAAAAATTATATCACCAGGGTTTTCGATATCACAAACTAGTCAAAACATTTACTAAATTTTATCATCGGTATAAGGACATCATTCGTAAATATAGCTCAACATGCAGACTTCTTATACGTTCAGGTATTTCACATCCAATTGTTTATGGAATTATTCTTTATAAAGCACAAAGGTGTCAGTATTCACCTCAGAAACTAACAAAACCTTTGAATATACTTATTAAGAATGGACATAATTACAATACTGTTGTCAAGTCATTAAAGATTGCATATTTTGGCGTTAATATTGAGTCACTGATAAGGTCTTTGCATCGGAACTAAACACATTTATTCTAAAAACAGTTGTTGGCATGACACGGGTTATGTTCTTTTCATATATGTTATGTAGTATGATACTAAACCCCTAACGGGAAGGATTGTGTCTGATGTTCATATGATGAAATCATAATCTTTCAGTCAGTTAAATTGAAGTCTGGATCTGGCATGTCAGTTAACTGCTAGTAGTCTGTTGTTATTCATGTTTTATTGTCATTTTGTTTATTTTCTTTGGTTACATCTTCTGACATCAGACTCGGACTTCTCTTGAACTGAATTTTAATGTGCGTATTGCTATGGGTTTACTTTTCTACATTGGTTAGAGGTATAGGGGGAGGGTTGAGATTTCACAAACATGTTTAGCCTCGCCGCATTTTTGCGCCTGTCCCAAGTCAGGGGCCTCTGGCCTTTGTAAGTTTTGTATTATTTTAATTTTAGTTTCTTGTGTACAATTTGGAAATTAATATGGCGTTCATTATCACTGAACTAATATATATTTGTTTAGGGGCCAGCTGAAGGACGCCTCCGGGTGCGGGAATTTCTCGCTACATTGAAGACCTGTTGGTGACCTTCTGCTGTTGTTTTTTTTTGTCGGGTTGTTGTCTCTTTGACACATTCCCCATTTCCATTCTCAATTTTATAACTACATCATAACCAAACAAAATAAATAATACCAATACATATTAAGGAAAATAAAACAAAAATAATCCCAATATTAGTATGGAAGTAATAATAATATCAACTATAAACTAAAAAAAACTAAAGGAAATATGGTAGAAACACGAAATTCAACCATTTCTAATCCTTTAACTCCACTTGAGAATTTCATCTCATTTGACAAGTTAACATATCTAATTTTAATGAGCAACCCTTCTTTTAAAATATTAACCTAACTGCCTTGTACCTTCACAATTAAGATGTAAACCACCATCTTTATAAGCAAATAACTCCACCTTTGGCCTTTCCACATTTAAAAAAATATCTATACAAATGAATGAATTCTACTTTTTAACTCAAACATAAATTCAACAAAGCCATATTAACTACCTTAATCTTCTAACCCGTTTCATCAAAATCAACAGGACGAGGAAAAATACCAGACAAAGCAATAACCATAGAAGAAAACTTAAACTGATCAATAGATAAATATGAATATCATTGGTACCAGAATGAATAACTAAACATTTATAACCTTTTAATCTTGAGTTGTATCTTTAAGAACATCAAAACGATTAATACGTAGTAAAACTATTCAAGTTGTTCACCATTTGTTGAATAATAATATTTTATTATTTATCAGTATTACATTTCAAGTATTGTTTAGTACGTATGAAAGAATAAAGCAATATTAAGTTTAATCAATCTAGCGTATATTGATGTTTTTCATGTAACAATAACGTAATGTAACCGTAGCCTCAGTAATTATTGTTACATTTGTAATTAATCGGTTCCTCACCCAACTTTGCATTCCGCCAATTAGTCTCCAATGTAACAATAATATTTTTTATTATTGTTACACTTCCATGTAACCGTAGCCAGTGCCTTTTCACTATTCATTTTTGGAGTCCTTTATAACTTGGTGTTATCCCAGGCTCAGTGTTGAAGACCGTACATTGACATTTAATTGTTTACTTTTATAAATTGTGACTTGAACGGAGAGTTGTCGCATTAGTACTCATAACAAATCTTTTTTTATCTACTTATATACAGAGTACTGCTGAACTGTAACATTAAGGTTCGTCTTGTGAAAGGATATTCGACTCATAGTTAAATGTTTTTGCATTTATATTCATGTACTATTTGCCACTGAACTTTTATCAAAAACCAAGAAAAGAACGACAAATAAACCGAAAATAAATAGTTCAGATGTAGGTCCACGTTCAGATCACCCACTGTGATCACCTGCCGGTCAATAGAGATAAAGGGAGATCGTCGCATTCGATCATGTCTAAAAAGGACAACCAGTTTTTCAATACAAAGGTAGCTGGTTCTCTCTTGATACATTGGTTCTTTAAAAAGAAAATGGCAAACGTAACATAACAAAGAGTGATGCAAGTGGCACACACAATCAATCAGTTTTCAAATTACTTCTAGACGTTTAGATCATTATTGGCAAAAAAATGTATATATACCAGTAGTAGAGAGAGGGACGTTTGAGGCACCCCTAAAACGGGTGGCACTGAGGCGCATCCAAATATATAACCCCGCCTCCGGAAGTGACGTTACAGGTGAATGGTTAAACAATGAATCACGCGTAGAGACGCTGAAGTCCAAATAAGGCTATGACGCTCGAATGACGTCAGCGGAAGTAAAGAAGGGCATGACGAGGTGCGACCATGAGTCATCAGGATGCGAGATAGGGGCATGACTCACTACATGAGTTATCAGGATGCAAGATCAGGACATGACTCACTATATGACAATACAATGATGTACGTATGAAAATTCAAGAAGTAGTTTTTCTGTTCGTTATGATGTTTTATGCAACCACAAAAACGCAAGGCGCTAACGTCATATGAACAGTATGACTCACGTAGATTTTTGCCAATTCTAGTATGAATGGCTTTATATCAAAACGGAAGCACCTGATGTCGGATTATGACTCTTGGACCCCCATATGATGAATCCCATATATGGAAAGCGACCACAATACCCTATGACCATATATGGAAATTATGACCAAATTTAGTAAAAACCTTATTTTCACTCAAAATAAACATACATGACCATATATGGAAATCGACAAAACAACCTATGACCATATATGGAAATCATGACCAAATTTGGTAAAAACATTATTTTCACTCAAAAATCAAAATCAACATACATGACCATATATGGAAACCGACCAGATACCCTTTGATCATATATGGAAATGATGACCAAATTTGGAAAAAAATATTATTTTCACTCAAAAATCCAAATAAATATATGACCATATATGGACAGCAGGTCACGTGATCGTATCGAGGAACGTTAACTATGGTACAAAACAAGGGAAGCAACTCTATATATATATACATATCACGATATCACAGTAGCATGGGTTCGAATCCCGGCGAGGGAAGAACCAAAAATTTGCGAAAGCAAATTTACAGATCTAACATTGTTGGGTTGATGCTTAGACGAGTTGTATATATATATGTATATATATATATATAACTCGTCTAAACATCAACCTAACAATGTTAGATCTGTAAATTTGCTTTCGCAAATTTTTGGTTCCTCCCTCGCCGGAATTCGAACCCATGCTACTGTGATATCGTGACACCAAATCGCCTGCACTGCAGCCGTCCCGCTAGACCACACGATCACCTGGGCTCTCAAAAAAGAGCTTTCGAAGGCCATGTGTTACCTTTCCACGTCAGTTTTAATCTAGCGGCGTACTACAGTACATGATATATAAGGCATGAAGATGTTATTGTTACAGATCAGCTAAATTATCTATAGTAAAGGATCCTACAAATTAATGTAAGATACAGTCACAGAAAATAATTATATTCATAAGTACGTCTGAGTCAGTGACAACCCTACAACAGATGTATCCATCGGATCGCCATCAATGATGGTGATACATGGCTGTGTACATAATGTATATACAACTCGTTTAAACATCAACCCAACAATGTTAGATCTGTAAATTTGCTTTCGCAAATTTTTGGTTCCTCCCTCGCCGGGATTCGAACCCATGCTACTGTGATATCGTGACACCAAATCGCCTGCACTGCAGCCGTCCCGCTAGACCACACGACCACCTGGGCTCTCAAAAAAAGAGCTTTCGCTGGCCATGTGTTACCTTTTCACGTCAGTTTTAATCTAGCGGCGTACTACAGTACATGATATATAAGGCATGAAGATGTTATTGTTACAGATCAGCTAAATTATCTATAGTAAAGGATCTTACAAATTAATGTAAGATACAGTCACAGAAAATAATTATATTCATAAGTACGTCTGAGTCAGTGACAACCCTACAACAGATGTATCCATCGGATCGCCATCAATGATGGTGATACATGGCTGTGTACATAATGTATATACAACTCGTCTACACATCAACCCAACAATGTTAGATCTGTAAATTTGCTTTCGCAAATTTTTGGTTCCTCCCTCGCCGGGATTCGAACCCATGCTACTGTGATATCGTGACACCAAATCGCCTGCACTGCAGCCGTCCCGCTAGACCACACGACCACCTGGGCTCTCAAAAAAAAGAGCTTTCGCTGGCCATGTGTTACCTTTCCACGTCAGTTTTAATCTAGTGGCGTACTACAATACATGATATATAAGGCATGAAGATGTAATTGTTACAGATCAGCTAAATTATCTATAGTAAAGGATCCTACAAATTAATGTAAGATACAGTCACAGAAAATAATTATATTCATAAGTACGTCTGAGTCAGTGACAACCCTACAACAGATGTATCCATCGGATCGCCATCAATGATGGTGATACATGGCTGTGTACATAATGTATATACAACTCGTTTAAACATCAACCCAACAATGTTAGATCTGTAAATTTGCTTTCGCAAATTTTTGGTTCCTCCCTCGCCGGGATTCGAACCCATGCTACTGTGATATCGTGACACCAAATCGCCTGCACTGCAGCCGTCCCGCTAGACCACACGACCACCTGGGCTCTCAAAAAAAGAGCTTTCGCTGGCCATGTGTTACCTTTTCACGTCAGTTTTAATCTAGCGGCGTACTACAGTACATGATATATAAGGCATGAAGATGTTATTGTTACAGATCAGCTAAATTATCTATAGTAAAGGATCTTACAAATTAATGTAAGATACAGTCACAGAAAATAATTATATTCATAAGTACGTCTGAGTCAGTGACAACCCTACAACAGATGTATCCATCGGATCGCCATCAATGATGGTGATACATGGCTGTGTACATAATGTATATACAACTCGTCTACACATCAACCCAACAATGTTAGATCTGTAAATTTGCTTTCGCAAATTTTTGGTTCCTCCCTCGCCGGGATTCGAACCCATGCTACTGTGATATCGTGACACCAAATCGCCTGCACTGCAGCCGTCCCGCTAGACCACACGACCACCTGGGCTCTCAAAAAAAAGAGCTTTCGCTGGCCATGTGTTACCTTTCCACGTCAGTTTTAATCTAGTGGCGTACTACAATACATGATATATAAGGCATGAAGATGTAATTGTTACAGATCAGCTAAATTATCTATAGTAAAGGATCCTACAAATTAATGTAAGATACAGTCACAGAAAATAATTATATTCATAAGTACGTCTGAGTCAGTGACAACCCTACAACAGATGTATCCATCGGATCGCCATCAATGATGGTGATACATGGCTGTGTACATAATGTATATACAACTCGTCTAAACATCAACCCAACAATGTTAGATCTGTAAATTTGCTTTCGCAAATTTTTGGTTCCTCCCTCGCCGGGATTCGAACCCATGCTACTGTGATATCGTGACACCAAATCGCCTGCACTGCAGCCGTCCCGCTAGACCACACGACCACCTGGGCTCTCAAAAAAAGAGCTTTTGCTGGCCATGTGTTACCTTTCCACGTCAGTTTTAATCTAGCGGCGTACTACAGTACATGATATAAATGACATGAAGATGTATATAATATATATATAATTTGTAGGATCCTTTACTATAGATAATTTAGCTGATCTGTAAAAATAACATCTCCATGCCTTATATATCATGTATTGCAGTACGCCGCTAGATTAAAACTGACGTGGAAATATATATATATATATATATATATTACAAATTAATGTAAGATACAATCACAGAAAATAATTATATTTATAAGTACGTCTGAGCCAGTGACAACTCTACAACAGATTTATCCATCGGATCACCAGCAGTGATGGTGATACATGGCTGTGTACATTATGTATATACAACTCGTCTAAACATCAACCCAACAATGTTAGACCTGTAAATTTGCTTTCGCAAATTTTTTGTTCTTCCCTCGCCGGGATTCGAACCCATGCTACTGCGATATCGTGACACCAAATCGCCTGCACTGTAGTCGTCCCGCTAGACCACACGACCACCTGGGCTTCATATAAAATGAAGCTTTCGCTGGCCATGTGTTACCTTTCCACGTCAGTTTTAATCTAGCGGCGTACTACAGTACATGATATATAAGGCATCGAGATGTTATTTTTACAGATCAGCTAAATTATCTATAGTAAAGGATCCTACAAATTAATGTAAGATACAATCACAGAAAATAATTATATTTATAAGTACGTCTGAGCCAGTGACAACTCTACAACAGATTTATCCATCGGATCACCAGCAGTGATGGTGATACATGGCTGTGTACATTGTGTATATACAACTCGTCTAAACATCAACCCAACAATGTTAGACCTGTAAATTTGCTTTCGCAAATTTTTTGTTCTTATATATATATATATATATATATAAAATGACTGAATAAATAGTCAACGATCAATCTTACAGGGCGATGGATCATGTAATATGATTCTGTATACTAAAAAATATAATATATAAAGAGTCAATAGTTATCAAAGGTACCAGGATTATGATTTAGTACGCCAGACGCGCGTTTCGTCTACTTAAGACTCATCAGCGACGCTCATATCAAAATATTTTTAAAGCCAAACAATTACAAAGTTGAAGAGCATTGAGTTCAAAAATTCCAAAAAGTTGTGCCAAATACGGCCAAGGGTACAACATCACCATTAAATAACTATAAAATAACTGTAATATGAACAACTATTAGATATTTCAGATAACAGATATCCTTCTTCGGTAATAGCACGCTGTCAAATAAATCATGTCAATATATTCAAATTGAGACACTATCAAAATTTTGAATGTTTATACAATTTTAGCGAACATCACAGACGCTGGTAATATTTTAAAATTTCCAAACACGGCGCAAAGATTACAAAGATATGCCAAATGAAAATAGTTCTTTGCGATATGAACTCTTAATTTCCAAAGGTTGTGACAGTTGAGATGTTATAACTGCATGGAGAGCAGTTCCACAAAAAAGAATGCCCTTACCGATTCAAGTTGATATAATATTTTAAATTTGACAACGGTTGGGCGATTGAAACAGAAACTACATATTTAAGCCTTCCAAACGAATAGATGTTTATTAATGATTAGAAGAAAAAAATTTAATAAGGTAAAATAATTGAACGTGGCTACGTACTTGTACATCCATCCTAAATGAATGGAGCCCTGTCATTTAAACTGGTAATTAAAATTAAAAAATCTTCAAACTGTAAAGCCAGTACGGAAGCCGGAGTTACTGGAAACAAATGATGCCAGAAAAATGAATGACTCATTCTATGTTTTTTCCTTAATGCCCTCTGGGGAAACTGTTCTTAACTTTCTTATCTAAAATCTTTCCCGAGCGAAAAAATATAAACGAGTCTAAATTAAAAACTACGTTTAAACCTAAGATTGCGTTGGATAAAAAAAGCAATTTTTTTACGTGTGCATTTAAAACAAATTTCGTTGTAGAAGGGTTTAAATACAGCACAAACAGCATTTCCAAAAGACCAAAAAAGTGAAAAAGTATATTTAAACAAAACGCATTTGACTAACAGGTCGAACAACTGATGTTCTTTAACCCTGCTGACTGCCATTGGCGATTGCCAAATAAAATTGATCACAAGATGTAACAAAATGGATCTAAATATAAATTCAATTCTAAATAGAAAAAAACAAAATTGTGCCAAGATGTTATGCCACAAACATTTGTTTTCTATTTAGTATTAGCGTTTTTTTTTTATATATATATATATATAACGATCAGAGTTACATATGAATGAACTTTACTTCATGACGTGCCAATTGTTCGACTTTGTAGGACTGTAATTTTACTGTTTACAATTTTTGAATTTTTTGAAATACTAAGGCTTTTCTACCTCAGGCATAGATTACCTTAGCTGTATTTGGAAAAACTTTTAGGAATTTTGGTCCTCAATGCTCTTCAACTTCGTATTTTATTTGGCTTTTTTTTTTTACTTTTTTGGATTTGACCGTCACTGATGAGTCTTTTGTAGACGAAACGCGCGTCTGGCGTATATACTAAATTTAGTCCTGGTATCTATGATGAGTTTATTTAACATTTTACACATTAGTTTTGTATCTGTATACACTACTAAACCGACTCGAGTAATATATAGAAAAAAAATACGTTTCGGTCTGTAGTTATCAGGACAACAAATGAAAGGTATTAATTACGCATTTCTCAAAAACAAACAACAGAGAATAAATCAATGACACGCTGCTGGAAAAAGTATTTATAATAAGCATCACAGTCAAAAACGCAATTGATTTAGAAATTAAGCTGTTTCCCGCAGTTTAAGCTTGCCATGTTCATACAAAAATAAAATATTGGCCTTTTCAATGTTCTACCTCTCCCCGGTACAATCAATTTGCACAGACATATTTTAAATTGATGATCAAAAATCAAAAACAAAATTTTGACAAAATAAGTTATTAAACGGCAAGCTTTTTATAAAAGGTATTAATTGTACATTAAATCTGTTATAGTAGAAACTGTTAACGCAGAATACACGAAATAAGCTAGAATTTGCAATTATTGACCTTTAAGTGATCGAGACTGATTTACATCTTCTACAACAACTATACAAAGTAAAAAGAATGCAGATTAAAAAAATTCTAATATAGAAGATATAAGATAGAGAAATTTTTGTATTTATTATGTTATTGTCCACTTCTGATTTATGTGTTAATAAACATTTCTATGCCATGTGCCAAGTCAGAAATATGACAGTTGTTGTCAATTCGTTTGATGTGTTTGTGCTTTTGATTTTGTCATTTGAATAGGGACTTTCCGTTTTGAATTTTCCTCGGAGTTAAACATTTTTGTGATTTTTCATTTTTCTATGCAGAAAAAATTGATATTCGACTTCGAGTTGTGAGACCATATTTGGATGAAGATAGCATATCTAACCTTCGAGTTCTTGGAACCATAATTGACATAAAATACAAAGATCGAATCGTAGTACAGTGGGACAACCATGACATAGAGACAAATGAATATTCTAAAAATTCTAATGGACAGTATAAATTGTTATTGTTTAATAATGATCATACAGGTATGTTATTGCCCCTTCTTTTCAGAGTGTAATGTTTAAATTTTCTGTGAATTTACAATGAAATTCATAACAAACTGCATTTTAGTATTTACTGTTGAAAGCTATTACAATTTCAGGGTGCAGGGAGTCGAAAGATTGAATCCCCAAAGGTTTGCTTCTTTTATTCCTTACGATCTTTTTTATTTTGATTCGAAGTAAAAATTTAACACACAGCTTATCGAAAATGAGATGAAATATTTATACAGAAAATAAATATATAACCTTTGATATAACATTTTCTGTTGACTCAACTGACTGTTGCGTCTATATTTTGGATAATATGTTGACTGTGTGATTTCCCTTGTTTACACGAGCTTGTTTTTAAAGCAATAATTAGACTTTGATTTATATATCAGTAATACAAGTATTTCAAACTATTGGACTGATTGTGACAGTAATGCTTGCAAAAACCATTATTACAAAGAAATAAATCAAATTCAGGTTTATATTCACATAAAAGTCTTCTGAAGGTGTTAAATCGGCAAAACATAGTACGTCACATCCGGTTGCATTAGGGGCTCGAATGAAATGTTCCCGTGAATTTTGACAGTTGTAGGTAATTAATTATTTCACGATACATTATTCTCATTCTCATTTTAGTAAGACTTTCTGTACTTTTTAAAGCATATGCTTGTTTTATTCTCAAATCAGATTTTGTGATCATAATAAAAGTAGGTTTGTGGTCAGTAGATAATTAATTGAGAAAATAAAATCAAATTGCAATGAGTCATTTTTTTACTACAATGCAATAGAAAATGTGCTGTAGACTCAATTAGACTACACGAGCAGTTATACAAAGTGTATTGTTATTGATAAATTGTGTAAGCTTTCGACAAATTTACCTTGACGATAACTTGTACTTCTGTAAGCGGATTCACAGATTGGATCGACTGGACTTGATAAGCTTGCTGTCTACTTTGTGTTCCAGTTTTGATTGGCAGATCCGGAAAGAGGCTCCTCCGGCTTCCGAATCTGTCTCCTCCGCGAGTGGAGCACCACCGACGACCCTGAGGAACTACACTCCCCCGACTTTATAAAAGAGGAGTAACCCCAGTGGAAAGAGGGTTCTATTTTGATGAGATAATAAATATGGGATACAATAAAAAAAAATAGGACCCGCCCAGTATCCCCACCCTTGGGAATTAAACAAAAGCGGAACCCCCCGATATCTGACAACCCTGGGACCCCTAAGACATCTACACCAGGATTATACATATATATTTCTAAATTAATTCATCTTGGCCAACGGGCCCTTAATTCAGTAACTAGAAGCCAACGGGCCCTTATGACAACTATTTACAAGGGGAGAGATGCCCGCATACGGGCTAACTCCGTAAAAACGGCCACCATTGAGGTGGGCCACCCGTATAATCTCCCTCGGAGATCTAGAGTCTGCCCTCACGTCTCCCACCGCCTTAGCCACTTCATACAGGTGATGAGGGTGTTCATGTCATGCATTAGGCGGAGAAAAGTAAGGGGCATCACGTTCCAAGAGAATTATATACGGAGGCATCAACCTCAACGCGTCCTTCTGTTCGGAGCTTAAGGAACGGACGCCCTTTCCAAACCCAAAGTAGGCGTTACAGTATGAGCGCTGCCACTCTCTTACCTGAGTTACCCCCCCCCCCCCCCCTTGGAAGATGTGAAGATGGATCAGTTGGTGCGGGTTAACTGCAATGCCCCTTATGACCTCTAACACTTCTTGATGGGTCCGGGTGTAAACCCTTTCCAGTCGGTCGCCCCTGATGTGCAAGACCACAGGCTGGTCGAAGCGACATGACTGGAGGGCACATCTTAAAGTGGAGATCCGACGAGCATGCAGTTTCTCGTCTACCGTAAAATCCACCCCACGTCTCCAAGGGCAGACACACTCGGGTGAGACAGCAGCTGATGAAACCGGTGCAAAATGGCATCCTCAAACTACCCAGCATTCAAAGGATGGATTCCCACTGCCCCGACTCATCCCGGTTCCATCCTCAACGGCACACGGATCACAAAAGACTGCAACCCCCTCCAGCAAGCTTGACTGGGCTCACAGGAGCGGGGATCAACCGCACCCGACGAAAACCCCCAAAGAATGTCTGGGAAGGTATCCCCCTTCTTGAGGAATACCCCAGAGCCTTGATCCCTGTCCCCCACAGACAAGGTTGACCCTCGGGAGCCTAGAATAGGAAGTGACCGGCTTGGACTGGGAGGGTACAGGCCGGGTAGGTAGGGTCTCGTGATCGTATAAGTTGTAGTTTGCGTTGTGTTTTGAATAGAGAAAAAGACGTCTATACAAATGGATGATTTAATGCTGGAATTACAATGACGTTATAACATAGCAACCATAACGTTACATATAGAGAGCGGTAACGCGTATAGGTAAATGTATGAATCCCGCGTAATGTGGTTGTCTTTATTTATCCTCGACATACTCAAGGCCGCGAGTTTGTGCAAATAAAGTCTCAATGAACAATTTATCCAAATTAATAAAATTATCTATAAATGAAAAGAAATGAAATATTTGAAACTTTAAAGTCTATGAATTACATATAAAACGATCTCTGAATCAAATTGCGATTGAAAATAATCTCAATGATAATTACAGTCTCTGATTGCGGTTTTGTAAACGAACACTCCTTCTAATTATGTTCTAATTCATAACTTCAAGCGAACATAAATTATTTACAAATAAACTCAACACCTTTGTATGGGATTAGCTCGCCTGATAGTGTGCAGCAAAGCTTTAATTTTATTAAAGACAAATGCAACGTAAAAAATGTTCATCAGTGTTACTGTCTGCCTAGGCCGCTGCAGGTAACAAACACAAAAACCAATCTACAAAAATAAAAACAATTTTCATTATGTACGAAAATACATTTTATGAATCAAATAAAGATTCTGTTCTTACACACATTATTATTCACATTAATACAAAATAACACAAATAAAATACATTAAGTCGGGTGGGAGGGTGGTTAACTTTACTGCACCAAAAGCGAACCTCGAATGACAATATCTTTAATATACAAAATCACCAAAAGTATAGCACTAAATATTTGAAATGACCTTATTCAAATATTATGGACAGTTCTAACTCGACCAATGAAAAACATTAAACCTATTATATACTTTCAAACACGTGTAATTTTATAAACAAATACACGTGGTAATGTTTACATACCGGTGTACATAACTTTAATAAATATATGTATTTGCGATTCATCATTGTCCTTTAAATTATCTCTAGTGGGTATAGTTTTTTTTAACCGGATGATGCGGTATGTAGTGTATGCGCTGTGGCTCGTCCTCATTCTCCTTTATCTTTTCGATGAAACCACGTTTTTCCTGCTTTTTAATTATGTCGCCATATATTTTATATAAGTTTGGTTCCTGGTTTAAGCGGTTAATTACTCTATGGGTGCTTGCTCTTGCAATCATCTCGTTTGTCGGTAATTCAGGACATTCTTCAATCCATGGAAGTTTTGCAACGTACTTTCCATCCTCATATGCTATCGATGTTGATGAAATTCCTTGATGTTCTGTTTCTCCGTGTTGAGTTTGTCGTTTTCTTGTATACCAAGGTACTCCAATTTCCAAAATCTCTCAATATCATAGTCCTCTTTTGTGTGACTAGATAATATGTGCATCATATGTGAATTGCGTTGTCCTCTTGTACATGTAAGTGGTCCCGATGACAAATATCTTATTTTTGAGCTCATCGATGTCGGTCCGTCGCCTCGAACGATATCATCCTTGATTACATCCAAGTAGTGGTCTGCTCCAATGAGTAAAGAAATATCAAAGCTATTATCCTCTGATAACGGGTGGGCTAGTTTTAGTCCTTTCAAATAAAGTAGGTGCTGCGAAATGTACCTGCGGTTATTCTGAATCGGCGCTGCTATGGTAGGTACAATCAATACCTGTAAAGGTATTTTCTCTCCTGAGTCTGCTTCTAAATACACTGTGGCTTTATTCATGTGACAAACATTCTTGTCAGAATTTCCGAAGGCGGATATGTTGAGGGTTTCCTGTCCATCTGGCTTGACGTTCAACTTGTCGGCTATTGCCTGCGTCATAAATGATCGTTGCGCTCCTTCGTCGAAAAGGATGTGAGCGTCGGCGCACTGCTTTTGTGACCATATGGGAGCTATTGCTGTTTTAAAAAAGACGGTCGAGTTTTCCTGTTTAGCAGATGTATGCATGATTTGCGTGCCGTTTTCTGTATTACTTGTAATATTCTGACTCTGTGAATTTTGGCTTGAAGATTCATGGCATAAACTAGTGTGGTGTTTACGTTTACATGTACGGCATGTGTTTTTCGACCTACATTCTGATATTCTGTGGTTACATAAATAATTGAAACATAGGTTTCTCTTCTTAACAATTTCCATTCTTGATTTGCTGTCGGTGAATTTTTTACAGTCTGCAGGGAAATGTTGATCATTGCAATAAATGCACATTTTACTTGGAGAATAGTTTTTAGATTTTGAGATTTATTTAAGTAATTTCCATTTTTTATACCAATTCCGGCATGGAAACTTGCTATAGGTATATCACAAGCCTTATTTCCATTAGTACTGGCTTCTTGAATAGATGTTTTCCGTTGAATTGCCTTTCTTAGATTTCCAAGGGTCCAACCGTCGTTTCCGTTTTCTCTTGTGATATTACTTTTTACGCTAATAGGGAGCTTACCAAGCATAACTGGGATTAATAGGGAACCATACGTATCTTGGCACTGTCCTAAAGATTCTAATCCACGGATATAAACCTCTGACTTATCCGAAAAATTACGAATACTATCTAATGTGTATGAGGGTGCTGCCAAATCTAAAAGAGCTTTCATATAAGCGTTCACAATTTTGTGTGTTTTCCCAAAGCGATTTACTAATAACTCCACGGCTTTATGATAGTTTGCGCTGGACAAGTTTAAACCATTTATGACATTCATAGCGTCTGCATCAAGAAGTGATTGTAGGTACGTGAATTTCTGGACATCAGTAAGTATATAATTGCTGTGAATGGTGTTTTTAAACGACTCCCAAAAGTATTGCCACTCTAGAATATCCCGGAAAAAGTAGGTAGGGTTAGCTTCGACAAGCGATGATTTTGACTAGACAGTGAACTATTAGTAGTTTGTGATGAATATCTTGGGAAGAAATCGTGTTCATTACATGACGGGTTTCGGAACTGACTTCATGCATGTTCATGATGGGGCGTGTATTTTGAATGCCTTCATGAGATAATTCTGTACATGTACGTGTAACTGTTTGTGCTAATTTCTTATAACGGCGTAAATGTGTTTCAAGATCTAAATTATACTCATCTGCATCTGTGATTTCAACTTCTATATCTTCATTCGATGTGTTTTCCAAAATCTGGTCATCCAGTTTAAGAATTACACTTTGTTTTTTCACTATAGCGTCAATAATTGGACCTGCAATGTCAATATCCATCTCCGAATCAGTGTTCAGCTCATCCAGTTTCTTGAAGAAGTTCGTGACAGCGGCTCTTTTCCCAGCTCGAATAGACTTGATTCTCGAAGAATCCATCTTTTATCCTGGTCTCGGTACCAATCTCGTGATCATATAAGTTGTAGTTTGCGTTGTGTTTTGAATAGAGAAAAAGACTTCTATACAAATTGATGATTTAATGCTGGAATTACAATGACGTTAATACATAGCAACCATGACGTTACATATAGAGAGCGTTAACGCGTATAGGTACATGTATGAATCCCGCGTAATGTGGTTGTCTCTATTTATCCTCGACAAGGGACATGAGGGAGGGAAAGGGCCTTGGAGAGTGCCCTTGGGACTGAACACCCCAACCTGCCCCATGGGCCTGGGAGCCCCCTGTGAGCAAACTGCTGCCCCCAGTCTACAGAAAACTCCTGCTTTGACTGATGAACTCCCCTGCTCACTGGAGGAGCTCGCCTGGGAAGGCTCACTGGAGCTGAGGTTTACTTCCCCAAGAAAGGCCCGACGCTGAGGTCCCTGTAGGACCACCTGGGCCCTCCAGTGCATGAGCAATGCCGGTGAGTTAATTGGCGACAGCGTGAAGGTCGGCGGAACCTCCGACTGTGCCAATTTGCACACTGCGGCCATGGCTCCCCACTCATACCCACAGTTTCCAGCTGGCTAAAAACCCACCGCAGTACCCCCTAGGGCCCAAACGAGTGTGCTCAGGAAAATGAGGCGCACTGGGGCTCACCCTGTATCAGAAACACCCAGGTCGCTGAACAACTCGGCCACATGTTCCTCCAGAATGTGCCCTTCAAAGCTTGGCCCCCGAGCTTCTCAGCCGGAAACTGGACAAGTCCCAACTGATCAACCCTGCCCTTCAAAGTGAGGTGTTGCCACCCCAATACGGGCGGGGGAGCCAGATTGGTCCCGACACACACCCTCCTTTCCCCCTGAGGTGAGGCTGTCTGTAGGGTAGGTGAGGACCCTGCTATGGCCTTCCGTCTGGCAGCTCTCCTCCGGCCGTCTTTTGTGGATAGTTGTCTCATTTGCAATCATACCACATCTTCTTTTTTATATTTTCTACTTCTAGTCAACTTGTTGACTTTTTTCTTCTCCACCTCCAGTTGTACCTCTGCCTCAGTGGCGCCCTAAGACCCTTCTTCTGACTCCCTACCTACCTCTAATAAGGGCCCAGAGATCCCCTGTACCTCAGGGTCAAGCTCCCGAAGCTCCTCCACCAGTACAATAACCACTAGCTCCTCCACCACTTCAGTGACGGAGGGCTGCCATTCCCCGGGATCTGTTTTGGTCCAGACTTTCCTTTTCATTGTCCATCTGAAAAAATTTACATCAGAGTGCAGGGAGATCATGGACACGTGCACTCCTGTGGATACAGAACAGCAAGGACACTGATAGCAGTCCATTCCGTCAGCCTCCTCAGGAGTGATGTTCACACATCGCCCATGAAACCATTCCCTGAAGTCGTCACACCTGATTATCAGACCCCCATCATCGGGCCCCCGGCATGAGCAATAAATGTTCCTACCCTTTTTTTCCTTGGATTGCAACTCCTCTTTTTCTTTCCAATTTTTACTTTTTACTTGGGCTTGTAGTTTTTTACACCAACTGGGGACTTCCCCATCCTTACACAATTTAATCCGGTTATGATGGGCCACTACTATTGCTGTTTTCATTTTGACCCGGTAAAGGTATGGCGTGAGACTTTCCACTACCACCCCGGAGCCCTTCCATGACGATGTTAATTTTCGACATTTCCCTTTAATGGTGGATGTATCCAATTGATACACCAGATCCCCCACTTTTAACCTTTTGACCACCACCTTGAGGTCATAATCCCTCTATGTTCGATACATATTTCTCTCTATCATGAATCCTCTCCCCCTGTGGCACCCTGAACATCAACTCAGCAGGCTGATTGACTTCTCTACTCAACATGAGATGGTTAGGAGTAAACCCCGTGCTTTAACTTACTGACGCACGGAACGCACCAGCTAATTGCGGAAGGAATATATCCCAGCCTTCTGATTTTGTCCAACAAAGCACCGCACTGAAGCCATCAAGGTTCGATTGCAACGCTCTACTTGACCATTGGAGGAAGGGCGCTATGGGGTGGTTCTACTCTTGTGTATTTGAAGCAGGCATGCTTTTTCACCATAGGGTAACGGTTTGGACGGTTAGCCTTTTTCTTTTGGCTACACACGGCACAACTTGCTACATACTGTTCAATCTTTTTCGTCATCCCTCTCCAATAATACATTGACTTGATCCGTTGGTAGGTTCGGTCCCCCTCTTGATGGCCCGGTGCAAGAATATCAAGACACAACTCCTCGGAGGGTTCTCCCTTTGTTTCTCTATTGAACCACCCATTTTAATTCCGGGTCCTTACCCTGAGTTTCTTTTAATTCCTCCTGACTGTATCCCAAGTTCACCCAGGGTCTCCTCATATTTCCTGCACCCAGATTTTACCCTCCCCTTCAGACCATATGGCCAATTCGTCCCCCATTTTAGACACTGATACCCGGGATATTTGCAACACTGGCTCTCGTGTGACTCTGGTTTGTGTACTACCATAGGGTCTCTTTGCCAAGGGTATCGTATCATCGACATTATATGTGAACTGTCCCCAATTTTGTGGGGCCCTGGTACAGTATGTACACCCCCAAAGGGCAAATCCGTAAGAACCCTCTCTAATTGAAACTCTTGACAGCGGCCATATTGGGGCAATCGAGATTAAGCGTCCGCATTAGGATGTTTAGCCCCGGGCCGGTGTTTGATTTCCATATCAAACTGACTGATTTCTTCCGGCCAACGGGCTAATTGTCCCTGGGGTTCCTTGAAATTGGTCAACCAATTGAGGCTACTATGAACTGTTCGAACCGTAAACCGCCGCCCAAGCAAGTAATGTCTGAATAGCCTAGTGAACCTGCCAATGGCCAACAGCTCCTTTCGGGTAGTACAGTATTTCTGCTGTTCTGGGCTAAGGGTAAAGCTAGCATATATTATTGCCCGTTCCTGTCCCCCCTGAACCTGCAATACTTCCGCCCAAATGGCATTGTCGGAGGCATCCGTGTCTAAGATAAAAAGATCAGTTGCATTGGGTAATAACAGTGCAGGGGCTGACACCATGGCTTCTCTGAGTCTGTCGAAAGACTGTTGTTGCTCGTTCCCCCATGAATAGAGGCGTTTTCCCGTTAAGGCTTTAAGTGGTAAAGCTATATTAGTTTAGTCTTTTATAAAGGCCCGGTGATAATTTGCGAACCCAAAAACTGTTCCACCTCCTTTGAGTTCCGGGGCTTTGGCCAGTTTTTAACGTCTTTTACATATCCTGGCTCGATTTCCATTTCCTCTGGGCCTACAACCCTCCCTAAAAATTATACCTTCTCCCTAAATAAATCGCACTTCCTGGGTTTAAGCTTGAGCCTGTACGTCCTTAACCTTTCAAATACCACCCTCAGGTTTGCCAGATGGGACAATACCCCTAATGCGCCTTGAAATGAGGAACACAAAAGTCACGTGTAAACAAAAAATCTCTGTGTAGTGATATTTGACACATTTCTATGATAAACAAATGACTGAGCTGAACCATTAGTGTTAATTTAGAAAGTAGGGGAACACAGAATAAATGTGTAAAAACCATGGAGCTATTAAATGTGTTCAAAGTATTAAAATTTCAAAGAACTTATTGTGTTAAAAATGGGATTTTTTACCATGAGGAGCCACATCGCAAAAGGATTCTCGGGGTTTGCTAAATTACGGAAAAATGAATCACACTTCGTACCCCGAAAATTTAACCACATATGTAAAAATGTCTCAGCTTCGAAACAAGCCATCATACATATACAAGTTTACGATATGGGCTGAGCAACAAAAGAAAAACGTTACCATTACGGCCTATGGAGAAACAATTGCGCATATTGCCCCATCTTCTAAGACAAGATCCAGAGATATCTTAAGATAATTTCACCTTGTACACCACAGAAAATTGTGAAAATGATGGTTAGTAGTTTTTTATTTATACCTAGTTATCATAAATGATTTAAGATAAATATTATTGATAAAGAACAGCAAAAATTCAATGAATTTTTCGCTTTTAAAATCGTTACTGGCACGGGGCTGAACACTTTTTTTAGGCACAATCATAACTTTGTTTACCCCGAGAGATCCGAAAGGAATTGTTTATTCAATTGAAAAAGGCAGGAAAACTTACATGTAATATGAATTAATTGTAAGTAAACATGACACAATATAGTCTTTGTTATGTAATTATCACTCTGGTCTGCAGGAATAGCTGATAATCAAGGGAGATAACACACTTCACACGAGTAAAGTGAGATACATCATCACATGCTTTTATACAATGATTTGACCCTGGTCAGTAGATATCATATGCAAATAAACAGAAAAAGACCTTGTACATGTATTAAGAAAATCATGTATTACTATGGTTAATGCACACGAGCAAACACAAGATATTGTCATTTCTCAGTGAAAAAGGGGGAGGGCCAATCCTCTTGAAAACAACATTGCTATTCAACTACATGTATTAAGCTAGTTAGCTACTACCCATTGCTTCTAATATAAACAGTTTAAATGAAGGTGGCTAAGCCACAAGGGAGAGGCATTTTTCTTTCTTTGTGATAAAACTTTCAAGAATTAGATTTTTCTCTCTCGATAATACTTATGTACTTAAATTAAATGATAACACAGCCTGAGTAAAAAAATTTGTCTTATTTCAGTTCCAGACATATCATTACTATTAAACATGAGATGGCAAACAAAAGGTTTTAAAAAGTCCTGAATAACTGGTAAGCATTTTGATTTATTAGGTAAGCTCTAAATTATTTATTTATGGTATTTGTGCAAATGAAATTACAGTTGGTATGTTATAAATATGCTTATATGAAAACTGTTGCTATGGTCTTGCTATTAAATGAAAAGGCTTGGTTACTGATCTTTTCGACTCAACATTTCGAGTTAAATCTTGCGGCAACTGATTCTCATGTAACACTGCAAACTCTATTTAGCACTATTTTGATCTGTCGTTATTTAATGACGCCATAATACGTGTGATGTCACAATGTTTCCTATAATACCTCATGTGGATTTCTCACTGAGAAAGGATTTTCACTAAAATACATGTAAAAAGCCTTTTTTTCTCAAATAGAATTATGTGAATGGACAAGTTTTGAAAATTTGCACTTCATTGCACTCTAATTACATAATAAGAATGACTTTCCCAGTAGTTTTGAGGGGTTTTCATAGTATTATATACCAGATGTCTACTAGTAAGAATAGTTATTTTGGTGGGTTTTTTTTTATGAAATCTACATTTTTGCATAATTTCTCTGTCAAAATGCACTTTAAGACACAGGAAAATGTTATGGAATGCTTTAACAGGGTCTGTATATTGTAATTTAAGGTTATCATCAGAAGTTTTGTCCTTGTTTTGACTAGTAAAGGTATACTGGAAGAAATTAATTATACATACACGTTGTATTAAAAATAAATGAATATAGCGATAAAAGTGTCATTGCCATATAGTGCTGAAACGACTTTATTTTTTTTCAGAAATGGACAAAAATACACAGATTTATTCAGAATGTCATACCGATGAAGATCACCTAAAAATATTTGGAAAAATCAGAACTATGGATTTCAATATGGGACAATACCCCTAATGCGCCTTGAAATGAGGAACACAAAAGTCACGTGTAAACAAAAAATCTCTGTGTAGTGATATTTGACACATTTCTATGATAAACAAATGACTGAGCTGAACCATTAGTGTTAATTTAGAAAGTAGGGGAACACAGAATAAATGTGTAAAAACCATGGAGCTATTAAATGTGTTCAAAGTATTAAAATTTCAAAGAACTTATTGTGTTAAAAATGGGATTTTTTACCATGAGGAGCCACATCGCAAAAGGATTCTCGGGGTTTGCTAAATTACGGAAAAATGAATCACACTTCGTACCCCGAAAATTTAACCACATATGTAAAAATGTCTCAGCTTCGAAACAAGCCATCATACATATACAAGTTTACGATATGGGCTGAGCAACAGAAGAAAACGTTACCATTACGGCCTATGGAGAAACAATTGCGCATATTGCCCCAGATGGTCCCCAAAATTCCTTCCCAAGACCAAAGTTTCATTCAAGAAGGCTAGCACTACCCGCCATGTTAACCCCCGGAATACAAACCTGATAACTCGGACGTATGTGGCTGGGGCATTGCATAGTCCAAATGACATGCGTGCAAACTCAAACACCCCATATTTGGTGATAAAGGCCGTTTTTGGTCGGTCCTCCCTTTTATTTTGACTTGCCAATACGCCGAATTGGCGTCCAACTTGGAGTACCACACATTTCCTGCTAGGGTGTCTAGGCACTCTTGCACTAATGGAAGTGGAAATATTTGGCGGGAACAGGCCCCGTTGACCCTTCTATAGTCCAAACACCACCTCACGCTACCACTCCTCTTACGTATGAGGACTGGGGCAGAAGCCCACTCGGATACGGACGGTTGAATTACCCTTGACTGTAACATTTTGTCCAACTGGGCCTCCTCTTCTTGGGCAAAACGGGGGGTACGCCGCGTTCGCTGTTTATTAGGGGGATGATCCCCCGTGTCAATGCTATGTTCCAAGGCAGTGAAATGACCCAGGTCCAAGTCACTACAAGCAAAGACATCCTGAAATTCCTGTAACAGGGGACACAGGGTCTCCTCCTCTCCTTTTAACAAATCCGCACAGGACCTATTAACATCTCTTGTAAGTGTTGGGGCAACGGCTTTTCGTTAAAATCTCCGACAACCCCTATCTTGCACATTATAGGGCCAGGAGGCTCCCCCAAATCGATTTCCTGAGCTTGGGCCAGTAAGTCTCCCTTTGAGATAGCCAGGGGGTTACCAGTGAGGTTGATCAGACACAACACCGGGTCTTGACCCACATCATGTCAGGACCTTGGTATGAGCAGACTGCCCTCGGCCTTTGCCTCAATGATGTATTCTCGACCCATAAGTTCGGCCAACACCCCATACTCTTTGAACTGAGTTTGCTTGAACCGTTTGATTTTTTTTCCGCCCGTAATTCAGTTTTTTGGGCAACACACTGGCCGGACCTCATGACATCTGAACGACCTCTCCGTGAACGGATAATTGATTCCTATGTAGTTCAAGTGAGTTGCCCTGCTACCTGAGGAAGTCTAATCCCAAAAGCATCTGATACCCAATTGGTGCCACATATATGTCCCATGTGAATTCTTGTGTTCCCAACTTAATATGAAAAGGCCCAGCAACAAAACCATTCATTTGTAGGCCCTTCCCTGCAATGTTCATTGCCACCTCATTAAGTATAAGGGATGTCTCCTTTAAACTCTTGTACATTTCCTCTGATATCAGGGTAACCGGAGCTGCGGTGTCCACAACAGCATCGACCTTTTGACCCTTGACTACCACCGGCACCCGATACATAGTCCCCCCCATTAACTGACTTATGGTTATCATTTCTCTCTCCCTTTCTGTCACCAAGTCCCCTTCCACATCACTGTTTGAGCTATCGCACAGTATTTGTTCTCCCTCCCAAGACTCTTCGTCTTGTGACTCTGATCTCGACATGTCTAGGGCAGTTAGCCTGACGGGTTCCCCCTCAGGTACCTCCCCTGGTTCTGTTGGTTGAGCTAAGTTTATACTTTTGAGGACGACGGGTCTGCTGGGACGGGAGGTAATGATTCAGTGACCCCTAGTTCTTTGTGGTGGGACTGTTCTTCCAGACGTCCCTGCACGGGCGGGAAAAGTACGGACAATAGCATTGGTGAAGACCAGACATGAGGTGAAGCATACAGTATAGTTGTCCCCGCCTCTGCTTCGGTTCTCAGGGCTTACACGTTTCACTTCGTACAGGGAAGTGCGGCCATATATGGCTTTGTGGTTATGTTGATGCCAACAGATTTTATCCATCGCCTCTTCAATGCTTTAAGGTTTGGTATTGGAGGCCAACATCCCTCCTCTTTGTCTGAGGCTCCCTGGTTCATTCTCTTGATGGCTTGTTGGTACATATGATCCTCGGGCAGGTGACGGAAGGCTTGTGTGGCAAGGGATTGAACCCTGTCGGCCCAGTCCTATAAGGATTCGTCCTCAACCTGCCTGGCAATGTTAAATTGGACTTGGGTTGTTTCTGGCGACTCGTTGAACCCAAACCGTTTGGCCAACTTACTTACCAAGTCCCCATAAGACAAGTCATGCCTTCGTTCAAGCAAGGCATAAATCCCACTGAGCTTTCCATCAAGGGACCAGCACAATTGATCTTTGACCTCCCCCGGAGACCACCCACTGACCTGTAATAATCGAGAAATTAGTTTTCCCATCATACTTGAGACTCTTTTGTAGGATCGGTGGTCTAACCCTAGTGGGCCTCCTTGGTCGATCTTGAAATATCTGGTTATCATGCCCCCTATGTTTTCCTGGTGGTTATATGCATCCCGACGAGAGATCTCCTGGTCACCAGTTTCCTGTCTAGGATCCCCTGACCCTACAGGGTACCCCATACTACTGGCGTGCCTCACTCTCCATATGGGGCAATATGCGCAATTGTTTCTCCATAGGCCGTAATGGTAACGTTTTCTTCTGTTGCTCAGCCCATATCGTAAACTTGTATGTGTATGATGACTTGTTTCGAAGCTGAGACATTTTTACATATGTGGTTAAATTTTCGGGTACGAAGTGTGATTCATTTTTCCGTAATTTAGCAAACCCCGAGTATCCTTTTGCGATGTGGCTCCTCATGGTAAAAAATCCCATTTTTAACACAATAAGTTCTTTGAAATTTTAATACTTTGAACACATTTAATAGCTCCATGGTTTTTACACATTTATTCTGTGTTCCCTTACTTTCTAAATTAACACTAATGGTTCAGCTCAGTCATTTGTTTATCATAGAAATGTGTCAAATATCACTACACAGAGATTTTTTGTTTACACGTGACTTTTGTGTTTCTCATTTCAAGGCGTATTAGGGGTATTGTCCCATATTGAAATCCATAGTTCTGATTTTTCCAAATATTTTTAGGTGATCTTCATCAGTATGACATTCTGAATAAATCTGTGTATTTTTGTCCATTTCTGAAAAAAAAAAGTCGTTTCAGCACTATATGGCAATGACACTTTTATCGCTATATTCATTTATTTTTAATACAACGTGTATGTATAATTAATTTCTGCCAGTATACCTTTACTAGTCAAAACAAGGACAAAACTTCTGATGATAACCTTAAATTACAATCCACAGACCCTATTAAAGCATTCCATAACATTTTCTTGTGTCTAAAAGTGCATTTTGACAGAAAAATTATGCAAAAATGCAGATTTCATAAAAAAAAACCACCAAACTAACTATTCTTACTAGTGGACATCTGGTATATAATACTGTGGACACCCCTCAAAACTACTGGACAAGTCATTCTTATCATGTAATTAGAGTGCAATGAAGTGCAAATTTTCAAAACTTGTCCATTCACATAATTCTATTTGAGAAAAAAAGGCTTTTTACATGTATTTCAGTGAAAACCCTTTATCAGTGAGAAATCCACATGAGGTATTAAAGGAAACATTGTGACATCACACGTATTATGGCGTCATTAAATAACGACAGATCAAAACAGTGCTAAATAGAGTTTGCAGTGTTACATGAGAATCAGTTGCCGCAAGATTTAACTCGAAATGTTGAGTCGAAAAGATCAGTAACCAAGCCTTTTCATTTAATATCAAGACCATAGCAACAGTTTTCATATAAGCATATTTCTAACATACCGACTGTAATTTCATTTGCACAAATACCATAAATGAATAATTTAGAGCTTACCTAATAAATCAAAATGCTTACCAGTTATTCAGGACTTTTTAAAACCTTTAGTTTGCCATCTCATGTTTAAAAGTAATGATATGTCTGGAACTGAAATAAGACAAAAAAATTTACTCAGGCTGTGTTATCATTTAATTTAAGTACATAAGTATTATTGAGAGAGAAAAATCTAATTCTTGAAAGTTTTATTACAAAGAAAGAAAAATGCTTCTCCCTTGTGGCTTAGCCACCTTCATTTAAACTGTTTATATTAGAAGCAATGAGTAGTAGCTAACTAGCTTAATACATGTATTTGAATAGCAATATTGTTTTCAAGAGGGTTTGACCCTCCCCCTTTTTCACTGAGAAATGACAATATCTTGTGTTTTGCTCGTGTGCATTAACAATAGTAATTCATGATTTTCTTAATACATGTACATGGTTTTTTTCTGTTTATTTGCATATGATATCTACTGACCAGGGTCAAATCATTGGATAAAAGCACGTGATGATGTATCTCACTTTACTCGTGTGAAGTGTGTCATCTCCCTTGATTATCAGCTATTCCTGTAGACCAGAGTGATAATTACATAACAAAGACTATTTTGTGTCATGTTTACTTACAATTTATTTATATTACATGTAAGTTTTTTCTTCCCTTTTTCAATTGAATAAACAATTCCTTTCGGATCTCTCGGGGGTAAACAAAGTTATGATTGTGCCTAACAAAAGTGTTCAGCCCCGTGCCAGTAATGCATTTTAAAAGCGAAAATATCATTGAATTTTTGCTGTTCTTTATCAATAATATTTATCTTAAATCATTTATGATGACTAGATATAAATAAAAAATTACTAACCATCATTTTCACAATTTTCTGTGGTGTACAAGGTGAAATTATCTTAAGATATCTCTGGATCTTTTATTAGAAGATGGGGCAATATGCGCAATTGTTTCTCCATAGGCCGTAATGGTAACGTTTTCCCTTACTTTCTAAATTAACACTAATGGTTCAGCTCAGTCATTTGTTTATCATAGAAATGTGTCAAATATCACTACACAGAGATTTTTTGTTTACACGTGACTTTTGTGTTTCTCATTTCAAGGCGCATTAGGGGTATTGTCCCATATGGGCATCTCGAAGCCTTGGGCCCTCGTTATCGGTATATCGGTTTGGGAAGCCCCCTCTTTCTCTGCCTGTATCCCCGACATTGTTATATTGAGATCGAGGTGTTCCCCTTCATACCTGTAATCTCTAGCATTACCATACTAAATCATGGGCTTGTCCCATCTGTCCTGGTTGGCCCTGATGTCTTTCCTGAACCCACGGTTAAGTTTCCCAAAATCTTGAAACTTGAGATGCTGGGATGGAGATGGTGACCTTGCCTTCATGGCCCTGGGTGTTTCTCCTGCTTGAATGGGATACTCATTTGTGGTTTGATCTTTACCCCTTGCCAGTATGAGGCTATCAATACGCTGCACCTTTTCCTGATGCCCTATCTCAAATTTATTAAACCCCCTTTTGGGTGGGAAGGAGGTACTAAAATCCATAGACTCCATAGCTGCCTCAGTGATACTCATATAGGGAACCTCCCGTAGATCCTCCAACTCCAGAATCCCCTTATCCTCCCTTAATTCCAAGATTTTTGCTGCAATTTTAGCCCCCACCCCTGGAATGAATAACAACTCTTCAAAAGTGGCAGAGTTTATGTGTACTCTAACCATGGTCACACTTGGAAAACAATTAATATACAATAATAAACAATTTAAGTTTAAATTTGGGCTAGGACAGGGGTATCTACTGAAAAGGGTTATTTATACTATATAACTTTTTATTTGTTTGGTTTAAAAACAACAAATTTATATAACTGGGGATCAAGCTTATAAGTTTATCCCAGAGGTATGTATGTAAAGGGCAAGTGTATGTGCGTGGGTTTTTTCAATTTGACACTTACAATAGTTCTTCTTTCTTCTTGCAAATTGATGCTGAAATGCGTAGCTCAACATAGTGCAGTGGATCGGGGGTTTACACAATTCCCTGCAAGGGATTTTGCAGAACAATTAAGGGGTTTACACAGGTCCCTAAAAGGACTCCGCAGACGGCCAAGTGTGAAAAAAATGTCTAAAATAAAAAACGTGACTTAAAGGTCCCCTTCCCGGTGGTTTAGCTTTTCCTCCCAAATAAACTAACCCAGCAAAGCTGTGGTTAGCGAAAAAGATGACCTGTCAGGAATCCCCTAAAAACAAAATGGAGGTGCTGTTTGGGCCCCTTTAAGAATTCAACTCCCCGAGTGAATAGGTACGAAAAATGCTCGCAGCGCCAATATAAGCTTTCGACAAACATACCTTGACGACAACTTCTACTTCTGAAAGCGGATTTACAGATGGATTCGGCTGGACTTGATAACCTTGCGGTCTGTTTCGTGTCCAGTTTTCGATTGGCAGATCCGGAAAGAGGCTCCTCCGTCTTCTGGGTCTGTCTCCGCCGCTAGTGGAGCACCACCGACGACCCTGAGGTACTACAATTGATTAGAACTGGAAAGTAAAAAAAGAAGTTAAAGTTAAAATTATCACGTTTGTCATATATTATAATGTTATAGTTTGAAGTCGTTCCTCGTTTTCCATAATGAGGAAATGCCCACAAACCCAACTGCTGTAATATTGCCATAGACATTTAAAATGTATAGATTTTAGTTTTGAACTACAGAATATAACTATATACATATAAAACATCCCAACCTTTATCCATTTTAAATATCATCATTTAATTGATGTTAAAATGTATAGTGTTTACTCATGAACTCCACGGCTTCATAACACACAAAGCATTACAACCTTTCTCTACAATAAATATTATCATTAAATTGATGTTGTTAACATGTATTATTTTCTGAGACATAGAAACGTCAGTGACTGTCATGAAGTAGCTAATTATTTTATAGTAATAATGGGCTATACAACTGTTTACACATTCACACAGGTGTGCCATTTGTTTCAAAGTCCCCATTTAAATAAAATACCAAGCAATACGTCTTTTTAATTCTAAACATTTAGGGATCATGATCACATTTTTAGCTCACCTGGCTCAAAGGGCCAAGTGAGCTTTTCTCATCACTTGGCGTCCGTCATCCATCGTCGTCCGGCGTCCGTGGTGCAGAAATTTTTATATGAATCAGACAACCCGTTGTTAGGTTGCTGCCCCTGAAAGGTAATTTTAAGGAAATTTTGCTGTTTTTGGTTATTATCTTGAATATCATGATAGATAGAGATAAACTGTAAACAGCAAAAATGTTCAGCAAAGTAAGATCTACAAATAAGTCAACATGACCAAAATGGCCAATTGAGCCTTTAAGGAGTTATTGCCCTTTATAGTCAATTTTAAACAATTTTTCGTAAATCTTAGTAATCTTTTACAAAAATCTTCTCCTCTGAAACTACTGGAACAAATTAAACCAAACTTGGCCACATTCATCATTGGGGTATCTAGTTAAAAAATTGTGTCCGGTGACCCAGCATACCAACCAAGATGGATGCCATGGCTAAAAATAGAACATAGGGGTAAAATGCAGTTTTTGGCTTATAACTCAAAAACCAAAGCATTTAGAGCAAATCTGACATGGAGTTAAAGTGTTCATCAGGTCAAGATCTATCTGCCCTGAATTTTTCAGATGAATCCGACAAGCTGTTGTTAGTTTGCTGCCCCTGAATTGGTAATTTTAAGGAAATTTTGCTGTTTTTGGTTATTATCTTGAATATTACTATAGATAGAGATAAACTGTAAACCGCAGTAATGTACAGCAAAGTAAGACCTAAAAATAAATCAACATGACCAAAATGGTCAATTGACCCCTAGGGAGTTATTGCCCTTTTTAGTAAATTTTTAACAATTTTCATAAAATTTGTAAATTTTCACTAACATTTTTCACTGAATCTATTGTTCATTATAGATAGAGATAATTTTAAGCAGCAAGAATGTTTAGAAAAGTAAGATTTACAAACACATCCCAATCATCAAAACACAATATCATAAATCCATCTGCGTCCTTTGTTTAATATTCACATAGACCAAGGTGAGCGACACAGGCTCTTGGGAGCCTCTAGTTATTTTATTTTAAAAGTGTCTCTCAATCCTATATTTTCTAATATATAAGAAGTTAGCAATATCCTTTGACTCTACTTTCCGCTATATATATGATGTTCTTTCACTAAATAATTCAACATTTGGTGACTATGACGAACGCATCTATCCCATTGAACTAAAAATAAAAAAAATACAACAGATACAGTTAAGTCGGCCTCATACCTTGACTTACATCTACAAATTAACAATGAGGGTCGATGGAAAACAAAACTTTACAACAAAGAGATGGTTACAGGGAAGCTTGTAAATCAAGAGTTCCAAAATCATCTCTTAGTAAATTTTACGGACGAGTTGGTTGACCGTTAAGGAATAACCGTTTCACAAATGATATCGGATATGTTCCTTACGTCATAACTACAATTCCCTTCCCTTTCATGAATGTGACCTACTGAATTAGACTGCATTTGTATTTACCGGATTTGTTATCTCATAAGCAACACGACAGGTGCCACATGTGGTGCATGATCTGCTTACCCTTCTGGATCACCTGAGATCACCCCTATTTTTTTGGTGGGGTTCGTGTTGTTTATTCTTTATTCTTTTATTCTATGTTGTGTCATGTGTACTATTGTTTGTCTGTTTGTCTTTCTCATGTTTAGCAATGGCGTTGTCGGTTTTTTTTTCGATTTATGAGTTTGACTGTCCCTCTGGTATCTTTCGTTCCTCTTGTGTCATTATTAGTTCCTCGAGTTTTCTGTATTTTAACAAAGTTCATGTTTTACCATTTCCAAATTTCTTGAAGCTTGTCTTCCATTTAAATTTTATGATATACTAGTATGTAGCTGTTTACATTAGAACTATTAAAGACGTATGCAAGAAAAAGATATGTCACAAGATGTTAGAACGTTTCCATATCAATCCAATACTATGCAGTTACGATTATCTTCTCTTTTTTTATTACCGAAATTACGATTATCATTTTTTGGAGTTACGATTATCATTCCGAATTTTTCGAAGACAATTTTCTTAGCGCTTAGACAACTGTAGTGCACCGTTACGATTCAAATATGATTTAATAGTATAGGAAAACCTTGCAGCTGAGTAACTATTGACAAAAACATGCTACATTTTAGACAAATGACTAAGAAGATTTTACCTATATCTGCCGTCGCCATATTTGGATCGTCGTAATTCCAGTTACGGTTATCTGTTTAACACCAGTGATAATTAGAGAAAGGAAACTGATAAGGGTACACGAAATGCCCCCTCCGCTGCAGCGGGGCATAAACAATTTAAACGGTTTATCACTGGAATTGTATATACCCGACTAATTCCTGACTATCCCTACGACCCCTATACGAACCGGTAAGTATGGTCTGGTCGAGATCAGGCTGGGATCGAGTATAGTTGATTTGGTCAAACTTGTCGAGTAAAGATCGTGAATTGGTCGGAATTATCGAATATGTTTGCAACTAGTGGTCGACTGAAGTCGTGATGGAATCATTACGGAGTCGCGAATGGTCCAGTTAGAGTCGTGTAGGATCGAGTTAAAGTAATGCACAGTCGAATAACAGTCGCGTAGAAGTCGTAAACAGGCCTGATCAATATTTTTATTATGCTTGGTCGTGGAAATTTGGACAATCGGGATGATCGAGTCGATCTGATCGGCAGTGTGAACCTAGCAAAAGGAATAGGCACACACAAGTAATACTCTGTAAATAACTACATCAATGGAGTCCTAAAACCAAAATGTAATCATAAAAATTCGGACTCGTAAAATATTAAAATATTCAATATAACAAAATACCTCAAGTTCATCCATAGTTATATACTTCTATCATTACAGTGTATTATATAAGTGTACTAATAAATATCAACACTTACACTTTCTCTTATTTTGTTTGATATGCCACCATTTATGATTTATCAATTATCTGTGTCAATAATCAAATTGGTGCGCAGATTATTTTGCTCTATATCCTATCGTGACAAATTAACGGTAAATAAAAAATTAAAGGTAGCAAGAGTCTAAATAACATATTCTTGGGTACAACTATCATACTTATGTAATAACTAAACTTAACGAGGAGAACGAAGTTGCAAAATTTAGCATTTACATGTGAAAATATTAATAATATATTAAAGTAAATAACTGACAGTAATCACAGTGTATATAAAGTGCGAATCCAGCTAGTTCATTTTCAGTATCATAAGCGAGTATGTCTATTGTAGAATAAAGGATCATGGAAAAACTGTATTTGTTTACGTTTCGAAAATACCAAAATAATTGATTTGAAGTTAATTTTCAACATATTTTCATTGTGATATGTCTTTTAATGTACAAACATAGCATTAAAGTTCAAATTAGTGTCATAAAAGCAACACTATATAGCATATCGATTATTGAAAGCCATCCATTTTAACAATAGATACGATGAGTTATCACTATTAGTGCAATTATTTCTGATGTAGAATTTTCGAAGATGCGAGGAATTTTCATTGTAGATTTATGTAATAAATGGACTTGCAACAAATGAAAAAACTTAGTTGATGACTTTAGTTTTTATGATATTTTCATATTAAAATACAAACTCCTCATTCATTCTTCATCAAATATATGGCTATTCAAACTTGTAACAAAAGTGCTTCTCAAAATGTCATATTGTATTCTTAAAATTACGTTTTTCCTTGATATTAACAAAAATTAAAAAGACCTCTTTTTTTATATTTTTTTGCAGTTATAGATTGATATGGCGGAGTTTAAGTGCACTTTTTTTTAGGATTTACTTTTCATTATTTTATTTTTCATCTAGTATTGCGTAGACCTACATCTGAATGTGCCAGGCTTTGTCATTCTATAAACGAAATGTCAACTAAAAAAATTGTACTAAAATCAAGGTGACATCAAGAGAAAGAGAAAGAATCATTTTAATTCGACGAGATCAAGAAGGGTTTTTTTCAATATGAAGATATTACAAACGCTATAGCATATATACGGTGGTATTGGCTGTTATCTGCTCTTTGGTTGGGTTGTTGTCTCTTTGACATATTTCCCATTTCCATTCTCTATTTTTTATTTAAATTCATCGTATTATGAAAACGAACATTTGTAGTGTACTATAGATAAGGCGCTCAAACATGAAAGAAAACTACCGGTTAACCGGTTAATCGGTCGAACGACTATCCGAGTAACCGGTTAGGCAAAATTGTACGATTTGACAACATTCATATTAAGCCCATTATAAATATATTAGAAAAGTAGTGTGATTTTTTTTATCCCGTTTCGTTTCAGTTTGAGCCATACATACTGCGATATAAGAAGATGTCATATAAGACAATGAGACAACTCTCCATCCGAGTCACAATACATAAAAGTAGAACCATTATAGGTCAAAATACGGTCTTCAACATGGAGTCGTGGCTCGCACCGAACAGCAAGTTATAAAGGGTCCCACTGTAAAACCTTTTAAACGGGAAAATCAACTGTTTAATCTATATCAAGATGTTCGTAATTAGTGATGAAGTGTCATGGCAATGGATACGTAAAACTAAGGATAAAGATCCCTACAATTTATAAGAAATTAAATGGAATACATTTGAAATAAATGTTATTTCTATTGAATTTATTTGAGTGTTAAATCAAACTTTCCTCCGCAAGTTAAACTTTATCAAATCCTTCTCTTACTTTATCTATTGTTTGAGAAAGTCGGCTAAATTAAGGCTTTAATAGGTAATAAAAATAAAATGCATATAGTGAAAATGAACCGCATATACAATACTAATGACTCGCTCTACAATGCAAATGAAAGTACAGTATCATTATTCGACAGTAACCTTGACTCCCATAAAGAAAGCATCATAGTGGAATTTAGTTCAATATGAAGAAACTGAATGACAAAACCTATTCTTCGTTTTACAACTTTAATAATTGTGTTGGGATGAATATTTTTCTGCAACAACATCTTACCTGTTAGTTTTAAATCACCTGCACGATCTGTTCGTGAAATGTCCTAAATATTCACCTATTTCGGTATATATTTCACAGCTGGATGGCTTTATGCGCGATAAAACCCCGTTCGCATCTCTTACATTGTCTTACTAGTATTATATAGTTCGAACTAATATACATTTTAACTCATTTTCTTTAAAAATAAAATAAAAATCGTCTGTTTATTAATCATTCTACATCAGAAATTTATGGCATATACAGTGAAAATGATATTTTAGGATCCGCACTTTACTATACATACACTGAATCAGGTTATCTGTTGTGTCAACAATGAATGAAAACAATAATATACAGGTAATATAAATTCGGAACCCACAATATCAAAGTTCCCGTTCAAATCTACCGGATCAATACAAAATGTAAATTGACCACGAAATCTTTGTGAATATTCATGAACTAACTTTGAAAGGTAAAGTGTAGATTTGGATTTTAATTATGATATTCCTTTACCAAAATTCAAGATCAACACGTTTATAATAAATACAATTAGTTGGATGTACGTTATAAAGATATTTTTACTATTTTAAACAGATGTAAATATGATATTACTACAATTTGTTCGGTTTTATGAATTCACATTAGAGTTATGTATTTTTGTTAGCTATTACACAGTTTACTGTATCAACATTGTAGGTGTCCATCATGCTAATTATCAGTGTGATGGTTGTCTGGAGTATCCTTTACGGGGAATAAGATGGGAATGTCTGACATGTGGAACCTTCGATCTATGCACACAGTGTTACATGGACAATAAGCATAACCTTGGTCATGAGTTTAACAGAATCATCAGCATGAATTCGAAAGGGTGAGTTCATCATTATTCAAATTAATACGGACCAGTAAGGATTCAGCAATCACGTTTGTGCTTTTATTTATAAATTTGAACCTTATAAATGTTCTTAACAAAAACATATCTCAATATTGAACGGTGGTCTTATAACAAAAATTTCGTCCGTTTCTTTGTTTAAGGACGTAACTTAAACCCCAGACCACGATCGCACCACGATCACCGCGATCTAAAATTAATCCAGATCGTGGTGAGGTCGCGGTATGAGCGGAATGGAAATGTTAGTTTTCGTTGTTTTCACGTTGATACTACGTCCTCATTACGCCTTTTCTACGATTATCACGATCTTACTACGATCATCACGTTCTCACTACGACTATATCACGAGTAATCCGATTCCAACACGATCTTACTACGCTTCTACTGCGATTATAGCACGTTCTTACCACAGTTATCCTACGTTCATACCGTGATCTTACTACGTTCTCAGCAATACTGTCAACATCGTGTTCCATTTCAATACTGTCACATTCCTTCTATTTCTAAATTATACGTAGATTTCTCGGAAACAATACAATAATGACACAAAATCTACTAAAACACGTGGGTGTGGTGGTAGGGGCAAATGTAGAGGAAGAGGTAGCTATCATAGTAACGAATCCTAATTCAGTAAAGATGTCGAACCGACTAATCCAACCCAAATTACAACCAATTGCTGGTCCATCAAGCTCAAATGACGATATTTTGGTGAACGATTTTAGAGATGACACAGATGTGTCAACCATGGTTGAGTCGTTAGAGAAAATGAACAAGAAGTCCTAATAACATACAGACAGACAAAACCTGGAGCGATTTAATATTGTATGTGAAAATGACAATACGAATGATGGTCGTAGTATGAACGTAGTCAGGTCGTAAGAAGAGCGTGATGAGGACGGCATGGGCGTGGTAGAATCGTACTATGGTCTTAAACAGCGTGGTGTAAACGTGGAATAGTTTTAGTGGAAGCGTAGTTGAGTCGCGGTGAGAACGTGATGGTCGTAGTGATGTCGTAATAACGTCGCTGTGAGATTGTAGCACAGTCTCTTCGAATAGAATCACGCCTTTGATAGGCTCCCGCTACGATGATACAGCGACCTTTGCGATCATACCACGACCTTAATGCGCTCTCACTACGCTTCTACTACGACCTAATTTTGCCACAACCGCACCACGATTGTGTTGAACATGTTCAAAGTTGGCCACGCTCATCACGATCTTAAAGACCTCACCACGACCGTGATACGACCTTACTGCGATCTACTTGATCGCACTACGATAGTCAAAATTTGCATTTATTTCACAGATCGAAGTGCGATTGTGGACTATAGGGACTGTGATTTAACCAAAATTATTTAATTTATATCCGAAAAACAATCAATAATAACTTTAGTTCCGAATCAATTTATTTTTTTATAATTCTTCATTTGTTTTTCCTCACTAGCATAATTATCATTGTCAATGTGTGATGTACACCCAGTTGTGTTTCACTATTTTGTTTACAATTTTTTATAAGCTACCTTTCTTGCATCATACAAGTGCTTGATTAAGTGGCTCCCATTTTTTTCATCTATGGTATGTTAACTGTGAACATTGCAAGATCATTTTTCAAGAATGTTAAAGTTAAGTTTTAAGGTAACAGTACGCTCAACATACAAGTAAAACAAAGTACTTCACGGGAACAATGAACACCAGATATCTATACATGTATATATTTAATATCTGATCCCTAAGGATGTTTTGATTTGATATCAGAAACATAAAATTACGATTTGATTGTAATATTTAAATTTGTTGAAACCAAAAACTGCAACTTTCCCAAACCTATCTCCCGTTGTTTCTATTGTTTCCTTGCACAATTTAGATATGTGTGTTTCTCAAGTTTTCATTTATACTAAAGTGGGTTTAAAATTTCCTATTGGCAAATTTTCATTTTATTTCATAAAGATTCATATAATGAAGAAAATGATCTTTATTAATCATCTGCAAAATTTGTTACTTTCGTTTTGTGATTTTATTTGTTATTCATGATAAATATACTAACTGTGTTTTGAAATGAGCTCGATTTCTATTTGATTGGCGTAACTTGCATATATGCTTAGATACTCAAGCATTCAAATCGTATTGAACAGATGAATAATTGCATGTTTGCAGCAGATAAAATCGGATGTCTCCGAATGTAACTAGAATGAGGATATGAGAATAACGCCCAATTATTTACGCAGCAGTATGAATGTTCGGTCTGACTTCGATTTTCATTCAGTTTAGGAAAACAAACTCAACTATTTCCGCACAAATTCTACGTCGTCGGCTATAATGGTTTTATGGAAAATGACAATATCCAGATTTAGTGGAATTTTGATAGGTACTTCATGTATATCAAAAATCGGAGAAATCAGGTTCTGCAAATAAAGTCGGCTACGTACGGTATTTCAATCCCACAGTTAATGTGCTATAGATTATGATGGCTCATCCATGAAAAATATATTCTGAAATTACAGTTGACAAGATTAATTTTTTAGAGTATAGAATACATTGTACCTTCCCATTTCTTTCCTTCTGCACAATCCAATAGTATACAGGAGTTACGATTCTTGAAATATTGAAAAAAAAAAAATGGCGTTTCCAGTCATGAACCGTTCAACCAATGCTTATTAAATTTTAATATGTTTTTACTGATGACAAACTGGAGGTCATATTTAGTTTTAGAGTCTATAATTAAAATATATTTAATTTAAGATTAACATTAATTTATTGGTTTATGGAAATAAAATGTGAGTTATTTCTATTTGAACAGAAATGGTTTAACTAAGAAGTATTTTATCAAAAATTGTATTCAATAACACTTGAAAATTCGATGTAGCGTGAAACAAAAAAGATAAACAACACAGATCCTTAATCGAGCACAACACGATTTTTTATACATCCTCGGCTTTCAAATAATCCACTTTGAGCGTTTCTGGTAAAAAGTAAATCCAGAAAACGGCTTCGGACGAATGCACTTGATAACGAATTGATTTCGTTGTTTTTTATATGTTATAACTTAATATCGTTACTGGCAATAAGTTGGTGTTTCATTCATAAATTGTCGTAACTGGCTGTCAATGTTTCAGATGTATGTTTTGAATACACAGCAGTAAGTAACTGCTGGTTTCTCAGAATATCATTGAAGTGTCCAATACATAATAAGTCGAAAAAGATAGTTTATGTGCATGATTGTGTCTAAGCACCTACATATAGAGTATATAATCTTGAAGTGAACTTCTGTTCTAACCGAATTAGACTGTTTACAGGATTTGTTATAACATACGCAACACGAAGGGTACCACATGAGGAGAAGGATCTGCTTACCCTTCCGGAGCACCTGAGACCACCTTTAGTTTTTGGTGGGGTTCTGGTTGCTTATGCTTTAGTTTTCTATGTTGTGTCATGTGTTCTATTGTTTGTCTGTTTGTTGTTTTCATTTTTAACCAGGCGTTGTCAGTTTATTTTTGATTTATGAGTTTGACTTGTATCTTGTATCTTGTATCTTTCGTCCCTCTTTTACCATAAACAAACAGTGTAACATCACACCATAGAAATACACACTATAAAATGTCAATTAGAATAGCTTTTCTAAATCAAAAGACCTACTAACACAAGCGTACATATACTGAACGAATAAATGTTATATATTACAATTTAAATACAAAATCAATTAAATGAAGGATGAATAAATAAAGGCATCAATGGTATACCGCTATGAGATGTAAAATAATTTCAAAATGTCAACAGTTACTTTGAACAAATTACCCTGCCGCCAAAGAGAATAATGTACACGATCAAAAGAAATGAATTGTGTTGTAATGTATACTGTTTAAATGGAATGCTTGTCATAATAAACACTTTTTTATGAGACTTTTCATATTTTGAAAGTAATTATACATAATCATAAATGCATCATTGTGTCCATTGTACTTAAATCTACATAGTCTAAATACCGCTTTTTTAAGAGGTTGCATTTCTGTAAATATTGACAATGTAATTTCCAATATGAACTCCTTTTACGGCTAAAACTGTACCACTTTTACTATGAAGTTTTGAAAAACATCTTGTCCTATAATTGAAAGTTCATTTGCACTAGAACTTTTTTCAAAGGTCATAATATAGGGCTATGCGGCATATTTTCAACGTGTATATGCCCTGAACTTTTTAGAGTTTAAACTAACACTCTTTTTCTTAACTACCCCTTCTTCGAATGAAGGGTTACCACAGATTTCAAGAAAACAATATGCACATGCATATTTACTGGTAACATTCCCAAGTTATGTCTCTATTAGATGGAACACAGAGAGCATAACTGGGAATCAGTATGTAAACAAAATTAATCTTCTATGAATATTCTAAATCTCTCCAAAGGAGGCGTGGTTTGAGAAACAGCTGTATTTACAAAGTGCAACCTAGAACGCCAAAATCTCTAAGGTTGATAAACAAAAATAATATGAGAAAATGATGTAAGCATTGTATTTTTTAACGTAATTAGACATAACAACTATCGAAATCATTTGTATACACACCATATCTGCACAAATATAATAACTGTCTGTACCCATCTGTAGTTGAAAAATAAAAATGTGAAAAATAAGCACTGAACTTAAATATAAAATACACAATTATTTCTTTTTTGTTTAGTATGGTATCATTTCTTTTCAAACCAGCCAGCATTCTTTATTAGCTTTTTACTTGATCATTTTGAAGTGTACGAGTTACTCCACGACAGAACAAGACTGATCGACAAGTTGCAAATTCGAATAAAAATGTTGAAAGAAATTGTAAAGGTATTATACAAGGCGCAGAAGTTCAACTGCGAAACGGATCTCCAATCAAAGGTATAATCTTTTTGATGTTTTTGATGTTTGTGTTTGTGGTTATATAGGAGCTTATTCAAATAACATGTCGGCAACTCATGTAAGGATATTATTTTGAGTGTTAAGATGTTTTGTTTAATTAATGCTAAAATGTGTTGTAAAATTTTAAGTCAATATATTATTTCCGTAAAACTCAAATGACAGCTAATCAAGATAAATATGTCTTTAAATTCTGCAACATATTTTGAGAAATATCATGCTATGAACTACACAAAATTATTTAATTGACTTAATTGTCAACACCTTGTACGCCTAATGAAAAGAAGAAGATGTCGTATGATAGCTTTTGAGACAATTTTCACCACAGTTCAAATAGAGTAGATGCATGTCATATATTTAGTGTGTGGTCGTCATCATTTGTCAGAGAGAAAAAACAACGACATTGTGCATAGCCAAATATAGGTACCGATAGATTCTACTATTGTGAATGTGCATATGTGTATAACAATGGTATTTGTCCTGGATTTAATTTAGTGATCACAGAATCAGTATTTTTGAAATTTTAACCTACTATGTCTGTTTCTTTTGACTTTTGCCTGTACCAAGTCAGGAAAATGACAGTTGTTGTCCGTCCGTTTGATGTGTTTAATCTTTTGATTTTGCCATTTTGATTAGGGATTTTCCGTTTTGAATGGTCCTCGGAGTTTAATTGTTTTGTGATTTTTGTTTTTCTTACAGTGCTAAATTTTAAATAACCTTTTGGAATAATTTTATTTAAAATATAAATAATAATAATAAGTTTATGCGGCTTGTATCTAAACTTCAGACTCGGTAAGAATTAAAAGCATTTAGTAAAGTTGTTTGATAGTTTTGATACGAATTCCCTGAGTTGATAATTATGCATGTTCTGAATATATAAGGAAAAAGGTTGCTCTCTTTCAAAATGATATTTAAACACATTTTTAATAGTTTCTTTATTGAGGAAACTCGATTACAAATAATTTATAACAAAGCTGCTTCTAGTGAGCCGTTACACTTGAATACCTATCAGATGGATTAAAAAGCTTAAAAATGCTACTGAAATATTTCCTTGTTCTGGCATAAAAACAAAATAAAGTTATATTAGTCACTTTATCTAAACCACACTGTTCCGGCGATTTGAAAATGATAAATATTCAAAACTACATAAAAAGGATTAATTAATCATGATCATAGAAATAATTCATAGCTTGTGAAACTATTACTCTTTTCATAAAATTTAAAAATTTGTTTTTTTAATGAAAAATCTTGACCCTGCAAGATCAATTTTGGAAAGAAGTATTTGATGCTTAGAATGGTCTTCAAACTAATCAAGATTATTCTCAAATCAGTGCATACGATAAATAAATGAATGATGAAAAAATATAGATTCTACGACTGTATTTGGTGTAAAATTTGATGTCGTCCACTCGAACCAGTTCAAAACCTTTACTCTTTAACTGTCGGGTGTGGAAAATATCGTATTGCACATGATTTGACGTTAGATTATGTTACTGTTATAATGATTTTTTAAACGATATGCGGACAAATTCAATCCTTCATTTCAAATGAACTTAAAACCGATTTGTTCTTTCCATGTGTCCTCATCCGACATTAATGCCTTTTTCATGACGATAGTACAGATAATTTGGAGGAAAGCAAGTAAATTTGACGTTTTAATCGAATTTCGACCAATCAAGAACTGAAAATAAACGAATCCCCATGTTCATTAAATAGAAATAATCAACCGTCCAGGAAAAGGATACATCGTGTAAGAATTTGAGATAGATTGATATTCAATTGTTATACATTAAGGTTGAAAATAAAAGGGGTTTGACAGATTTGTTAGTTGAGTATTTAAATTTCATGACTTTTGATTACTAAAAAATTCATAATATCAAAAAATATTTCCTTTTCTTAAGGAAGTTCGCTGCTCAGTTTCAAAATAAATAGGTTTCCATAACATATTGAGGGGATTAAGTGAGGAATCAAAAAAGCGAAAAAATATATAAGAGTCAATGTGCTTGTTTTCGATATATTAGCTATTGAAATTGTGGCGGGAAAATGTTCTCTATTGACTTTCATAGCTTTATCTTTGACCAGTTAAAGATCTCAAAAACAATTAAAAAATAATTATTTTTAAGACGTTTACAAATGGCTTGTAATTACAGTCTTGCAACTAAGCACGAGAAATCACATATAAATTATGTTGGGCTTATCATCTGCACCACTTAGAAAAACACCATAATTTCAAATCAAACTGTCACCCCAATTAAATTTGTTAGATGACAGGAACCACATGTTATTTTATTCTGATCCACAAGTGGTAATTGTTGCATAAATTGGATTAATAGTAAATACACAGCACTGTCTCCCCTTTTTGGGATGTTTTATATAAAATTGACCCTCCTTTTTGTTACATACTATATAAATATGCATATACGTTTGATAACTATATATTGATTTGGGGTATGTATGATCTTCACATCATATATAAAAATGCTATTTCGGAATCTTATATTATAAATGGTCAATTTTATTAATACAATACAATATTTTTATTTTCCAAACTAAAGGGTCCATTAAGAGCATAACATTAATTATAACATTACATATACATTACAGAGTGATAAAGAAAAATAAATTAAACTTATATATGAATAATTTTGAAAGTTCACCTTCCAAATAAGTTCCCAAACTATTTAACCCCCGGATATTTGTCTCCTGATTTATATATAAGTATGTTGGTCATTTTTTCTTCATTTTTAAAAACTATCATAGGCAGATCAAGGGGGCCTGGTGAGCCTGCCCCCCTTTCATGGAAAAAAATTTGTTGATTTTATAGGGAATCACCGGAGCAGCCCCCTATTAGGTCAGTCCCCCATACCTAGTGATCCTACATTCCGTCTGCGTCGTCGGAGGCATCCACAAATATTTTCTCTGTGGTTAAAGTTTTTGAAATTTTAATAATATTCTTAAGCTATCCTGGATTTTTTACCTTACTTGAACAGACGCGTGTTTATGTTCATAAGATAGTATCCAGAAGTAAATTTTGTTAAAATAAAATTCCATTTTTTTTCCGTTTCTAACTTATGATATAAAAAAGAAGATGTGGTATGATTGCCAATGAGACAACTATCCACAAAAGACCAAAATGACACAGACATTAACAACTATAGGTCATCGTACGGCCTTCAACAATGAGCAAAGCCCATACCGCATAGTCAGCTATAGATGGCCCCCGATAAGACAATGTAAAACAATTCAAACGAGAAAACTAACGGCCTTATTTATGTAAAAAATATTGACTTAGTTTTTCTGCCAGGATACTTTACATTCACTCTGCAGTAGAGTTTTTTTAAATTTTCACAACTTTTTTAAACTATCCTGGATTTGTACCAAACTTGGAGAAGCTTATTTTTTATCATAAGATAGTATCCAGAAGTAAATTTTGTAAAATGGAATCCATTTATTCAGTATTTTACATATAAATGGACTTAGTTTTTCCTCCAGTTAACATTACATACAGTCTGCAGTTTTAAAACATTTATAAGATTCATGCATAAACTGTCTTGGATTTTTACCATACTTGGACAGAAGCTTCTTACAATCAAAAGATAGTATTGAGAGAAATATTTTTATTGATTTTTTTCCTCAATTATGTTCAGTGTGTGATTAACAGCAAAAGTAGGCGAGACACTGGGTTCTGAGGAACCCTTACACATTTTTTTCTTCTTCTTAACATCTTTTGACAATCTATTGATACATGCATAGAAGGACGCATACGGGTGCGGGAGTTTCTCGCTACATTGAAGACCCATTGGTGGCCTTCGGCTGTTGTCTGCTCTATAGTCGGGTTGTTGTCGCTTTGGCACATTCCCCATTTCCGTTCTCAACTTTATGCAATAAGAGGGTGTGGTTGAGTTCTAACAGTATTTCAGTAACAACAACTTAATGTTTATGTAATGAACTTAATTAAGCTGTTGAAATTTACCGAAATTTACCATATTAAAGATTACCATATTAAAGATTCAATGCTTAAATATAACGTATATATATATATAAAACTATGAAAAACAATACATCATTCAAAACTTGTCCTTCTTCTTTTTAATATCTGATGAAGTAATGTGTAGATGTAAAACCAAATCAGTATATTTACTATTTACTTTGTGATTTCTTTATTTGAGGGTTTATCAAAAATTTTAGTACTCAGTTTTTGTTTTAAACATCTGTTTTATGTAATATCATCTGTCCCCTAATCAGTAGTGGTTGACATATTTATAGCTCTATTTAACCATTTTATAATTGAGAGAAGATATGAAATTTTCACTCTGAAGGGCTTAGTTACAATACTGATTATACATGTCAAAGATTTATAAAAAGAAAAATTGGGATCCATGGGCAAAATTTTTTAAGGCATTCAAATGGATAAAACCAGACGATTTCGAAAATCTGACAAAAATCCCAAACATGACAAGCAAAAAGTCTTAAGTGTCTGAAAGCGGACTAGTCTTGCTAAATAAAATTTAAATTTCTTTAATTTTTTTTTTAACCACAATTTATATTTATTCACTGTGCTTGTTATATTGTAACCTCAAGAGTCACACTTTTTTTGGTGTATTCTGTAATATTCCACTGATAACCCAGGTTAGAGTCAGCTACTGATACATATGTATGTAAAACTTATAAGATATAGTGATCTTACAAATGTTGTAATTAGATATTTGAATGTTTTTTAATTTACATTCTTCTCTGTTATGAACGAAAGATATGCTTGATTCTTTAACTATTTTATTTGTCCAAATAATCCCAGCTACCTTATCTTTACCAGTTTTCTGTTTTCCTATCCATATACCCTCTGTTAAATTTGTATTCAACATTAGCCCAGTGAATGATCCAAAAATTTGTATTTCGTTCATTGTAGCTATGATTTTGATTATATAGTTTAACTACGAACCCTTTGATATTTGTTATTCTGAAGTCTTCAAGCCAAAATTTCCAAAGATAAAACTAAATAATGAGTTGATAAGGTACACCATTGCGTTATTCCTTTTGAGTTATTAACCATTTCTGAGTCCATCCATTATTTATATAACAGGTGTATAACCTAAAATATAATGTTTTACCAAGTGTAAAAATGATCTTTCAATTCAAAACGTTTCAAAGATATTAATATTAAAAAACCATCCAAAAGCTTTCGTAAAATCAACAATAATATATGACCCCCTCACTCGTTTACATGCATATGCATAAATCAATAATGGCTTGATGTTCCTATGGGAACGGACTGTACGCCTCTCCTTGTCGACCTCTTCTCATTTTCTTATGAGTCGGAGTTCCTTCAAACACTAAACAAAACAAGAATACGAAATAAGCCAGGTCATTTAATTTAATATTCAGATATATTGATGATGTTCTTTTCATTAACAATCCAATTTTTTCTGATTGGGCTCCATTAATATAACTAGTAATTGAACTAGTAATTGAAGACACAGCAGACAAGGCTTCCTTCGACTCATTTTTAGAGACTTATACTTCGAATCTGACATATACGTTAATTTCAGTACCAGAATGAGTCTATTTTAATTTTGATATTATCAATTTTAGTATCAATACACCAAATTCACCTGCATATGGGATCATTCCCCAACTTGTTCGGTATTCAAGAGCATGCAGTAACTACTCAGACTTTGTAAAATGTCACCAATGTCTAAGCAGAAAGTTGATGAACCAGGGGTATGTCAAAGAACTCTCGTCATTTTTAAAAAAACGTTCACCAAGGGCCGGTTGTTCATCACTTCGTTAAATTGAACATGTAACCGAGGGTTAAATTATCTAACCGACTGTTAAAATTCTGTTCTTCAACATGATTCAAATCATTGGTTATGTAACCGTCGGTTAGCAAAAAAATAACCACGGGTTAAATATAAATGAGGATTTATGTTCCCACAGTGCATTATTGATATGTGTTATTTCCTGGGACATCAATAATTCAATATGACAGATACACTCAGCTAATGCAAAAAGCTAAAGAACCCTAATTTTAGCAAAGATGAGGAACTGAAAGTTCAACATTTAATTGAGAAATATTATCATATTTTAAATTCGAAATAACCCAACACAGTTACAAAAAAAGGCAGAAATTTGGCAAATTATTGACCAGACCAGAGCATTGGAAGTAATTTTATTTAGTGCCGAAAGTGGCCCACTATGATATTTTTTCAATTGCTCAAACCAAAATGATGTATGGGTAAACAGCTACTTTCTACTCATCCAAGTAAATAATCCCAAGTTATTTGCAAAAATCAAAAATAAACCTTAAATATGACATAACCGGTCCATGCAAATTAAGATTTCTTAAATCATAGAAGAAATTTATATAGATTCTACCACTGCATCGAGTGCAATACGATATTTATCCACTCTCGGCAGTTAAATTTTAAACATTTAAAACGCTCGGTAAGTCTCGCGTTTTAAATTTGAAAATTTAACTGTCTCGAGTGGATAAATATCGTATTGCACTCGATTCAGTGGTAGAATATATATGAACTTACATGTTCGATTGTTATTTTGATATTTTTATTTTGTTATTTTTGTTTTTTAATCATATATCTTTTTTGTATAAAAGACAAATTAGATGTTCTAGCTATTGTTCAGATAATAGGACTGGTTAAAAAACAGCTTAAACTTTATTTGTACCTGTACATGAACAAATAAGTCTTCGATATTAATCAAATGTTCGAGTGACTATTCATTTTGGGGTCATCTGCGTGGAACTATGTCCATTGCTTTGAAAAATATTTGGATTTCAAACAAACAATTTAATCTTTGAATGACGGGTGTAAATTGCAAGATAAAAACAATATATGTGCATTTTAGGTAATATAAACGTTATTTGTACTCGCTACCAAACCGGAGCAAAGCTTAACTGGCCTCGAATTTATATAAAAAAGTGTTATACATGTATAACTGACAACATTGAATATTTATATTATTTGACTTAATTATTCCACTAATCAACAAAAAAGATAAACGGTTCCAACTACAGTACTTGTATTCGGTGATTGAACTGAGAATATGAATACATAAGGTATTACTTACCTTTTTGAAACTGATTAGCGAATGACTGAACACTTAGGAGTGTAATGATTCCATGAATATATGGTTTATTTTACCCTTTAAGACATATTACAACGTCTGTATTAACAACTTACATATCATTTCAAATAAATACTCGTAATTCTCACCTTAGGACTTGAAATTTGAAAATTCTATTATCAAATGATTATTAAAACATTTATATTTTAGATAAAGAGACATATATATATGAAGGAGTCTGTAGCAGCGTAGAAGGAAAAGTTACATTGAAGGTTAAAAATGGAAAGACTATTAAAAAATATATCAATGAGATCGAGTTAAAATCAGACGAGATGTTTCCCTTTTACCCTCACCATTTACCGGAGCTAAGAAAATGTAAGAATTTTTATTCTGATAAAATATACATATCCATCTAACGTGCATTGATTTTTTACGTATCTATAAAAGAAGAAACATACATAAAACTTATGTATCGGCTGTACAAGTTCATTTGTGTATTTTTTAAAAGTGCGTATTATATTGAAATTGTTTCTTATGAGAAAGGTTTATTAAATTATAATCCTGGTACCTGATAACTATTTACTAAGACCTGTTCCAATGTACATTATAAACACATTACAATGTAATGGTAATGAAAAGTTAAAGATATGTTCAATTTATATTGCATTACCGAACTTGTGTGTTATGTATTTGAACATTTTAATCTGTTTCCCTGTATATCATGCGTTATTGTTTAGACACCTATGGATTTGGCAAAACGTTTAGGAATTTTGGTCCTCAATGCTCTTCAACTTCGTACTTTATTTGGCCTTTTTAACTTTTTTGGATTCGAGCGTCACTGATGAGTCTTTTTTAGATGAAACGCGCGTCTGGCGTATATACAAAACTTAGATCTGGTATCTATGATGAGTTTATTTATACCTCTCAGCTTCCACTGTTGTGTTTCGAAATAAAGTTTGCACTTTCAGTCTCACTAATTAGTCAGTTATGTACGAAACACGGGTCATGCATTCGACATTGTAAACCATATATATGTGATTAGTTTATTTACAACCAATTGGTCGATCACACTACAAGTGGATGATTCTAAACGGAGGAATCACCATCATAGTGGTCAGTACTTTGTGTTGATACCTATCATCATTGATATGGTCATACCTGTTAAATACCTACTTACACAACTTTAAATTTTCGAAATACAAAGGATTTCATTCCCTCGGAATAGATTACCGTATGTGTATTTGGTATATTGGATCCCAAATACTCTTCAACGTCATACTAAATTTGGTCTATTCACTTTTTTTTATTCGAACAGTACAAATGCAAGTGTCTTTCAACGCGTGTACACGGTACAGAATGTTAACCCTTGTATATTTGGTTGGTTTTTTTTCAAGATGGATAACTATATATTAACAACAGGGTTTATTTTGCTGCGAAGGCTTTTATTTTTAAAGTTTGGATGTATCCGGAGGTCCGACATGGTTTTATATAACCTTCGGCAGATAGATCGAAACATTGCTTTCATATCATCCTAGGTCTTTCTAAGCAAGTAAGTTTTTTTTAATGTTTGATAAAAACGATGATTATGACGATGATCACCCCTAGTTTTTGGTGGGGTTCGTGTTGTTTATTCTTTAGTTTTCTATGTTGTGTCATGTGTACTATTGTTTTTCTGTTTGTCTTTTTCATTTTTAGCCATGGCGTTGTCAGTTTGTTTTAGATTTACGAGTTTGACTGTCCCTTTGGTATCTTTTGTCCCTCTTTTATGTACAGCAAAAGTTGATATACTTTTACACAAAATATAATATAACTAACATCCTTGGGCGCTTTACGACATAATCTTATGTTGAAATTCTTTTAAAAAAGTATTATTCATAAATCGAAGTAAAACAAAAACATGTACGGTATAAAATGTATTTAGAATAAATGAAAAACGGAGCCATTAATTCATGTGGATTTGATGAACGTTGTTTTCGTTTTCAAAATAAAGGTTAATGATAACTCCATTAATATTGCTACATATAATTATGTCAGTCGAAAAGTACAAAATTTAATTAATCTTTTCATATTACGAGCATGTTTTGATATATGTATCTCTAAGTTGAAGCAATTGTCTGTATTGTAAATAAAACAAAAAGGATCATCACTTTCCTGAATAATACAAAAAAAACGTCTGTCTAACAATGATAAAGTTAACTTTCAGTCTTCTTAAAATTTCCTAAGGTTACTCAAAAAGCAATCATAAATGTCTTACTTAATTAACCTTTGCACATCTTTATACCAAAACAGATCTTTAACATGATTCATAATATGTATTTCGAAATTGTATATTAATATATCTTTAAACTGATGGACTAGATTCCGACTCCTTTATTCAAAGACATTATTGTTTATTAAACTGAATGTGACTTTTTTCCTTTGTAATACTGGTTATTTCAAGCATTTCTGTCAAGTTTTGTCAAAATCAGTTCATTAGTTTTAGAAAAATCTAGTATAATGAAAGAAGACAGTTGTTGGCATGACATGGGTTATGTTCTTCTCATATATGTTATGATGGTATGATACTAAACCCCTAACGGGAAGGATTGTGCCTGATATTCATATCATGACGACATAATCTTTCAATTAGTTTAATTGAAATCAGGAGCTGGCATGTCAGTTAATTGCTAGTAGTCTGTTGTTATTTATGTATTATTGTCATTTTGTTTATTTTCTTTTGTGACGTCTACTCACATTAGACTCGGACTTCTCTTAAATTGAATCGTAATGTGCGTATTGTTATGCGTTTACTTTTCTATATTGGCTAGAGGTCAAGGGGGAAGGTTGAGATTTCATAAATATGTTTAACCCCGCCACATTTTTGCGCATGTACCAAGTCAGGAGCCTCTGGCCTTTGTTAGTCTTGTATTATTTTTAATTTTAGTTTCTTGCGTATAATTTGGAGTTAAGTATTGCGTTCATTATCACTGAACTAGTATATATGTTCCAGACTATATGAGTACGGTCCAGCTGACAATACATGTTTTGGGATCATCTGGTTTAATTTAAACAAACATTTATCAAAATCTGAACTTTTAGTTACATAAATTGTTATTACTACAATTAGATGGATAAAGTGAATAAGCGAAGAATTGAAATTAAGATATTTGTCAAATTGCATACCTGTCAATCCTTTTACGTGAAATTAATGTTTTGTTCATGCATGGTTCTTTGCATATGCATTTTTATGTAAAGTTCCTAAAAATTCTAAAATGATTGCCTTTCGACATTATGTTTACTCCTGATTTTCAATTTTTCAATCAATCTAATCAAAATATAGCTATCCATTAGATTGAATTTCAATGAGAAAATTAGGCCGCCATTAATAAATTACTGACACGCTAAATACAGAAAATTAACAGATTAAAATATTAAAAGTTTTTATTTCAATTACAGTAACTGTTGAACTTTTCATATTTATTTGAGATATAACTTACGTTGATCTGATATAAACATTTGAATCTAATAAACTTGACAAACTTCTTAATATTAGTCAGACTGTACGCGTACGGTCCGACCGTATGCGTATTTTGAAGAAGTACGCATACAGTCCAGACCGTACGCGTATGGTCAAAATACTCATACGCTCTTGAACATATATATTTGTTTTGGGGCAAGCTGAAGAACGCCTCCGGGGCGGGTATTTCTCGCTGCATTGAAGACCTGTTTGTGACCTCGTGCTATTGTCTGTTCTATGGTCGGGTTGTTGTCTCTTTCACACATTCCCCATTTCCATTCTCAATTTTATCTACAGCGAGTCGAACAAAATTTCTCTGACAAATTCAAAATAGACTGCATCAAGATAGAATATGGTGTGGACTAATAAAAGATCAAATATTGATCTCATCTGCCTCTAAACAGTTACATAGCATACACAAGATGATTTTAGGAAGATAAATACCACTAATTGACTTCTTTGTCTTCTTTATAAGGTATGTTTTGGTCAATTTACACCTCTCATTTCCTCAAAATTTCAACTTTTCATGCCAATCAATAAAAATACTGGGGTAACTTTCACTCATTCATCATAGCAACGGTATATAAAATGAGTACCTGAAGTATTCAAGCAGAATGAACAATCCATATAAAAATTATATATAATTTCATTCACTTATTACTATTCTTTTTTTAAAGTAATCCCTAGGTAAATGTTCTATCATAGCAGAATATAAAAAATGAAGAAAAAAAGCTCCCATAAACACTAAGTATGGCTTTTTCTGTCAACTGAATATTCATAGTAGAGTCGTATTTCAAGGAAATTTTCTCATAAAATGTGTTTTGGAGACTCAATTCACTCCGAATATTTATGTTTTTGTAATATTTTACTTAATTAGCAAGAAATTTAAACAGATGAAAGTACTCACAAGGTCACAGTTGCATGTACAGCTTCCCATTTTAGGTGCTATACTACCATTGATTTTCCCATATGAGTCTTTGTTAGATTTTCACTTTTCCAAAAATTGTGCATAATTTATCTTTAAATACTTGGCATGAGTAAAGTTTTATCCTGTCCATTACTATAGAAAAAAAATTACATAACATTTCATTGCATATAATAACCTTCACTGGAAGTTAACAAATCAAATTTCACCCCTTATCTACCCTGTGTACAAGCTTTAGTAATCATGCAACCTCAAGTTTACAAAATAATATATAGAAACCACAAATAAAAAAATAATGGTGCTTTGAAATACCCAAGACATCTGTTTGTGAAACAGAAATGTTTTACTGCAATAAAATGTAGGATTAATTACCTACAACTATCAAATTCATCGGGGAATTTTTTTTTCACCTATTTTCGTATACAACCGGATGTGAAGTACCATGATTTTGTGGTATTCAAACTTTTATACGGTTTTGGTTATTTATTCGGTAAATGTAAATGCCACCACAAACAGCTTATTTACCTCTGACATGATAAATTACATGTGGTGTTTTGTCTTGATTGTGTGTTAACAGATTTTGAAACTTTTAGAAACTAGGTGCCATCTCCTTTATGCAAAGTTGGTTTTAGACGGCTTTTGGTATTTCATTTTGTAGTGTAGCTTGTCAGGTATTACTGCATCTCTTAATTTATTTTTTCTCTCTTGATTTCAAATGTATTTGTATCAAAGCGTCTTGATAAAGGTAAATACAAATAAAACCTCGAAAGCACCAAATACAGTTATTGTTCTTCTAATATTATATACGTATATTATGTGTGTATTTAATTGAAAGCATATACATGATGAAAATTGTTAATGAGTTGAAGATTAAAATAAGGCAATTGATAAAAAAAAACCATAATCAACAGACAAACCAAGCGTCAATACCCCAATCTACACAACCGTTTGTTAGGCGCTAAGTTTTTCCTGCAAAATTTGTTTAATAACGATTTTGTTTAATTGATGATTTATTTATACATGCATTTCCGTATGAACTTAATTTGAATAAAACAATATCGTCCACAAAAATAAACAATTTTATGAAAATCTAAGACAATCTAAACTTTAAAGTTTCTAAACTATTATCATTCATTGGGCATTAACAGAATGACACACATGTTTGTCACAGATTAATGAATAATTAGTTGTAATTTGCATTCAACTAGCTTCCAATAACTACAATTACTCTACGATTAGTCTGTCTGTGTTCCATGTATGCTGTTACTCTACTATTCTCGGTAAAAGGAGGCTTTTTTGTTTAATCTGTTTATTTTTTTTTTACATAAAGACAGAACACAATCAAGCAGGATTACTGTTAAACAACATTTATAAAGAGAAGAGTATGTGTATAAAATTCTATTTAATAACTTGAACTTAAAATTTTGAAGTTTAGTGTTTTTGCTGCTTGAAATGCCATCGGGTAAATTTTTCCCCAATCATCAATTTTAACACATAAATCATTAGACCATTTGTTTTGTGATCCTGATAGATTATTTTGGTTATTTCTAGAAATAGTTGATACAAATATTTACATGTTTTTTTTTATAATTTTTCAGTTTTTCTACAATATCATTGTCAATACTATCTAATCGACCGTGGTCTGAAATTGTTTTCCTCCAGATATCTGGGATTGTACTAACAGGACCATAATATTCAAATAAAATTGGTTTTAAATGCATACTGAATTTTAAGCTGTTCAAATGTCAATAAGTTTTTTTCATCTGAGATTAGATCATTTAAAAAAATGAACCATTATTATTATAAGTTTCATGAAATTTTCAAGGCTGAAACATTCAAGCGATCTAGCAATTTATAAAGCATTTTAAGGGACATACTGACACTTTCTATATGGTGGATTTTTTTAACCTCCCTCGTCATTATTATTTATAATAAACTTCCTTTTAATTTTGTCTGGTTTTCCAACCCTTAAAAAAATTGATGAAACTCACTTGTATTTCTTGTATAACCTGAACTGATGTACTTGGGAGTACTATCAGATCCGGTACCGAACGTGGGAGAGCCAAAGTATATATAACAATGGTTTGTCAATATCTGTCAAGTGTCTATATGACCTTATATAGAGACGGCTTTTCATAAGTTTTATCCTCATTTAAGATGTTGAAACAATTTCCATCAGTTTGCTGATGTATTTCAACATAATTCATTATTTGGTAACAATTTTCATTACTGTCCAATCTTGAACCAAACTATATGGCTTCAGCTATATCTACATACCTCAAACCAGCACTAGCAGCAACGCTATCATAAATGTACAAATATGGTTTAAGAGATTCCTAATTTTCATCCAGAATCAGAGAGAAGTCGTCTGCATATTGACTTAGTAAAACCTCTGTGTCATTTACTGTGACACCATATACATTTGTGTCATATTTTAAAGCTGCAATAAGTAAGTAAAAAAATCTGATAAATGTCCATTATTTGTAACTGCACAATTAATGTCTGTATAAAACATTTTATCTATCTACAAAGTGTGGGACCAAACCAATAACAATCCAATGGACCATTTGTGTCGAATGCATTTTTAAAGTCAACCAATAATAATGATACTGGAATACATTCTTTTTTTCTAATTTATCTATCAATTCTGCAATAATTCTAACACATTCACCAATGTATCTTCCTCGAAAAAATCGTTTTCGTGTCTGACTTATTATATTTTGCTGTAGAGATTTTAATAATGTTTGCCATGCGAGCAGATGCTAATTTATAGTCAACAAATAGCAAAGTAATTGGACGCCAATATTTGATGAATCCCTCCTTTGGTAGAGATACTATTAACCCTTGTCGCTGACTTACTGATCATTTTCCCTTTTCAAGGCTCTTATTCAGGCACTTGCCAAATTGAAACTTTATGTCATTCCAGAAAATTATAATATTTTATTAGAATCGATATTAAAAAGAATGTTTAGTTTGGTTCAGTTGGTGCATTATATACTCTAGTTAATACTGAAACTTATTAATTCAAAAGGGGTAGCAATTCTTTTTTCAGAAAAAATTTAAATTTGAAATTTCTAAAAACGGCCAAGATAATAATGGTAGAACAATTTCTGTACATGTTAAAACACCGGGGAATAACGGGGTTTTTATTTACAATATGTATGCTCCCAATTTGGCTGGTGACAAAAAATTATTTTTTTAAAAAAATATTCTCATTGATAACGGTAATAGAATATCGTTCTTGGGGAATTTAACTGTGCTCTTATGAAAAACTTAGATCGCAAACCGGTGCCTTGTCGAGAAGACATGGGATCGCTGGAATTAAAAACATTTGTCGAGCATAACGAATTAATAGACTTGTGGAGAAAACGATTCCCTAAAGACAAACAATATACTTTTTGTCGGGGTAACTCACGGTCACGAATTGATTATATCTTTATAAGTAGTGAGCTTCAATATAAATCGCAATAGGCAAAAATAGTTTATTTTCCGTTCAGTGACCACGACGGTGTATTCATGAAATTAAAAACAAATGAACCAGAACGCGGTCCCGGAACGTGGAAAATGAACTAATCAGTTATTCAATCGGATTTATTTAGAAATACTTTCGAAAGGAAAGCTTTTGGGAAAACTGAAAATTAAAAAAAATGAGTTCGAAAATAGTCTTGAACGGTGGGAGGAAACTTAGATAAAAATCAAAAGTCTTACTATACAAGTGGCAAAGCAATCAAACGTTACAGAAAAACAAATAAGGGAGTGGGAAAAAAATTGGATAAAATTACGGGATCCGATCTTACAAATAATGAAAACGAATTAATGATTTAAAAGTTAAAATAAAAGACTACTATGCATAAGCCGAGGCAGTTAGAATTAGGTCTAAGCTTAATTGGTACGAGAAAGGCGAAAAATCTACAGGGTACTTCTTTAATCTAGAAAAAAAGAGGGGCGCGGAAAAATTATGGTCTAGAATGAAAGGTGCAGACGGAAAGTATAAATATGATATAGAATCTACTTTAGAAGAACAAGTATCTTTCTACAAAAAAATATTTACGTCCGAGGGGTGGGATAGGGAGGCGGCAGAAAATCTATTACAGAATATAGACCATAAACTAACCGAAGAAAATAAAAAAAATGTGTGAAATGGAAATAACTTTGGATGAAATAAGTAAGGCCATTACAATTTTGAAACCTGATAAATCCTCTGGGGAAGACGGAATTGTAAATGAATTTTACAAAATATATTGGTATTTAATAAAGGCCGACCTCGTGGCAGTTATTAAGGAAATCTTTGACAACAATGTGCTCTGTGAATCTCAATATAGAGGTATGATTACGCTTATGTTTAAGTCTGGGGAGAGAGAAGACAATAAAAAATTGGCGTCCTATAACGCTCTTGAACGCGGACTATAAAATTATTTCCAAAGTACTCGCGGAAACATAAAAAAATGTATTACCGCAAATGATTGATTTCGACCAAAAAGGGTTTGTCAAAGGGCGCAACATTTTTCAAGGCAAAGATTACTACAAGATGTTATAGATTTTTGTGAATTAGAAGATGAGGAGGGTACAATATTATTTTTGGATCAACAAAAAGCATTTGATAGGGCGCGCGGAATGGGAATGGATCGGTTTTTGCTTATTAAAATTTGGGTTTGGGGAAAAAATTCCGGAGTTGGGTAAAAATGCTATTCATTAACGCCAAGACGTATATTCATACAAATGGGTTTACTTCTAGATTCGTAGGCATAACCCGTTCAATTCGTCAAGGATGCCCATTAGCCCCGATGTTATATATCCTGCAAGCAGAATCACTTGCAGCTTCAATTAGAAACAATCCTAATATAGAAGGAATAAAACTTCCTACTAGAACTGGGGACTATATTGAAACAAAGCTAAATATGTTTGCTGACGATACTCAACTCTTTAATAAAAGTGAGGAGTCTATCGAAGAAACATTCAAAACTTTAAAACTGTACGAAAACGCTTCGGGGGGCTAAAATGAATATGGATAAGACTGTTGGCATGTGAGTGGCGAAATAAAAAACCAAAATTTAACAAAATTAACAAAATTAAATGGTCCAAGCGTCCTGTAAAAGCATTAGGGGTACAACATGGATATGGCGTGGACTTATATCAAATTTGGTTAGAAAAAATAAATAAGATAAAAAGCTGTATGGAAGTTTGGAAATCAAGAGATCTCACATTTACGGGAAAAGTTTTAATTATTAAATCCTTTGTACTGTCTGTCATTGGATACGAAATTGAAATGAGAGGTTATCCGGATATATACAAAAAACAAATGAATAATATTATATGGTCCTTTATATGGGATGGGAAAACAAACCAAATCGCAAGTACAGTGTGCTGTTTACCGAAAGAAAAAGGGAGGATAGAAATGATAAACTTAAGGGACTTTATAAAATCAAAACAGGTGAAAAGTATGTACAGTTTTGTCAACTCAAAAACACAAAAATGGAATGCAATAGGAAAATACTGGTTAACGTCACTAGACGAAAAATATGATACAGATTTTTTTATATGTTCTTGTTCTGACACTACATGTTTTAGGCAAATACAAATGTCCAAATATTATAAAGAACTTTTAATTTCCTGGTCTGACTTACAGAAAATTCAAGCATCGGTCACGAAAGAGGACTTTTTAGAAGAAAATATATTCGGCAATTTTAAATTTAAGTTCAAGGGACATGCATTATATTATGCTAATTTTGCCCCCATTGGAATAAAAAGAATAAAAGATATATGGGACTTAAACAATAAATCCTTTAAAAGTTCTTTTGATATTTTTAACCGTCTTAAAGATAAAAGGAATTGGATTGCACAATATAGCCGCATTAATTCTTCATTAACACCTCAACAAATTGACGTTTTAAAAACAGACTCTAGCATGCAAGTCACTCTGATAGACCTATAAAAATAATAAATTCTTGTCAATTTATAAAAAATGGAGTTGATGCCAAAAAATTATGCCTTAAAGATATTGGATACTTCTATGAGAATAAAACAGCTCCAAAAGCCAGTTTATGAGGAATTTACATTTTGGGAATGAGCTACCATGGGAATACATTTGGGAAACCTTGAATAAGAATTTAGCTAACAGGAAAACTAAACAACTTCAATGGAAGTTACTACATAATATAATTTACATTTTTTTATTTGTAATCACATAAGCAACACGACGGGTGCCACATGTGGGGCAGGATCTGCTTACCCTTCCGGAGCACCTGAGATCACCCCTGGTTTTTGGTGGGGTTCGTGTTATTTATTCTTTAGTTTTCTATGTTTTGTCATGTGTACTGTTGTTTTTCTGTTTGTCTTTTTAATTTTTAGCCTTGGCGTTGTCAGTTTGTTTTAGATTTATGAGTTTGACTGTCCCTTTGGTATCTTTCATCCCTCTTTTACACTGAAGAAAAATTACAAAAAATGAATCGCTCAAACGGGAAGTGTCACTTTTGCAATGAAAAAGACTTTTAATTTATTTTAAACTGGTGGAAGACGTTTGGCGGGTAATTTTTGAGAAAATATGGAAATTTTGTTCAAAATTAAATATCAGAACATCACAAAAATCGGAAACAAGTATAATTTTTGGGGTCATTAATGCAGATGCATCTTATACCAAAATTTTAGATACGGTGCTTCTAATCACGAAATGGGTTACCTGGAAAACTAAAAATATCGCAAAATATCAAAATTAAGTGATAAGTAAATCGGTGATTTTAAATATGATAAAACAAGAAATGCAATTTTTGCTCAAATATTTTAAACCGAATACGAAAAACGAAGCCTTTTCTTTTATTTGTGACATTTTTGTCGAGCCTGCAACTTTTGTTGCAGAAAGCTCGACATAGGGATAGTGATCCTGCGGCGGCGGCGGCTACGGCGGCGGCGGCGGTGTTAGCTCACTTCTTAAAAGCTTTATATTTTAGAAGGTGGGAGACCTGGATGGTTCATACTTTGTATATTGATGCCTCATGTTACAAGTTTCCGTCAGTCACATGTCCAATGTCCTTGACCTCATTTTCATGGTTCAGTGACTAATTGAAAAAAAGTTAAGATTTTTTGTAATGTTAAATTCTCTCTTATTATAAGTAATAGGATAACTATATTTGGTATGTGCGTACTTTGCAAGGTCTTCTTGCCCGTCAGACAGTTTTCACTTGACCTCGACCTCATTTCATGGATCAGTGAACAAGGTTAAGTTTTGGTGGTCAAGTCCATATCTGAGATACTATAAGCAATAGGTTTAGTATATTCGGCTTATGGAAGCACTGTAAGGTGTACATGTCCAACTGGCAGGTGTCATCTGACCTTGACCTCCTTTTCATGGTTCAGTGGTTATAGTTAAGTTTTTGTGTTTTGGTCTGTTTTTCTTATACTGTATGCAATAGGTCTTCTATATTTTGTGTATGGAATGGTTGTAAGGTGTACAGGTCTACCTGGCAGGTGTCATATGACCTTGACCTCATTTTCATGGTTCAGTGGTCAAAGTTAAGTTTTTGTGTTTTGGCCTTTTTTTTCTAATACTATATGCAATAGGTCAACTATATTTGGTGTATGGAAATATTTCATGATTTACATGTCAGTCGTGCAGGTTTTATTTGACCTTGACCTCATTTTTTACGGTTCATTGCTCAGTGTTAAGCTTTTGTGTTTTGGTCTGTTTTTCTTAAACTATAAGCAATAAGTCAATTTTATATGTTGTATAGAAGAATTGTTAGCTGTACATGCCTACCTGGCATAGTTCATCTGACATTGACCTCATTTTCATGGTTCAAAGGTCAATGTTTAGTTTTCTTGGTTTATGTTAAGTTTATGTGACAGTTGTAATAAAGCTTTTGGTTTTGGTCGGGTTGTTGTCTCTTTGAAACATTCCCCATTTCCATTCTCAATTTTATTATTATTAGGACTATCAACATAATATCAATGATTAGTAAAGAAGGCGAGACATTTCAGTGTGTGCACTCTTGTTTGTATATAAATATATATTTTGTGTGGTCAGGTCAGTGCAATGACCTCTTTGATACTGATTGAATAATAATATGAACACTGCTCTCAACTCCCTACATGTAATTTCTATTGTGTATGTAATTCATGTAATCAACTTATTGTAACAAGACATGTTTAATCAACAGGTTCATTTTATAAACAAATATTAACTCACCATATCTTTGAAATAAAACCTTTTTGGTAATCAAAAATCATTAAATAATCCAATTTGTTTTATGAATGAACTACTGTAACACATCCCTTCAGCAAATTGCACTTGGTAAATGATCACTCGACAAGAATTTAAATGTAATTGAAATTAGCATAACAAAAGACTTGATGTACGGTAACATTGAAACTGCTTAATGAATACAGGTAGCTTTTGTGAGAAATAAATAAAGATTCAAAACATACTTTATTTAAAAAAATTATATATGGTGAGAGGTAAAGATATATAGATCGATACTGATTACAGGTACATGTACATTTGTACAAGGATAGATAATATTTTTAAAGGTTGATGTTAATAATTTATAGTGGGAGTTTTTTTTTTCTCATATGCTTTTTCCCCGACAAATGAGACTGTAAAAATTGGGGCCCCCTTAGTTGCTCCCCTGGGCAACCGAGGGTTGATGTAACAGGCGATTGTTAATAAAATATGTTTTATATTTAAAAAAAAAATAACAATAATACTTTTAGATATTTGGATGATATTTTTGCTCTCAATAATGACGAGTTCAGTATGTATACTAAAGAAATTTATCCCGTTGAACTTACTTTAAAAAAAAGCTAATAATGACAATGAAAAAAATAAAAAAATACTTAAACTTAAAATTTTCCAAAAAAGATGCTTGAATAAAAAAATAATTGCTGGTGTAAGATGGGACATTGAAATTAGACTTTTTCAGATATTGTCTCACTTCCACTGCATTTTAACTCTGGTGGATAGTTGTCTCATTGGCAATCACACCACATCTTACTTTATTTCCATTCCTATGTTGCGTTTTATATACTGCAACATTGTTTATTTAGTACGCATATCCCGGAGCCCTCTTTTCGAAAGTCCGAGCTAAAGCCCTTGTTCCGCAATAGAAAATGTTATTACGAACTCAAAAAGAGCTCAAATTTCAACTCGAAATCTTAATTAATCTAAATGAGACTAAAATGCGATTCTTACTCAAATTCTACCTCAAGAAGTGACTAAAATTCAAAGTTGTAACTAGAACTCTGCCTTAAAATGTGACTCAATTTCGAAGTCCAACACGAAACTCAATGCTAACTAGAACTTTAACTCTAAGCATGACTTGAATTCGAAAACTAACTCAAATTTTAACTCAAACAGTAACCCGAACTTTAATTTGAACACTCATTCAATGGATGGCCACACGCATTCAAGGCACATACAACATGGAAATCTATCTAAAAAAAGGACAGGTTTTTCCGAATTTGTCACGTGGTTTTACCTCATCAACTAATGGGATAAGCATATCAAAGAATGACAGGACCACATCAAAGAATGACAAGACCACATTAAATAATGAAACAAACACATCAAGTAGTGTAAAGTCGTCAAAATTTGAAACATCATTACGTAATGTTTAAACCATCTAAGGAATAAACTAATCATCATTACGAAATAACAAAACCACATTATGTAATGAAACAACTACATTACGTTAAGTCACATACACATCAAGTAATGTAAAAACCACATTGACTAATAACACAACGATATTAAATAATGGTGAAACCACATAGAGTAATGACAAAACCGTATTGAGTAATGACAAAACTATATCAAGTCAATACGAAACCATATCGTGTAATATCGAAATATCATTAAGTAAAGAATATTCCATATTGAGTTATATTAAAACACCATTACGTAATGTCAAAAACCATATTAAGTAAAGACAACATATTATTAAGTAGTAATAAAACAACATAAAGCAATATCAGAGTTTCACATAAAACAGCTGTGGCGTTGCATATTTACTGCTAGTTCTGTACTGTTCAAAAGTCTCTTAGTCTCCTACCCCCGTCTTCAATGCATATGAATGAATATAAATCATTTATACGAGGCACATTTCATAAAGTTTAAAGGACAAAAGGAGCTTGAGCTCTCATAAACACTTTAAACCTCGAAAATTATGTATGTGCCTGTCTTTCATCAGGACCCCGTAATGCAGTGGTTGTTGTAGTTTCCTGTCGGATATATATGTTTTCCGTTTATGGATTTGTAAAAATTAATTAGGCCGTTTATTTAAATTATTTCACATTTTGTTATGTTGAGGTCTTTTCTTGTTGACCTTTTGGTATGGTATTTGATTAATGCTGAAAGCCGGATAGTTTCCTGTTTTGTTACATTAGGGCAAAAGCTATAAAAAAGAACTACTTATATATAATTGCCAGCGAGTCAACTCTATACCACTACCCAAATGACAATAGAAGTTTACAACTATAGGACATACAACAATGATCAAATTCATACTGCATAGTCTGCTAAAACAAGATCCCGAAAATACAAATTCTAACAAACTATGAACTGACATGTACGGATTTGTTTGTCTTGTATTTCCTTGGTTACAGTTGTTTTCCTTCCATCGATGTCTTAACTTTTCTATTGATGAAGGATGTTATTTTACAACATATGACCTAGATAAGCAACCGGGGTTGTTTTCTACTGTTTGAAATCCTTTCAATGTATTGTTCGTTGTTCTTTTTTGAAGTGTCTAATGTTGGTTCCTGGATTGGTCTTTTATGTTGTGCAAACGTTTTGAAAATTACTTTTTTTCTTTTTTATATATTATTTTTATATATTATTTACAAAATGTATTGGTATAAATAATATATTGTATAGGTAAACCAGACTATCATTTTGAGATTGATGTCGAGGAATCTGATAGCAATTCAGTTCATAACAAGGTAATTTTTTTATGATTATTTATCCATTTAACAACACAGTGATAAACGATACCGAATTATTATCTTAGGGTTTTTCAGACACACAAAGACACAACTTTTACATCAGTTTACTTATTTTCATTTCATATAAATGAAGATCAAGATTCTATTAGGATAATTAAATGAACACCAAAACGAACGAGACCGGTTAGTTTGACTTGACAAGATTCCCCTCCTATGCATGTATCAACTGCCAGTTAAAGCTAAATACATATCTTGGTCAGGACTTTGGAAATACGCTGCCTTATGAATGATCTAAAAATTGGATGTACATGTGTTACTCTCGTATAAGTTCATGATTTTAAATTATTTCAATACAGCTACAAGACTTCAGAATGTTAACATTCGAAAAACAACCATGCAATTATAAAATGCCGCATGAAAATTTATACATGAAATGTACAAATAGACGTCTCATTTAAACAATTAGTGCTGCTTACTTTTTTGTTTTCTATGTTGTGTCATGTGTTCTATTGTTTGTCTGTTTGTCTTTTTAATTTTTTGCCAGGCGTTGTCAGTTTATTTTCGATTTATGAGTTTGACTGTCCCTCTGGTATCTTTCGACCCTCTTTTAGTAGTCTTAGAATGGTTGCAAAAATAGTTTTGAAAACCATAGTACTCCACAAATTAAATGTAACAAAATAATTTGCTTAAGGGATTGTAAGTTTTACTGTTATTCAAACAAATGAAGCATTATTCAATGAAAATGGTCTCGCACAAATTAATAACATGAAGAAGGCGTTACATGGAATTCTGAATTAGTTATTGTTCACTCCTAATACATTATTACTTGGATGGAGAGTTGCTTAATTAGCACTTATATCACATCTTCTTATTTATATATTACATTTAGTTTACCTAAAGGTCAAATGAACTGAGTATCACAGAAACGATAATTGCCTTGGATGCATTGTGAAAAGGTAACTTGACGATTGGTGGAACACGCTACTCATTTCAAAACTTTTCTTTATCTGTCATTATATATATATGCATAATATAATATTTTGTACGTTCAGAGGAAATTATTACTGTGGATTCATAAATATTCCTTAGATACCAATTTTCGTGGATTTCGTGGTTGCAGGTGAACCACGAATTTAAATGCTCAACTAATTACAATTTTTTTGAAGAAATGTATACAAATTTTGCTAAATGCACGAAATAAAATATCCACGAATATGCAAGTTTTCCTCAAACCACGAAAAAAACTGAATCCACAGTAGTTGTATAAAAATGCTAACAGTTAAGAATTTGTGAAACATTTTGTATTATTCCTCTTATATTTGTTTTCTTATAAGTTCATAGTTTCTCATTATTTTGTTTATAGGTCGAGTTGCATGTTTGGCGTTCAATTCAACAGAAATCAAAACTGGCTTTAAAGTCTTGCTTGTATCTTATATTTGCAAATTCCGAGGAAGACAAAAGTGCTAACAAGTTTGAACTTATGAAAGAAGTCATGCACTTTGCAAGTCAGTATATTATATTTCTTTCTTATTATGAGACACACATTTGATATAATGTTTTCCCATCATTTCATTTTATTAGAGCATTAGGACATGGTATGTTAAATATGATATCGGTTAAAGGAATTAACTTTTTTTGATTGAGTTAAGTCTGCCAATTGATATTTTATCGTATGTTTTTCTTTGTTGTGATGTTATGCTATTGTTTCAGAAAAAGGGAGAAGGTTTGGATCCATTAAAACGTTTAATCCCGCTGCAAATGTTTGCACCTGTCCTAAGTCAGGAATCTGATGTACAGTAGTTGTCGTTTGTTTATGTAATATATACGTGTTTCTCGTTTCTCGTTTTGTTTATATAGATTAGACCGTTGGTTTTCCCGTTTGAATGGTTTTACACTAGTAATTTTGGGGCCCTTTGTAGCTTGTTGTTCGGTGTGAGCTAAGGCTCCGTGTTGAAGGCCGTACTTTAACCTATAATGGTTTACTTTTTAAATTGTTATTTGTATGGAGAGTTGTCTCATTGGCACTCACACCACATCTTCCTATATCTAATCTATAGAAACTCCTCTGAAAATGAACACAAAAGAGTGTTTCTGAATCTGCTTCAACTTTTTTTCTCTCTAAAACATTTCTTAATAACATTTGTCTTTGCTGTAATGACAAATTACTCGACCTACATCAGTTGAACTTATTTAGTGAATTAATATTTTTAGTAGTTAGTAAGTTTTACAACTCATATTTAATACAAAGGTCGAAAAATATATAGTCACATAATCACGGAAAGTGTATAGTTTTGTCCAGTTTTGTTACTAACGATTAGAACTGTGTGATCATTGACCCTAACCTTTTGTAAGTAACTGTAAGTGCTGGTTTAACATTTTTCCTGATGAGTTTATGCGGTTTATTGACTGTTCTCATAAACAGCTTAAATGTCAGTGAACTATTGTAAATGGTAAGTCTCGAAATTTAATAAATTATGCAAATATGAGTTTAGAGACAACGACTGTACTTTTGTTTTCAGTAAGCATGCTGTTGATAAAAATGTGTTCAGATAGATGAGATTTTACTTCATTTTCGTATACATGAAAATTTGCAGTTTTAGCGTTAATAAATGTTGTTTGCGTTCAACAATTCATTTCAGAAAACTGCAAAAGCATCTTTACCTTTCGTTTATAATTTGATATATGATTTCATAGATAACGATATTTAAAAAAATATTTATATCAGGATAATGGTTTATAAAGCCTAGTATTAAATTCTTTATATTTAATATCTGTGACCCTATCTTTGTTTTGCTTACAAGTGCACATCATTTCTGCCAAAATCCATAAAAGTATTGACATAAAAAAAAAGTGTTCTTGGTTTTCAGTAAAATTACACAGAACACACAAACTTGTATTTTGTATGTTCTATTGTTGTAGTAATTGTTTACGTGAGAGAATATAATGGAGCAATTTCCGTCTTAACATTTTATTTTGTTGTTTATTAAAAATGAAAAAGTAAATGCTCTCCGTACAATTTGTCAATGGCAACATTTGATTCCTCTAAATTCGTATACGATTATTGTTTTACCACAAAAGATGCACATTCCGACAATCGAATTTACTTATTGATGCTCGAGCAAAAATATAATTCAAACCCAAACCTATTACAAAAGTTGACTAGCTGGTCAACGTTTAAATCTAACGCAGATTCATGAATCCGTTTTTTTCGCCATAGGATATTTCTATGTACGCAAAGATTTTGAAAATTTTATAACAGCAAACTTCAATCACACAGTATTCATAATTTTATGCATTTGCCACAATTCTTGCTTCTGAGCTGATGATACATTCGGGGACAGGCAGTCCATCAGCAGAGGTAATAATATCAAAAAATTACCGGTAATAAATGTCTTACATTAGATGTGCATTAGGAAAAGACGTCTCTACAGTAGTACCTGAGGACAAACTATTTAAAAATCTAAACAAACGTTAAAGAACTTATTATGAAAACAAAACGGATCTAAAATACAATCAAATATGAAAAAAAAATCAAAACAATTCAAGCAAAAAGTAAAATCACAAAAGTAAATGATTGTATAACTTCCTACACAGGTTAAATAAACATTTGTGCATATATCAGGACAAATACGTTTTTTAAATATTTGGTTTCTTTCCATTAACCTAGAAGATAACGAAGATGTGGTATAATTGCCTATGAGACAACTCTCAACAAAAGAACAAATGAAACACAAATTAACAGCTATATGCCACCGTTAAGTCTGCAACAATAAGTTAAACCTATCCTACATGGTTAGCCATAAAAGCCCCGATGCAACCAAAGCGAGTAAATCTAATTGCCTGATTCATAAATGAACACAAGTTTTACCAAAAACTAACACTTTTGCATTACACAAGGTCATGGTATTTTTTTTATATTTTTTTGTGACTATTTTTGTACTGAATTTATTGGATTTGAATGTGTACATATTGATACCTGAATCTTTGTTACATGATTTTTTATAAGATGGTATTGGCTTTGAATTCGTTTTTATTGCTTGTAAATTCTCCCTGATCCGTCTTTTGTGTTTTTATTAGTTTTTGTTATCATTTTTATCTATTTGTTGAGTCTAACACTTTCAACCGATGTTTATGCTTCAACTAAGATAGCAGAGAAGCATAGTGGTTTTTTGTCTGTGCAACCGTTTGTTCAAGCGTTGCTTTGTTTGTTCGTCCTTTCGTCCGTTCGTTCTTTCGTCAATTCGTTCTTTCGTTCTTTCGTCTGTCCCGCTTCTAGTTAAAGTGTGTGGTCAAAATTGTTTATTAAGTTTAGGTCCAATCAACTTGAAACTTAGTTCACATTATACCTATGATATGATCTTTCTTATTTTTGTACAAAATTAGAGTTTTAACCAAAATTTCACGGTCCACTGAACATAGAAACTGATAGTGCGAGTAAGGCATCCGTGCACTATGGACACATTCTTCATTTAGTCTATTCTTATGTTGTACATGCACTACTACAGAAAGTGAAAGGTAAGGTTTGGTGCATGTCCCAAGTCAAAAACCTAATGGTTAAAGTATGTTGCTGTGCATCATATTTATTTTTCGTCCATTGTGTTGTACTTTTATCCGGCCGTTGGTTTTCTTTTTTTTCTTTTTTTTTCATTTCGGGACCTTTTGCGGATTACTATGCCATATGGGTTTAGACAATTGTAGAAGGTTGTTCGGTGATCTGTAGCTGTTGACGTCCACATAATTATTTATGGAGTGTTATTGCAGTGACATCATACCACATCTTCTTATCATAATATCACAATCATGTGTGCAGTCAGAAAGTCTGTATGGTTTTGAATGTCATAATTTTATACAGGTTTTAGTTTAGGAATGTTGTGTTGCCTAGTAGCAATATAGTGCTGACATATTGTAAACATATACTTTGGTACTGACATGAATTATGCACTTTATAAAAACCAAAAAAACACTAAGTATCTAACTCCCAAGTTAAAGGTTGCATTTCTGTAAATACATTTTCCCATAGGAACTCCCTTTACTGCTAAAACTGTACCACTTTTACTATGAAGTTTTGCATAAAAATCATATCCTAAAATAAGTTCATATGCACTACTTTTTTTAAAGGTCAAAATATAGGGCTGTGCGGCATAATTTCAACGTTTATATGCCCCGAACTTCTAAGAGTTGAAACAAACACTAAATTTCTTAACTTCCCCTGCCTCGACTGTACAGTGACCAGATATTTCAATATAAACAATATTAACATGTATATTTACTGGTTAAATTCCCAAGTTATGTCTCTATGAGATGCAACCAACAGATCAGAACTGGGAACCAGTATGAAAACAAACTTAATTATCTATGAATTTTCTAAATCTTCCCAAAAGAGGTGTGGCTTGAGAAACAGCTGTATTTACAAAGTGCAACCTATAGAAATCTTTTTTCTAAATTTCCCTGTTGATACATTTAGTAAATTATTAAGAAATGAATTAACTCCCTTAAACATTTGTTAGACATTTACAGAGTTGTACTTTGCTGTAATGTTCTTTTGAGCATATAGTTCCTAACGTTATATACATCTATACTCTCTTGAATTGTTATTCTTTAGTTTGGAGTGTTTGGTAAAAAGCCATTTCAAATAAGCACGAACGTTATGTGTGTGTAATTTAAATTTATAAGAACTAAGTTGATTACATTGCTGGTAAACTGACAATGATTGTGAAATGATTCGATAAATAACATAGTAGTTTTAAATGTACTTATAAATTTAAAAATAAAAATTCATAAAACTCAAGTTTCAGCTAATTGACGTAAGTGCATTTAATCGAGATCTATTTGGTAAATGTTTAGACTGTTCCATACATGATGTTAACCTAACTACCGAAATGAACGTGAAAAGAAAAAAGTAAAAACACAAGAAAACTAAACCGAAACAGAAATCAAGAGCTCCATCTCATTGAACGAATATAAAAAAACAATGTTATAATCCTGCCTTTGAAAAGACGTAGGATAATCGGATTGTCAGTTGGCCAACATTCCTAGAAACACAAGTAAAAAATAATATTTCACTAAAACAAAAATAAACAAAATCAAACAAAACTAAACATAATTAAAAACGGTCTTTCCATCAAAACAATGTAATTTGATATGAAAAGTTGTGAACCTAAGTTTAAAATGTCATTTCAATCGTCAACTGATAGCTCCTAGTAAGCTGATTCCAAAAATATATTGTTTCCATACATTTTTTTTAAATAAGGGAGATAATTTGTTACTTCCGGTTTGAAAAATGTTACTTCCGATTATATTTGAATATTTACTTGACACTAATTCCAAAAATATCTGGTTCTATATACTTTTATATTAATAAAGTACAAAAAAAAAGCTACTTCCGGTTTACAAAAGGTCACTTCCGGTTGTTTTTTTCAAGGTTAAATGGTTTGATACCTTTTTCTTAAAGTTGTATATCTTTATCATGTATACATATAGAATAAAAGCAAAGGTCAAAATCAAGAACGTCAAATTAAGCTATGACCTTGAGATTAATTTCAAGGTCATAAACCAAGGACCTCAAATCAAAAGACCATAGGTCTTAATTATATTTAGTTAATGAGTTATATCACCAAACGCGTATTTTTAAATACAAGAGGGGAGAAAACTCCCTTTTACATTCAACGTACGCTTGCAATCAAAATTTACATCTTACGACATGTCGCAACTAACAATTTAGTAAAAATAACTTGTTGATATCTTATACAGTCTTTGGATATAAGTGAAAATAAGCCAAATTCAAATATTAGAATATGACCTTGACCTTTGACCTTGACCTAATTTTCATTTTTTGGGACCAAGGACCTCAAATCAAAAGATCCTAGGTCTCTATCACTTATGATTTATAAGATAGAAATTCATATCACTTATATCAGATGCATAAGGGGAAATAACTCTCATATGGAGCGGTCATATCGCTTCGGTCAAAATAGGACAAATCATGCCAAGGATATAACGAGCAATTTTGTAAAATAAATTTGTCATAATCTTTTACGGTTGCGAAGGAGATGCGATAACAGGGAAAACAGTGTTTGGGGAGATAACTCCTACAAGAAAAGTATTCGTTTACGCAGGGTAAATTTCAAAAGCGCATAAACTGTTCGATATCATATACAAAATATCTAAGCGACATATTGCGAAACAAATGTTTATCGCAAGAACAAAATTAGGCGGAAGAAAAAAAAAATAATCAGAAGAAAAACAATAGGTCTTTCCACAGAAAAGTGGAAAGACCTAATTATAACATGCAAATAAATACAAATAAACAAAATAAACAACTGAAATGTTAGTAAATATAAATTGAAACTAATCAGAAAAATGTCATATCACATCTGCTATCATACACTCTGTTTGCGGTCAAGATCTAGGACGTCGCTTGGAACGAACATCAAAAACTTTCAGATTGAATTATTCTAAACTTTAATTTTATTAAACTTTTCACTTTTAATATTGACTTGTATCCACTTGTAACATCAATAAGATGTATGGCTCACTATATATATTCACTTATAAAATATATTTCACTAATTGCATAGCTTCTATATTGATATGCCATTTCCGGTAAATCAAACACGGACTTCCGGTAAAACTAACACCATGTTCCGGTGAATAAACCACAGCTTTTATAAACGCAAATACGCAATTTCTGCCAGATAACATTTATATATTGGCCGTTGTATGATACGTTCCTGTATATATAGTAAATAGTGTAATAGTTTTTTTTGTTTTTGTTTTTTGGTAACATAAGGGTGCTATAAACAGTTTCGTATAAAAAACTAGGGGTTATTCCCCGACTAAAAATAACCATGGAGGGAAACCCCTGTTTATTTACTCAATTGGTGAAAAAGTATCATGTTTTTTGTATTTGATTGTAAAAATTAGTTAATTAGCTTTGAATTAAAACAGGTTGAATGATTGAAATAATTTTTAAAATTATATTAACTTTACATGTTTTGAGGGGAGACAACACTGTAAACAACCTGTTTTTTTGGCAGTGAAAATTGAAAACTTATTTGCAGCCACTGTAGCTCTTTTTGGAGCAGGAAACCGTACCCTGAAACAAGATTTTTTTGAAAGGCCAGGTAAAAACCTACAAATTTCATACAGTTTTGATTATGTAAAATGTGCATGGATCATGTCTTCATGGGTGTGCACATGACCTGGTTTCAAGTTTTTTTTGTTCAAATTAGACCTTTTTTTCCCCATGTTCATTGGGTGGAATATTTTTAATATATTAAAAGTACACATTATTTTTATTTCATTATAAACTAGAGAACATTCTGATTCCAGTGATATCTAGTTTTATACAAGTATCTTTATTAATCAGTCCACCACTAAGGGTCACTTATGCATGGTCCCTCAAAATGTGACGTCATAGAAAAAAACTGTTGATTGCACCCTTAAAGGGACAAATATATATTATAGTGATGTTTTCGCATAGAAATGTGTACGCGAATGGAGTAAAACAATTCTGAAAAATATTGTACGGCACGTATACTTTAATTTAAAAGCATCAGTTTGGTATATTTAATGCAAATATTACAGATTTGTACATAGCAACCAGAAATAAGAAAACCAGACTCTGCGTGAATATTGAAGTTTTTTTCAACTTTTTGTGACGTCATGATATTTTATTCAATCTCTCATATATTTGGAACCAAAAGTTGCACATGCAAAGTGTAGATTTTTTCTACTTTGACCTGTATTTCTGATCAGTGTGACATAAATTTTAATTCATTATAATATATATTTGGTACTTTTTAAAGTCAAAAAGGTACAAGTGCCATTCCTAAGAAAAACATTATTTCCATATTTTTCTCAACTCAGCTATAACTTAGTTCACATAATACTAGGGACAAAATATATTTAAAGTAACTTTATTCATGCTTATTTCATAGATTTTATTCTATTTATTCAAAAGAAACCCTATTTTATGATTTATTTTCTTTGTAAAACTGATGAAAATGAGATACAGGAAATGTTTGGAGTTTGCTGGTTAAACTGTTTGCTACTGGCCAATATGCCAGTACTACGCGACATGAAAAAAGAGCTGTATTTTCACTATTCGTGGTCACAATCCTTAAAGTCAGACACCATTTTAATCGGTATAGTGTACAGATTCAGAAAAGCTAAGAAATTTTAATATATCGCATATAAAGTTTTGCCTTAAAGGGACAAATATATATTATAGTGATGTTTTCGCATAGAAATGTGTACGCGAATGGAGTAAAACAATTCTGAAAAATATTGTACGGCACGTATACTTTAATTTAAAAGCATCAGTTTGGTATATTTAATGCAAATATTACAGATTTGTACATAGCAACCAGAAATAAGAAAACCAGACTCTGCGTGAATATTGAAGTTTTTTTCAACTTTTTGTGACGTCATGATATTTTATTCAATCTCTCATATATTTGGAACCAAAAGTTGCACATGCAAAGTGTAGATTTTTTCTACTTTGACCTGTATTTCTGATCAGTGTGACATAAATTTTAATTCATTATAATATATATTTGGTACTTTTTAAAGTCAAAAAGGTACAAGTGCCATTCCTAAGAAAAAACATTATTTCCATATTTTTCTCAACTCAGCTATAACTTAGTTCACATAATACTAGGGACAAAATATATTTAAAGTAACTTTATTCATGCTTATTTCATAGTTTTTATTCTATTTATTCAAAAGAAACCCTATTTTATGATTTATTTTCTTTGTAAAACTGATGAAAATGAGATACAGGAAATGTTTGGAGTTTGCTGGTTAAACTGTTTGCCACTGGCCAATATGCCAGTACTACGCGACATGAAAAAAGAGCTGTATTTTCACTATTCGTGGTCACAATCCTTAAAGTCAGACACCATTTTAATCGGTATAGTGTACAGATTCAGAAAAGCTAAGAAATTTTAATATATCGCATATAAAGTTTTGCCTTAAGGGTGCTATAAACAGTTTCGTATAAAAAACTAGGGGTTATTCCCCGACTAAAAATAACCATGGAGGGAAACCCCTGTTTATTTACTCAATTGGTGAAAAAGTATCATGTTTTTTGTATTTGATTGTAAAAATTAGTTAATTAGCTTTGAATTAAAACAGGTTGAATGATTGAAATAATTTTTAAAATTATATTAACTTTACATGTTTTGAGGGGAGACAACACTGTAAACAACCTGTTTTTTTGGCAGTGAAAATTGAAAACTTATTTGCAGCCACTGTAGCTCTTTTTGGAGCAGGAAACCGTACCCTGAAACAAGATTTTTTTGAAAGGCCAGGTAAAAACCTACAAATTTCATACAGTTTTGATTATGTAAAATGTGCATGGATCATGTCTTCATGGGTGTGCACATGACCTGGTTTCAAGTTTTTTTTGTTCAAATTAGACCTTTTTTTCCCCATGTTCATTGGGTGGAATATTTTTAATATATTAAAAGTACACATTATTTTTATTTCATTATAAACTAGAGAACATTCTGATTCCAGTGATATCTAGTTTTATACAAGTATCTTTATTAATCAGTCCACCACTAAGGGTCACTTATGCATGGTCCCTCAAAATGTGACGTCATAGAAAAAAACTGTTGATTGCACCCTTAAAGGGACAAATATATATTATAGTGATGTTTTCGCATAGAAATGTGTACGCGAATGGAGTAAAACAATTCTGAAAAATATTGTACGGCACGTATACTTTAATTTAAAAGCATCAGTTTGGTATATTTAATGCAAATATTACAGATTTGTACATAGCAACCAGAAATAAGAAAACCAGACTCTGCGTGAATATTGAAGTTTTTTTCAACTTTTTGTGACGTCATGATATTTTATTCAATCTCTCATATATTTGGAACCAAAAGTTGCACATGCAAAGTGTAGATTTTTTCTACTTTGACCTGTATTTCTGATCAGTGTGACATAAATTTTAATTCATTATAATATATATTTGGTACTTTTTAAAGTCAAAAAGGTACAAGTGCCATTCCTAAGAAAAACATTATTTCCATATTTTTCTCAACTCAGCTATAACTTAGTTCACATAATACTAGGGACAAAATATATTTAAAGTAACTTTATTCATGCTTATTTCATAGTTTTTATTCTATTTATTCAAAAGAAACCCTATTTTATGATTTATTTTCTTTGTAAAACTGATGAAAATGAGATACAGGAAATGTTTGGAGTTTGCTGGTTAAACTGTTTGCCACTGGCCAATATGCCAGTACTACGCGACATGAAAAAAGAGCTGTATTTTCACTATTCGTGGTCACAATCCTTAAAGTCAGACACCATTTTAATCGGTATAGTGTACAGATTCAGAAAAGCTAAGAAATTTTAATATATCGCAGATAAAGTTTTGCCTTAAAGGGACAAATATATATTATATATGATGTTTTCGCATAGAAATGTGTACGCGAATGGAGTAAAACAATTCTGAAAAATATTGTACGGCACGTATACTTTAATTTAAAAGCATCAGTTTGGTATATTTAATGCAAATATTACAGATTTGTACATAGCAACCAGAAATAAGAAAACCAGACTCTGCGTGAATATTGAAGTTTTTTTCAACTTTTTGTGACGTCATATTTTATTCAATCTCTCATATATTTGGAACCAAAAGTTGCACATGCAAAGTGTAGATTTTTTCTACTTTGACCTGTATTTCTGATCAGTGTGACATAAATTTTAATTCATTATAATATATATTTGGTACTTTTTAAAGTCAAAAAGGTACAAGTGCCATTCCTAAGAAAAACATTATTTCCATATTTTTCTCAACTCAGCTATAACTTAGTTCACATAATACTAGGGACAAAATATATTTAAAGTAACTTTATTCATGCTTATTTCATAGTTTTTATTCTATTTATTCAAAAGAAACCCTATTTTATGATTTATTTTCTTTGTAAAACTGATGAAAATGAGATACAGGAAATGTTTGGAGTTTGCTGGTTAAACTGTTTGCCACTGGCCAATATGCCAGTACTACGCGACATGAAAAAAGAGCTGTATTTTCACTATTCGTGGTCACAATCCTTAAAGTCAGACACCATTTTAATCGGTATAGTGTACAGATTCAGAAAAGCTAAGAAATTTTAATATATCGCATATAAAGTTTTGCCTTAAAGGGACAAATATATATTATAGTGATGTTTTCGCATAGAAATGTGTACGCGAATGGAGTAAAACAATTCTGAAAAATATTGTACGGCACGTATACTTTAATTTAAAAGCATCAGTTTGGTATATTTAATGCAAATATTACAGATTTGTACATAGCAACCAGAAATAAGAAAACCAGACTCTGCGTGAATATTGAAGTTTTTTTCAACTTTTGTGACGTCAGATATTTTATTCAATCTCTCATATATTTGGAACCAAAAGTTGCACATGCAAAGTGTAGATTTTTTCTACTTTGACCTGTATTTCTGATCAGTGTGACATAAATTTTAATTCATTATAATATATATTTGGTACTTTTTAAAGTCAAAAAGGTACAAGTGCCATTCCTAAGAAAAACATTATTTCCATATTTTCTCAACTCAGCTATAACTTAGTTCACATAATACTAGGGACAAAATATATTTAAAGTAACTTTATTCATGCTTATTTCATAGTTTTTATTCTATTTATTCAAAAGAAACCCTATTTTATGATTTATTTTCTTTGTAAAACTGATGAAAATGAGATACAGGAAATGTTTGGAGTTTGCTGGTTAAACTGTTTGCCACTGGCCAATATGCCAGTACTACGCGACATGAAAAAAGAGCTGTATTTTCACTATTCGTGGTCACAATCCTTAAAGTCAGACACCATTTTAATCGGTATAGTGTACAGATTCAGAAAAGCTAAGAAATTTTAATATATCGCATATAAAGTTTTGCCTTAAAGGGACAAATATATATTATAGTGATGTTTTCGCATAGAAATGTGTACGCGAATGGAGTAAAACAATTCTGAAAAATATTGTACGGCACGTATACTTTAATTTAAAAGCATCAGTTTGGTATATTTAATGCAAATATTACAGATTTGTACATAGCAACCAGAAATAAGAAAACCAGACTCTGCGTGAATATTGAAGTTTTTTTCAACTTTTTGTGACGTCATGATATTTTATTCAATCTCTCATATATTTGGAACCAAAAGTTGCACATGCAAAGTGTAGATTTTTTCTACTTTGACCTGTATTTCTGATCAGTGTGACATAAATTTTAATTCATTATAATATATATTTGGTACTTTTTAAAGTCAAAAAGGTACAAGTGCCATTCCTAAGAAAAACATTATTTCCATATTTTTCTCAACTCAGCTATAACTTAGTTCACATAATACTAGGGACAAAATATATTTAAAGTAACTTTATTCATGCTTATTTCATAGTTTTATTCTATTTATTCAAAAGAAACCCTATTTTATGATTTATTTTCTTTGTAAAACTGATGAAAATGAGATACAGGAAATGTTTGGAGTTTGCTGGTTAAACTGTTTGCCACTGGCCAATATGCCAGTACTACGCGACATGAAAAAAGAGCTGTATTTTCACTATTCGTGGTCACAATCCTTAAAGTCAGACACCATTTTAATCGGTATAGTGTACAGATTCAGAAAAGCTAAGAAATTTTAATATATCGCATATAAAGTTTTGCCTTAAAGGGACAAATATATATTATAGTGATGTTTTCGCATAGAAATGTGTACGCGAATGGAGTAAAACAATTCTGAAAAATATTGTACGGCACGTATACTTTAATTTAAAAGCATCAGTTTGGTATATTTAATGCAAATATTACAGATTTGTACATAGCAACCAGAAATAAGAAAACCAGACTCTGCGTGAATATTGAAGTTTTTTTCAACTTTTTGTGACGTCATGATATTTTATTCAATCTCTCATATATTTGGAACCAAAAGTTGCACATGCAAAGTGTAGATTTTTTCTACTTTGACCTGTATTTCTGATCAGTGTGACATAAATTTTAATTCATTATAATATATATTTGGTACTTTTTAAAGTCAAAAAGGTACAAGTGCCATTCCTAAGAAAAACATTATTTCCATATTTTTCTCAACTCAGCTAAACTTAGTTCACATAATACTAGGGACAAAATATATTTAAAGTAACTTTATTCATGCTTATTTCATAGTTTTTATTCTATTTATTCAAAAGAAACCCTATTTTATGATTTATTTTCTTTGTAAAACTGATGAAAATGAGATACAGGAAATGTTTGGAGTTTGCTGGTTAAACTGTTTGCCACTGGCCAATATGCCAGTACTACGCGACATGAAAAAAGAGCTGTATTTTCACTATTCGTGGTCACAATCCTTAAAGTCAGACACCATTTTAATCGGTATAGTGTACAGATTCAGAAAAGCTAAGAAATTTTAATATATCGCATATAAAGTTTTGCCTTAAGGGTGCTATAAACAGTTTCGTATAAAAAACTAGGGGTTATTCCCCGACTAAAAATAACCATGGAGGGAAACCCCTGTTTATTTACTCAATTGGTGAAAAAGTATCATGTTTTTTGTATTTGATTGTAAAAATTAGTTAATTAGCTTTGAATTAAAACAGGTTGAATGATTGAAATAATTTTTAAAATTATATTAACTTTACATGTTTTGAGGGGAGACAACACTGTAAACAACCTGTTTTTTTGGCAGTGAAAATTGAAAACTTATTTGCAGCCACTGTAGCTCTTTTTGGAGCAGGAAACCGTACCCTGAAACAAGATTTTTTTGAAAGGCCAGGTAAAAACCTACAAATTTCATACAGTTTTGATTATGTAAAATGTGCATGGATCATGTCTTCATGGGTGTGCACATGACCTGGTTTCAAGTTTTTTTTGTTCAAATTAGACCTTTTTTTCCCCATGTTCATTGGGTGGAATATTTTTAATATATTAAAAGTACACATTATTTTTATTTCATTATAAACTAGAGAACATTCTGATTCCAGTGATATCTAGTTTTATACAAGTATCTTTATTAATCAGTCCACCACTAAGGGTCACTTATGCATGGTCCCTCAAAATGTGACGTCATAGAAAAAAACTGTTGATTGCACCCTTAAAGGGACAAATATATATTATAGTGATGTTTTCGCATAGAAATGTGTACGCGAATGGAGTAAAACAATTCTGAAAAATATTGTACGGCACGTATACTTTAATTTAAAAGCATCAGTTTGGTATATTTAATGCAAATATTACAGATTTGTACATAGCAACCAGAAATAAGAAAACCAGACTCTGCGTGAATATTGAAGTTTTTTTCAACTTTTTGTGACGTCATGATATTTTATTCAATCTCTCATATATTTGGAACCAAAAGTTGCACATGCAAAGTGTAGATTTTTTCTACTTTGACCTGTATTTCTGATCAGTGTGACATAAATTTTAATTCATTATAATATATATTTGGTACTTTTTAAAGTCAAAAAGGTACAAGTGCCATTCCTAAGAAAAACATTATTTCCATATTTTTCTCAACTCAGCTATAACTTAGTTCACATAATACTAGGGACAAAATATATTTAAAGTAACTTTATTCATGCTTATTTCATAGTTTTTATTCTATTTATTCAAAAGAAACCCTATTTTATGATTTATTTTCTTTGTAAAACTGATGAAAATGAGATACAGGAAATGTTTGGAGTTTGCTGGTTAAACTGTTTGCCACTGGCCAATATGCCAGTACTACGCGACATGAAAAAAGAGCTGTATTTTCACTATTCGTGGTCACAATCCTTAAAGTCAGACACCATTTTAATCGGTATAGTGTACAGATTCAGAAAAGCTAAGAAATTTTAATATATCGCATATAAAGTTTTGCCTTAAAGGGACAAATATATATTATAGTGATGTTTTCGCATAGAAATGTGTACGCGAATGGAGTAAAACAATTCTGAAAAATATTGTACGGCACGTATACTTTAATTTATAAAGCATCAGTTTGGTATATTTAATGCAAATATTACAGATTTGTACATAGCAACCAGAAATAAGAAAACCAGACTCTGCGTGAATATTGAAGTTTTTTTCAACTTTTTGTGACGTCATGATATTTTATTCAATCTCTCATATATTTGGAACCAAAAGTTGCACATGCAAAGTGTAGATTTTTTCTACTTTGACCTGTATTTCTGATCAGTGTGACATAAATTTTAATTCATTATAATATATATTTGGTACTTTTTAAAGTCAAAAAGGTACAAGTGCCATTCCTAAGAAAAACATTATTTCCATATTTTTCTCAACTCAGCTATAACTTAGTTCACATAATACTAGGGACAAAATATATTTAAAGTAACTTTATTCATGCTTATTTCATAGATTTTATTCTATTTATTCAAAAGAAACCCTATTTTATGATTTATTTTCTTTGTAAAACTGATGAAAATGAGATACAGGAAATGTTTGGAGTTTGCTGGTTAAACTGTTTGCTACTGGCCAATATGCCAGTACTACGCGACATGAAAAAAGAGCTGTATTTTCACTATTCGTGGTCACAATCCTTAAAGTCAGACACCATTTTAATCGGTATAGTGTACAGATTCAGAAAAGCTAAGAAATTTTAATATATCGCATATAAAGTTTTGCCTTAAAGGGACAAATATATATTATAGTGATGTTTTCGCATAGAAATGTGTACGCGAATGGAGTAAAACAATTCTGAAAAATATTGTACGGCACGTATACTTTAATTTAAAAGCATCAGTTTGGTATATTTAATGCAAATATTACAGATTTGTACATAGCAACCAGAAATAAGAAAACCAGACTCTGCGTGAATATTGAAGTTTTTTTCAACTTTTTGTGACGTCATGATATTTTATTCAATCTCTCATATATTTGGAACCAAAAGTTGCACATGCAAAGTGTAGATTTTTTCTACTTTGACCTGTATTTCTGATCAGTGTGACATAAATTTTAATTCATTATAATATATATTTGGTACTTTTTAAAGTCAAAAAGGTACAAGTGCCATTCCTAAGAAAAACATTATTTCCATATTTTTCTCAACTCAGCTATAACTTAGTTCACATAATACTAGGGACAAAATATATTTAAAGTAACTTTATTCATGCTTATTTCATAGTTTTTATTCTATTTATTCAAAAGAAACCCTATTTTATGATTTATTTTCTTTGTAAAACTGATGAAAATGAGATACAGGAAATGTTTGGAGTTTGCTGGTTAAACTGTTTGCCACTGGCCAATATGCCAGTACTACGCGACATGAAAAAAGAGCTGTATTTTCACTATTCGTGGTCACAATCCTTAAAGTCAGACACCATTTTAATCGGTATAGTGTACAGATTCAGAAAAGCTAAGAAATTTTAATATATCGCATATAAAGTTTTGCCTTAAGGGTGCTATAAACAGTTTCGTATAAAAAACTAGGGGTTATTCCCCGACTAAAAATAACCATGGAGGGAAACCCCTGTTTATTTACTCAATTGGTGAAAAAGTATCATGTTTTTTGTATTTGATTGTAAAAATTAGTTAATTAGCTTTGAATTAAAACAGGTTGAATGATTGAAATAATTTTTAAAATTATATTAACTTTACATGTTTTGAGGGGAGACAACACTGTAAACAACCTGTTTTTTTGGCAGTGAAAATTGAAAACTTATTTGCAGCCACTGTAGCTCTTTTTGGAGCAGGAAACCGTACCCTGAAACAAGATTTTTTTGAAAGGCCAGGTAAAAACCTACAAATTTCATACAGTTTTGATTATGTAAAAAGTGCATGGATCATGTCTTCATGGGTGTGCACATGACCTGGTTTCAAGTTTTTTTTGTTCAAATTAGACCTTTTTTTCCCCATGTTCATTGGGTGGAATATTTTTAATATATTAAAAGTACACATTATTTTTATTTCATTATAAACTAGAGAACATTCTGATTCCAGTGATATCTAGTTTTATACAAGTATCTTTATTAATCAGTCCACCACTAAGGGTCACTTATGCATGGTCCCTCAAAATGTGACGTCATAGAAAAAAACTGTTGATTGCACCCTAAATTATACTGTCACTGTAGAGTATAGGGGAATTAACTCTAACATTTATTATGAAATTAGTATAATGTTATCTCCCCTTAAAACATCTATTCCTTTGCTAGATTTATTCATAACTATATAATGCCATACTGTAAATTAATTTATACATTCAATGTTGAATGAAGAAAATAATATGCGACATCTTATGTTTGTATGTGTGTATGTTTGTGTATGTCTTATTTGTTACAATTGTATATTTGTACTTATGAACTTTCTTATATGTTTTATAAATCATCACTTCAGATATAATCATGGATAATAATGTAACGATAGTATCAATGAATGTGAGGGTGTTTTTCAAACTCAAAAAAGAGTGCAGATTTTTTTGATTGGGCTAGGAGTAAAAATACTTCCATGGTGTGTTTTCAGGAAACTCATAGCAATAAAGACATTGAAAAATACTGGGAGGATGAATGGGGAAATCTCTGTTAAGTTTAAAAAGGGTCTGGATTTTGTTGTGCATAATTATATTATTGATGATAATGATCGTTACATTATTTTAGATATAACAATTTTTTCACAAAGATTAAGTTTTGCATGTTTGTATGGTTATACTACAGATGAACCTTCATTCTTTGACACAATAATGCAGAATTGTTTAAATCTTTAAAAACACCAGTGTTTTATTATGTGGTGACTGGAATGTTGTATAAGATAAATTTATGGATACATATAATATCAAACATAATAGAAACCCTAACTCCCGTAAAAAGAAATGATGAACTCATTGATGTTTTTGAACTACTTGATCCTTGGCGTACATGCTATCCAGAAGATAGGAAATATACCTGGCGTCAGTCCTCACCAATAAAACAAAGTCGCCTTGATTATTTTTTAATTTCAGAAGACCTTTTTAGCTCACCTGGCTTAAAAGGCCAAGAGAGCTTTTCTCATCACTTGGCGTCCGTCGTCCGTCGTCCGTCGTCTGTCGTCGTCCGTCGTCGTTAACTTTTAAATTAACAAAAATCTTCTTCTCTAAAACTACTGGGCCAAATTTTACCAAACATAGCCAGAATCATTATTAGGCTATTTAGTTTAAAAATTGTGTTTTGTGACCGGGCAAACCAACCAAGATGGCCGCTACGGCTAAAAATAGAACATAGGGGTAAAATGCAGTTTTTGGCTTATAACTCAAAAACCAAAGCATTAAGAGCAAATCTGACATGGGGCAAAATTGTTTATCTGGTCAAGATCTATCTGCCCTGAAATTTTAAGATGAATGGGACAACCCGTTGTTGGGTTGCTGCCCCTGAGTTGGTAATTTTAAGGAAATTTTGCTGTTTTGGGTTATTATCTTGAATATTATTATAGATAGAAATAAACTGTAAACAGCAATAATGTACAGCAATTTAAGACTAAAAAATAAGTCAAAATGACCAAAATGGTCAATTGACCCCCTAAGAAGTCATTGTCCTTTATAATCAATTTTTAACAATTTTCATAAAATTTGTAAATTTTTACTAACATTTTCCACTGAAACTACACGGACAAGTTCATTATAGATAGAGATAATTGTAAGCAGCAAGAATGTTCAGTAACGTAAGATGTACAAACACATCACAATCACCTAAACACAATTTTGTCATAAACTGCCTGCTTCCTTTGTTTAAATCACGTATACCAAGATGAGCGACACAGGCTCTTTAGAGCCTCTAGTTTCACTTATGAAGAATACCATTATCATCCCTGGTTATAGAACAGACCAATCAGCAATTCTTTTCACCTTCTCAGCTGTTAAGAGAAACGGGGCAAAAGTTATTGGAAATTTAACTCTCAGTTACTTAGAGATGCAAATTATATAAAAAGCGTTAAATCATGCATTTTTTTATATAGATTAGACCGTTGGTTTTCCCGTTGGAATGGTTTTACACTAGTAATTTTGGGGCCCTTTATAGCCTGTTGTTCGTTGTGATCCTAGGCTCCGTGTTGAAGGCCGTACTTTAACCTATAATGTTTTACTTTTTAAATTGTTATTTGGATGGCGAGTTGTCTCATTGGCACTCACACCACATCTTCCTATATCTATTAGGAATACTATTTTGGAATACCATCTGTCAGGTGATATGGAAAATCTTCTTTCTGTTGAGTTGTCATGTAATGATCACACTTTTTTTGACATATTAAAAACGAAGATTAGATCCTTGTCCATAAATTACGTTATAGATAATGCATATTTTAAGGTTTTTCTTGTCGTAGAACACACCGAGGGGTGTCAGAATTGATCAAATGAAAGACCGACCGTAGGGATGTCTTTCTTTGAGCAATTATGACACCCCGAGGTGTGTTCTACGACAAGAAAACCCTTAAAATATGCATTATCTGACTTATATACCGTCAACAAAATTTTACTTTTTATAAAGATTTGCAAAATTTAGTATCCTATATTACCGACAACACTCAAGGGGGTATTCCTTTCTAATGCGTTCAGGTTTTGATACACCCTACGGCTCATTTAGAATGTGAAATAAAACTCACTAATAAATCTAGATAAAAACCTTTTAAAAAATATTATCCATACACAATAAAAATATAACTGTAACTGCATGCAGTAAGACACAAATAAATTGTTACCATCCGATAACGGTGTATGACAAATACAAGACACATTGCAAGTAATCTATTGTACCACTTAGTTTATTGAAAAGGGGGAGGGGTATGATTTTTTTTATTTGTACTGTCATTTCTATTGCAGAAAAGGGGTTATTTTTTTAACAATTTTAATTGAATCAAATAGAAAATTCAGAAAGATTGTCTTTTGAATAGCAATACATTTTATTAACAGATAATCAGGATATAATTATTTACCCTCCGCACCCGACCCTTTTCTGAGTTACGTTAATGTTATTCAATAGAATATCAGATTATCTTATTAGCTGATCATTTGATGGAGTAAAAGGTATACATACATTTAAAAAAGTTAAGAACTGACACAAAGACGAATTTAAATACATGTAGGTCACAGTGTGATTTCATATTCAGCGTTTATCGTCCTGAACATGCATGAAACATTTGCCACTGGACGTTAAGCAAGCAACCAAAATTCAACCAACCTATTCAGTGTGACTCAATAAGATTTTCAAAATCTAAGAAACGAATATGTTAAATCTAGATTTTTCTTTATGAAAGTCCATAGTAATATTCATCTCCCATATATGTAAATATTTTTTTATTGTAGCGTTAAATTAACAAAACTTCACGCGTTATTTGTTTCTAAAATTAAAATGCGGGCAATGAAGGATTCTTTAACATCTATCATCGATTGAACTTTAAAATATAAATTTCCAAATCGGCAACAAAAAACTATCAGACGAATAAAATTTTGAAGTAAATTTTAGATTGCATTTTTATCAAGGAAAATAATGATCTCACATAGGTCATTATTTTATGCCTTTGAGTATATTTCATTGAAACATGGTATCGTCCGGGTTGATTCTGAAAAAGAATGACCTGTCGTTCTGAAAGAAAATAACTCCATATAGGTATATAAAGCATTAATAAATCCAGAGAGGAAAAAATGTCACTCTCAAACTTGAAAATGATATTTTATATTTTGAAAGTATTATGAATCATTCTCCAAATGATGAGGTTCAAAAATCTTTTTTTGAAAAAAAACTTGAAGTAGAAAATTGTAGACAAAAGAAAGTTGAAGGCTTGCTGCTTAGATCCCGAGCTAACTGGTTTGAGAATGGTGAAAAGTGTGCAAATTATTTTTGTAAATTAGAAAAGAAAAATTGTATTAAGAAAACTATAACAGAACTTATTGATGATAAAGGTCAGCATATTTCAGAGCAATCAAAAATTCTGATGGAACGACAAAATTTTATTAAAATTTGTACTCAAGCAAAAAATTAGATTGCAATGATACATCATATTTTAATCATAACATTAAGCGTACAGAAGAACATAGTGATCTTTGTGAAGGAAATTTAACTTTTAAAGAATGTGCTAAATCTTTCAAATTTATGACAAATGGTAAAAGTCCTGGTTCTGATGGGTATTCTGTAGACTTTTATATTTTTTTTTGGAAAGATATTGGCCCTTTTGTCTTTCGATCTCTTCACTTTGGATATGCGGGGGGTAAATTTTCTGATTTTCAGTATCAAAGTATAATAACTTGCATTCCTAAAGAGGGAAAAGACAGAGAGTATATTAGTAACTGGCGTCCTATTAGTCTTTTGAACACTGATATGAAAATAGCTTCTGCTGTTATAGCTAATAGACTTAAACCCGTTTTACCATTTATCATAAGTGACACACAAAAAGGTTTCATTAAAGAGAGATTTATGGGTGAGAACACACGCCTTTTATATGATTTGATGCGCTATCTTGAAGAAAATAATAAGACAGGTCTTCTATTACTTGTTGATTTTGAAAAGGCATTTGATTCCTTGGAATGGTTATTTTTTTAAATTCTTTGAAAAGCTTTAATTTTGGGCCTTCTATATGTAGATGGTTTGAAACTTTATACTCAGGGGCATCACGTTGTGTTAAAAATAATGGACACATGTCTAAGTTTTTTCATTTAGAAAGAGGTTGCAGACAAGGAGATCCTCTTTCTCCTTATTTATTTATAATTGGGGCTTTGAAATTAAAAGGTAATCCTGACATAAGGGGAATTACCATCAATGCCAATGAATCTCTTTTAAGCATGTACGCAGATGACAAATTCCTTATGTTAGATGGAAGGGAAATATCGTTGAGGGAAACACTTTCATGTTTTGAATCTTTTTATAAAATTTCAGGTTTGAAAAAAAATGCTTCAAAGACAAAAGCACTATGGGTTGGAAGTAAAAAATATTCTAATCTTATTTTATGTTCCGACTTAAAACTTCATTGGTCACATTCAAATTTTAAATTTTTGGGGATTGAATTTTCTTTAGATTTAAGTTGTATCACAGAAATTAATTTTGCTCAGAAAATTAAAAAGGTCTCTGCAATTCTGAAGAGCTGGCAACATCGAAAACTCACATTATTAGGAAAAATTACAGTAATTAAATCACTTGCTCTTTCAAAGTTGGTCCATTTATTGACTGCATTACCAAACCTATCACAATCCAGGTTAACAGAGCTCACTTCATTATTTTATTATTTCATATGGAATGGAAAACCAGACAGAATTAAGCGAAACACACTTATTGGTGATATGTCACAAGGTGAATTTAATATTGTTCACTTTTATTCATTTAATATCTATTTGAAAATTAAATGGATAAAAAGACTGCTGGCAAACCCTAGCGGTGGCTGGTAGCAGTTGTTACTCGCAGACCTTATGCAGTATGGGGATGAAAGGGTTTTAAATCTTCAGAAAGAAAAGCTGATTGAGATTTCTTAAAAATGTAAAAATTCTTTCTGGAAGGATGTTTTACTATGCTTTTTCCGCTGCAAAACCTATTACTGAGATTTCTGTCAGTAACATTTTATCCTTAGATATTTTGAACTTTTCTTCTTTGGATGATTTCCCATATTACATTAAATGGGAAAAGGGGGTGTGCAGTCAGTAAGTGACCTTATCAATCGTGAAAATATGATTTTTTATAAATTTGAGCAATTTCAAGAAAAAGTACAAACCTACAATTTATTAAATGTTATGGTTTGATATAAAAAATCCCTAACACTATGAACAAATGCCTTAAATAAAACTGTCTAACACTGGTGATACTTTCTTAAAAAAAATCGGGTGTACTGTGAAAGCCAAATTTGTATATAAAAACTTAGTAGATGAAGTTATTCAACTACCAACAATCAAATTTTTGAAATGGAAAGAACTGTTAGTTATTGATACTACAGAATGGTCAGAGTATTTCATGATAACAAAAAAGTCTTGTAGAGACGATTATTTAAGAACCTTTCAATATATTTTTTTGCATAGAATTATAGCAACTCATACATTTTTGTACAAATTGTATTAAAAGATACCAAGTTATGTATTTTTTGTACACTTGGAGAAGAAACCATTTAACACCTGTTTTTTGAATGCCCAATAACTTTTCAATTGTGACAGTCTTTTTTTTTGTTAATTTTGATCTCAACAAATAGAATGTGTTTCTTGGTTGCAAAGATGAAAGTTTATTATTGAATCTGCTAATCATAATTACAAAGAATTAAATATACAAATGTAAATTAAATGAAACAAAACCAAATATGATTGAGTTAAATAATAAAATAAAGAAATACCAATTTCTTGAAAATCATATTGCAAAGAAAAATGATAAAGTCCAAGTTTGTGAAAATTTTGGTCTCGTTTACATGTAATATTTAACTAAGTGTTGTTTTCATATTATCTATGTTTCGTTCAGAGAAAAATAAATAATTTATAAATTATGAGCAAATTTATTTCTTTAAAAAAAATGTATTAAAAAGTAAGACATGATACAGATGAGTGAAAGTATTAGTGTTGTATGTGAGTAAGTCAGAGAGAGAGAGAGGTGAGATAAATCAAATACAATTTATATGTAACCTAAAATATTGTTTAAAAATTAATTAGTCAGAGATTCAGTTTGTATATTGCTATTTTTTTCTTCTTCTGTATTTACCCCTTGATACCATTGTCAGGTGGTAGTGTAATGGGGTGTGTAAAATCCTGACTATTGAAAAACAAATAAAAGATAAAAAAAATATCAGATCTTAATTTAAAATAAGACTGTTCATCCGAGTCATCTGTAATGTAAGATCTAATAGTATCTAAAGTATGACCAGATTTATGTGCATCAATCAGCTCCTGTCTAGTGCAAATCTGAAAATTAGAGTCAGAATTAGTAATTTGAAAACGTTCTGTTAAAGGTATATCATCTGTATACTTCTCTGTATTCTTCTCAATTCTTATCTCCTCGCCCGACTTTTTAATCTTCTCTGATCTTGTCTGCACTGCATGACATGGCTCTGAGGATGGATCTAAAACTGAATCTAAAACTGAAAATTCTACAGAATCATCACTAATTATAACAGTGTCCTTAACTCTAAAAGGTATATAAGTGTTTAACATAGTTCCCTATGATGAGCTCTGCAAAAGGAGTATCCAAAACTAGAGCTAAAACAGTACCTGAAACAAAAGGAGTACTAATATCTATCCGAACTTCCTTGCATACACGTGTCGCACCATCTGCAAGACAAATATCTCTACACTTACCTGTAAACTTATCTGAGTCAACAATTTTTTGGTTAACAAAAACAGTTGAACATCCTGTGTCCCTTAACACCGAAACTGGTTTACTGTTTACCTTACCTTCAACTATATCTAATCCTGGTACTTTGCTTGTCTTCGTCTTGTCATATGACCCCCCTGGTAACCGAATTGTCATGTCACCTGCGTATTCGTCAACTGTACTACATGGTTCTGTATGTCCTGGCTTATCTAAACATAATCCTATCTTACCTTGTTTAAACGGTTGTTTATTCCTTAAAGTACAAACTGGAGCAATATGCCCTTTGCGGTTACACACAAAGCATGTTCTGGTTTCAGGTTTGTACTGACCTTGATTGTTCCCGTTCGATTTACTCTGTTGTTTCTTCTGATAATCAATACTAGACTGTGCTTTATCATAACCCTTACCTACATCCGTGTGTTCTGTTTGATAGCTTCGGCAAACTGTACTAAAGACCTTATATCCGGTGGTGTATGCTCCTGCATCCACAACTTTAACTCCTTATCACTACTTACTGGGAACTGATCCCTGACCATCAAATCATAAAGCTTATCAAAACTACCATCAATGTCCTCTCTGTCACACCAGTACCTTAAAAAAACCTCTATCCGAACAGAAAATTCCTTGAAAGACTCCCCAGCAAACTGAGCCGAATTCCTGAACTTACCCCGATATGCCTCAGAATTTAACTCATACCGAACCAAAATAGCTGTCTTAATCTTGTCATATAACCTACTATCCTCAATATGCCTCAAGAGCTTTACCACAAAACATGAAGGGGAATAAGTCGTAGTGGCCGTTCGTTCTTTTGAATTTTATGAAGTGTAACAAGTTTTTCAAAAGCTTTCAAAAGTACATCTGGATCTTGACTTTCAGAAAATTTAGGTAACTTAATCTAAATGGACTCTGACGTTTTAAAACTACTTTTACCTCCTGTTGCCAACTCTTTCTCTCTCAACTCCAGCTCTCTCAGTCTTTAACTATTGTCCATCTCTGCTTTTCTCATATCTCGTTCAGCTGCTCTCTCATCTCTTTGTGCAGCTTACATCTCTCTATACAAATTTAAACAAGTAGATGCTGTTTCACCTTTATCAATCTAGTCTGCCATCCACTGTGGCAACTTTTCTGACGTCATGTTGTACACAATCTAATCTGATAATGATACAAAAAATATACAAATATCTCAGAGTAAGGTTACCAAAAAGTCTCAAAAATAAATGTCTGGTTATACCTTCATAACAAAGGAATGTTGGACCTGTGACAATCCCACCGCTGCCACCTTTGTAAGACGTAGGATAATCGCATTGTCAGTTGGCCAACATTCACAGATTCATAGAAACACAAGTAAAAAATAATATTTTTCTAAAACAAAAATAAACAAAATCAAACAAAACTAAACATAATTATAACAGGCAAATAAATACAAATAAACAAAATAAACAACTGAAATGTTAGTAAGTATAAATTGAAACTTATCAGAAAAATGTCTCATCACATCTGCTATCATACACTCTGTTTGCGGTCAAGATCTAGGACGTCGCTTGGAACGAACATCAAATACTTTCAGATTGAATTATTCTAAACTGTTACTTTATTAAACTTTTCACTTTTAATATTGACTTGTATCCACTTGTAACATCAATAAGATGTATGGCTCACTATATATTCACTTATAAAATATATTTCACTAATTGCATAGCTTCTATATTGATATGCCATTTCCGGTTAATCAAACACGGACTTCCGTAAAAACTAACACCAACTTCCGGTGATTAAACCACAGCTTCTATAAACGCAAATACGTAATTTCTGCCACATAACATTTATATATTGGCCGTTGTATGATACGTTAAACTAAACCTAACAACTTGTATTTGGAAGATCTATGTCAATAAATTGGACGAACGTTGTCTGACCATTTAAACGTTGCCACTCCAAAACTGAGCATTAAAACTGCATGGACCAAACCCTGGGCAAATTCATTATATTGTCGTGTGAATCTCCATGTCCTAAATTGACAATTCTGAGGTATTACCAAATATAAGAACTGCAGCAGACAAAACGTCTGTTTACATCAAAATCTAGCTGTGCTCTGCCTAACCACTTTACCTGTATGAAAAACCATGTGCTACTAGTCGCCTGATTTTTACCTTCCGCGTAAATGAATGAGTGGGGTGCCAATCAGCGTGCAATTTATACATACCTTTATAAACCATGAAAATAAGATAGTGAGTTGCCTTTCATAAATTACAATTTATGAACAATAAGCAAATAATTAATAAAAAATAAAAATCACATAATGAAGTTCGTCACAGCCTTTATACAGACATGACTTTATGTAGAAAAGTCTGGATTAAACTTGTTGTTACATTGCAAAACCTCTCACTTTTATAAAATTTGCATAGAATGCAAGTCAAATGTTCAAAAATCACAAAAACGAAATGTATGCCAAAATTGAGAAATGGAACACAATACACACATATATAGCATTGCAATAGTATCCATTAATTTTATATCAATTGCATTTTGCCACACAATAACGTCAAAGCAAGTAAGAAATACCATGGTCAAATGCAATAATGTCTCAATCTTGACACTAACTCCTCTTAGCTATGATATTCATACAAGAAGTAAAATGAAAAAACAATACCGAACCTCAAGAAAAAAAATTTTACTTAATGGCACTACACATTGAACGATAGAAACAATTGTCATATTGCTAAGTTGATGCAGACATTTATTTATGTAGAAAACAATGAATTAAACCGGTTTCAGGATTACTAATCAGATAATTTATGTTCAAATTGTAAGTTGTAACTTTTAAGAAAATGTAAGACTTACCATGACTGTCCGACCGCTGTATAGTTGTCACTAACGAATTGTGTTTTCCATTTTCTACATGTCTGTCTTGTTCACACGCGCGAATCATCAATATTGTAAGACTGAAATTTATCTGTTTAGTACTAATAAAGTTTATATTTAAACTGCTCTACATATATCGCCATAATTTATATGTTTCTCATCACATGTGTGTGACATTTAAAATGATTGCTGATGTTAATGTTCGTTGCAGGCATTTGAATGGTCACTTAATGGGGAAAAATAAGCTTGTAAAATTACTTTAACTGGTAACCATTTATATTCTCATCCTTATCCTTGTTATGCTGGTTTACATTTGTTTTATCCTCGGCCAAGTGAATAAAGGTACTAATGAAATTTGTTAAATGATTGCATAATTCGGTGCAACACTTTTGTATTTTTTTCAAATACAAAAGGCTCATGTATACATATTGTTTTCAGAGTTAAAACATCGTGTTTATAATTTACAGGAGAGACAAAATTGCCATGTCATGTTTTGGGCCAGAGAGTGTTATTTCACAGTGGATCAACAAATACTGCTTGTATTCACTACAAAACAAGTTTAGACACTATTAAGGTATTTCAGTTTATTGTCAATCAATTAAATTTTATCGTATTTAAGACTAATAAAAAAAAATAGTTATAAATGTATCATTTAATTAAAATTAACATTGTAAAGCATATATAATGCTAGTGAATATGTTTCATTCTCTAGGAGATCTCATTATAAAGTGTATATCATAGCCTGAAATTTTCTAGGAACTTATCGAGAATGGATTCAATAAATTTTATAGAGGAGATATATATGTTGAAGGAATGGCCGAAAATGAAATTGAATACTTCAAAAAGATGGCCGAACGTAAGTTATTTAAAAACAAATCGTTATATGTGAAACTTTTTAATTGATGATAATTTAAAGTAGAAATTTTTACAACCTTTTACGCCGAATGTTAAAAAACAATCATATAAATACAACAGATTATATATCTTAAAATTGATCAACCTGGTGCACTGACATTAGAACTAGACATTTGACGCAAACAGTTCCAATTTAAGTCATATGAGTAGTCCATTAAGAGCATAAGGGAACAATATTTGATAAAAATGTCTAAAGATTATTAAAATTGATTAACGATAATTGAAATAAATTTTCGGCTCAGTAGTAAAACAAACAAAACAAACAACAAACAAATAATTTATTAGAGTCTCACCTCTTTAAAACATTTGTTTACAACACAATATAATATTAACAATTTATAAAAAAAAAGCCACTCTAAAAAGAGTTATGAGAGACTGTAAAAACGCAGATTAAAATACATTAATATTACATCTATTACATATATCAATATATCTTAGCATAAAACACCATACTATTAAAAACACTTATACAAAAGAAAACAAACAACATTATAGAAACTTATTACGAGTATAAAATACACTTTCTCTTAAAAAGTACTTCATGGCAGATTTTGGCTGTAAAATAACAAACTCTATCATCATGAAACATAAATAAAAACTTTTCTTCATTACTTAAATGACTAAAACTACTTTCTATATTACATACACTGTTAAAAAATATCGTTCGCAGATCTGCATATTCTGGGCATTCTAATAAAACATGTTTTTCATCTTCAATTATATTCAAATCATTTTTTCTACAATTAAAACAGAACCTTTCATTTACATCTATACCTTCATATCTGCCAGTTTTAATTTTAATCGGAGCAACACCTGCTCTAAATTTAGCATATGCACCTCTATATTTACCGGGCATAGTAATACTTAAATATTTTTCTGTACAATAATTTGATTTAAATAACCTGTAAGTACGCAATTTACTGCTTTCATTAGCTAGTAAATTTAAATGCCAATTATTTTGGTACATAATAAATAGATTGTTTTCAATATCTTTAATAACAGACTTGCTCAAAATACATTCAATATTACAATACTGATTAAGATCAAGTTCTTTAAACTTTGTATTCACTCTACAGTTCCAATTTTTTACTTTATTAAAACTGATATTATTACTCCAAAGAAACAAATTCTTATTAAGTCTACTATTAGACATCTTATTAAATCGTGACCATGTCCTAAATATAGAAGACCATTGTTTAACAATACATGGTTTCCATCCCATATCTCCATAAAGTGCTAAGTTAGGGGTATATCTACCCACTCCCATAAAAAATCTCATAGCCTTATGTTTTACAGCGTTTATACATGAAAATTCTTTAGTACCCCAAATAGAGGCACCATAGTCAATCACTGACCATACAATTGAATTGAACAATTTTGTAAATACATCATATTGAAAACCACCATGAGCTTTACATTTTGCTATTAGTAACCCTAATGCCCTACTGGCAGATTTGGCAACTGTTTTTGCCATTTCCTCATAACTCAAATGTTCGGTTAATAATAAACCTAAATATGTATAATTTGATACTTTATCAACACATTTTCCATTAAAAACAAAAGGAAAATTAGTACATGGCACAGAAGGTGTTCTAAAATGCATAACTTTTGATTTTTCTAGATTAACCTTTATCATGTTTCTATCACACCAACATTCTAAAGTATTCAAAATGATTTGTAATTCACTTTCACTTTCTGTTAAGAAAACTACATCGTCTGCATATAACATTATACACACTTTTTCTTCACCTATGCTAATACCAACATTTAACTTTTTGACTTCATCGATTAAATCATTAATGAAAAAAATAAACAATAATGGTGAAATTATACACCCTTGTTTCAAACCAGTATTAACAGGGAACCAGTCAGATAAAAGACCATTCAACTTAATACAAGACTGAACATTATTATACAAAGATCTTAATGCCTTTATCATTTTAGAACTAACACCAAGTAACTCTTATTTATTAAATAACAATGATCTATTTATAGTATCGTATGCTTTTTTAAAGTCAATAAAAGCAGCATATGTAGACTGTTTACGTAGTTTTCTGGACTCTATTATACTAGTTATAGACAAAAGGTGATCAATGGTGTTACGATCTTTTCGGAAACCATTCTGCTCATCATGGATACTATCCGATGCATCAAACTTTTCCCGCAACCGACAGTCAAGAACACCACAGTACAACTTGTAAGTAGCTGGAGCTAAAGTTATTCCACGATATGAAAGAGGATCTCTGGGGTCAGACGACGAACATTTCGGTACTGGTACAATTACACCTTTGGCCCATAGAACAGGGACCTTACCCGTATTGTAACACACATTAAACAAACGAACTAAAAATGATAAAGCAGTTTGGTTTTTCAACACTTCTACTGGTATCTAATCAAGACCGGGCGCCTTCCCATTTTTAGCCTTTTTTATTACTTTAAATATTTCCTCACTTGTAATTTCACAATCCAATAAATAATCACATTCATCTTGATCTTTAGAGTCGATATTTTCAGAAGGCTGTATACAATTTTCTACATTTAACATTGAAGAAAAATCATTTTTCCATTTATTCAAAACTAAAATTGGATCTGTTGATACCGAACCATCTTCTAAATTTATTTCCATCGGTATGTTACGTTGCCTTTTTGCACCAATGCCTATCTTTCCAATTTTTCGCCAAAATTCTTTCGGATTATCACATGAACTGGTCAAATCATCCTGCATTTTATACCAATAACGACGCTTTGCCTGTTGTACATTTTTGTCAAATATTTTCCTGTTTTGACAATATAAATGGCGCAACTGTTTTTTAGAATGACAACTTTTGGTTTTAAGATACATAGTTTCCGATTTGCACACCTCGTTCCAAAGGTCTGTTAATTCTGTACTCCACCAAGGTTTCTTGATTCTCCCATGCTTATTACTGGAACCGTTGCTAATTTGAATGATCTTATTAGGGATTTTTTCCGACATTTCCGACTTGATACTATTAATAAAGCTTTCATATGTTTTGTCAATATCACACTGATTAGCTTCAGACTCTTCTAAAATACATAGTATACGATCAATATCCGATATAAACGATTCACTATTTAACCAGTCGTCGGGTATTTTCCCACGGTCATATTTGGTTTTAAAGCTAGCAGGATTGGCTTTTGGCTCTGTGTTTTCATCAACAGGAAAGTTCAAGTGCATTGACCAACTAAGTAAAGAATGGTCTGGCATACACCGTGTCGGGTCTACAACACCGATAATGTCCATATCATCAATAAGCGCAGAAACGCGCCTGACTTCAAACCTATCAAAGGATTTCAACATTTCGTATGGTACTATACAATAGTCAACAACACTTAATCCTCTTGTCGATACATAAGTATAGTCATTGTGACTATTATTCCTACCGTTCAACATACAACAGTTAATGTCCGCTAAAAATTCACAGAAAATGCTGCCGTATTTATTAGTTTTATAATCAATTACTTGTCTCTCTGGCAAGGTATCTATACCTTCAACAAAGTCATTTAAATCACCACATCTTGAATTAAAATCTCCACATAAATAAAACTGATTACCCTTTGGAATCGTATACATTTGTGACATTAGCGATTCTAAAAATTCATGTACATTCACGGCACGCGTTGAATTTTCTGGTGGCAAATACACTACACAGGCATAGAAATTATTGTCCAAATTCAACTTATCCTCGAACTTTAGCCAACATATACCGTCTATTGAGTCTTCCACAACTATAACGTTAAAAAGCTCCATCAGGATATTTCGAACCAAAAATCCTACTCCACCAGAGCCAGCCTTTGCGCGTATATGAATGCCTATTCGGTTATGACCAAACCACGTATATCCATCAACACTAATTGTATTGTTCTTAACCAGATGTGTTTCTGCGATACCCAGAATATGCAGCTCTTTATTATTCAAACATACACATAAAAGTTTAAATTTATCAATGTTCCTGTCACAATTCCATCCGTTCACATTCCAAAATCCGCATGTAACCTATTGGAATTTTTTACCACGCCCTCTTCCGCGTCCACCTCCTCTAATATTTCCACGATTGCTGTATCCTTGTCGTTGGCCGTTGTTTCCTTCATTCTGATGTACATTTCGTCCATTGACGGATTCGTTCTGTTTGCCTTCTTCGCTCTTACCACTTGCCACTGACGATTGGTTGTTATGATGTACCTTCACAATTCGGCCACCGTTCATAGTAAAGGCCTGATTTTCTTGTTTAAACGCTCTTATCAGAGTGCGGAAGTTTGCTTCATTTCTCCTCTCAGAGTATGACATATCATTCTCGATGTACACATCCTTGAATTTATGTACGTTCTTCAAATTACGCTTTGCTTTCATAAGCTCCCTTTTTTGGTCACTGTTGCTTACAGCTGCAACAATTACACCCGGCTTACTATTGTGACTTTTCTTTCTGGAAACACTTTCAATAAAAACATCCTTAAGATTTAAACCATCCCGCACTAACGAAATAACAGTTTTTTTCAAAATACTTGTATTCGACTCCTCTCTAGGGTCCTCTTGTAGATTACGGATTATCACATTACAGTTATTTTGTTTTACTACATCTGAATACGATTTGTCTTGTGTACTAACTTTTGCCTCCAGGCCTTTTATCTGATCTTTAAAGTTGTTAAATTGATCATTAAAATCTTGTCTCACCTGGTCGTTTCTACTTTTACCTTTTCTTCAATGAGTTGTGTTATCTCTATTGACATATTTTTCTCTAATGAGTCTATTCGTTGAGTTAACGAAATACACATATTGTTCATACTATCTGTTAGTCCTAGCATCATATCTTTTAGCTCTTTCATTTCACTTTTAGCTTTTGGTTTAGGTTTTGGTTTGCTTTTCTCATCTTTACTCACAGGTGTTTGATTTCTAGAACGTTTATTATCAGATATATCAGAGTTTCCAGAAGCTGGACGTTTTCTTATGTTACTGTTGTTACAAGAGTCATTTATACTGGTACTCACATTGCTTGTATTGACAATTACGTTTATCATCAATCAAAGCCGTTCTTTTGTGTAAATGCGAAACTTCAAACTTTAATCGGATTTGGATACCACATTTTTTTTTATAATCTGTGACAGAACGTAAATTCTTAATATTTTCCCTTTTGCAATAGTATGGAAATATTTTACATCAATATCCTTTACACTAGTTTTTTTTCCATTTACAAAAACATAGGGCAACATTGTTTCATATATATCATATATATATATGTCATATACGTACATCTTACAAAATATGGAATATAAATATAAGAGACATATTCGAGGACGGTCTATATTTTAGTTGATAAAACTGTGCAATAATCATCTGTATTAAACAATGATTTATGTTAAACTTATCAGTAAAAGGCTAAAACAGTAAGTAAAATTTAAAAACTCTTAAAAGAGAGGCGAAAGATACCAGAGGGACATTTAAACGCATAAATAAAAATAATCTGGCAAGGCCATGGCTTAGAAAGAAAAAGACAAACAGTAGTACAAAAACACAACTGATAAAAATTAATACTAATCAATACGAACCCCACAAAAAACTGGGGATGTTCTCATATTCCCCAGAAGAGTAAGATCCTTCTCCACATGTATCACCCGTCGTGTTTCTCATTTTAGTACATACCCAGTAATAAGTCTAATTTGGTAAGTCACATTAGTTTGTGAAAAGTGAACTGGATTGTAGTTCCGACATAAGGAACCTGTCAGTTTTTATCTGTTAAACGGATATTTCAAAATGGTCATCCAACTTGTGATGGCGTCTGTAAATGTACGGACAAATGGTTTTACCTTCATCATTTGGAACCCTTGGTCTTATATCTACCTTGTGAGGAGCAACCCTCTATACACGTGTAACGGATAGGAACGGATGTGAAAAACAAGCCTGGGAATGTCGTATAAATCGACTCTCATTATCTGGAAGTCCCTGTACCTTTTACCTTTTATCCGAAATAATTATTTCCAATCAATACGGTGGTCAGTTTCCGAAAATCTTATTATAACACGTGTGTTGTCAGAGTAACTCTTTGGGGTTCGTGTTGCTTATTCTTTAGTTTTCTATTTTGGGTCATGTGTTCTATTGTTTGTCTGTTTGTCTTCTTTCATTTTTAGCCGGATGTTGTCAGTTTTTTTTCGATTTATGAGTTTGACTCTCCCTCTGGTATATTTCGTCCCTCTTTTTTAATCCTTTTAAATCCCGAGGGTTATGATTTGACATATGTTTATTAGTTCGACATAAATAATTAATTTTAAATGTTTTTTGTTAACCTTTGGGCCGTTAATTTAGTTCGACTAACCCAAATATCGACTGACCGAGTTTCAAATCATCAGAAGTCGAAACACATATATTTATATAAAATAAAATTCGGAACGATGAGAATTCATTGAATCATCCGAAATCTCGAGTCAATCGAGTTCGAGAAAACGAGAGTTAACGTTATATACTTTGTATGCATACGCTACTTGTATGTTGCTACATAAAAACTGTAAGTTCACAATTGGGAAGATGAAATCAACTCTTTTGAAATAGGTTTGGTTTTCAACGGACCATCATTGTCAATATCTAGATGTAAGTCAAGACACGAGACAGACGTATTAGTATCTGTCGTATCTTTTATCTCTAGTTCTTTGAAATGTAGTGCAAAAACATCATTTAATTAGCGGACAGTAAAGTTATAAAGGAACAACTCGACACGATGAGGAGCATAGTTGGTTCCCATTGGAATGCCGATTGTTTGTTGACAAACACGTTCTAAAATATGCAAACATGTTGCCATTCAAAAAGATTAGCACCTTGATGTTACTTCCAGAGAATTTTAAAGTAGGATTTATCTCTCCCTAAGGCAAGATAGTTTCGCTATTATTTTTTCTATGAATCAAAGTTCACCACTCATTCAGTTTGTCTTTTACTTTGGAATGGGGAATACTTGTGTAAAGTTTAGAAAAGTCTTATGTTTTGTACTTTTGCAAGATGAAAGAGTGTTAGGTTGTATCTACTCCAAAAGATCTTAGGAAGTGTTATTTGTCTGTTTGTCTTTTTGATTTTTAGCCATGGCGTTGTCAGTGTATTTTCCATCTATGAGCTTGACTGCCAATCTAGTATCTTTCGTCCCTCTTTTCCCTGATGCATGCAACCTCTAGAATAGGTAGTTTCACAATAATTTTGAAGCTGGCTTTAATTGCGGATAAAATTAATGTTAATAATTTAGAAAGAATTTCCATGGAACAGTTGAGAGACCCAGCAATATACCGTTGTTTGTAGGGACACTTATGAGGTTTACGTATCCAAATTCCAATTTGTTTACTTTGCTTTACAATAGAGGTAATATATTGTATCTGAATCTTGGCCTAAGTAAACAGGGGGTTTTGGTGTCGAAAATTGAGAATGTCTGGCCGTATGACTAAGTTTTTGGCAAAAGGTAGATATATTGTGATTAAACTGGTTGACGATAATATGTCGTGATATTAGATTCATCAACAAGGTCTTAGTATATTCCGATGAACCTTTTTATAAAAATGAACGAGTTGTTTAAAATGTCTGTGTCATTTGGTCTCTTGTAGAGAGTTGTCTTATTTGCATTCATACCACATTTTTTTATAGAGACTGTCTTTGGAAAAACCAAGTTGATGACGTTTTATAAAGTCTGAGCAGTACGCTCTTAAATACCGAATGAGGTCAATAATGTATATTTCATATGCAGTGAAGTTGGTATACTCCGGCTAGTATCAGAGAAATTCAAACGTTCGTAATTTTAAGTTGGTAAAGTTGAAGTCAGTCATCTATCTGTTATACAGATGTCACCACAAATTGGTTGACCGTTATGGAGTTTTGTGTTACAGATGACCACAGTGAATATAAAAATAAGAAAATGTGGTATGAATTTCAATAAGACCGCTCTCTAGAAGTAACCAATAACCACAGAAATATAAAACTATTGATAACCGTACGGCCTTCAACATTAACAAAACCATTTTCTCATAGTCAGTCATTGACAACCCAGCAAAGACAGTCCAATCGAGAAAACTAACGGCCTTCTTTATGTACAAAGTATTGAACAAAACACAAATATGATACTCAGTAACACACAACAACCATTTGAACTGCAGACCCCTGACCAAGAACAGACACACACAGAGACAGAACCAGAAAGAAAAAAAAACGACAATCATTCGAGCTCAATTTCAAACTTGGAACAGGCACTTATCGAATATGGCCGAGTTAAACTAGTTTGAATGCACCAATTTAACATTACCATGACAATTGCTGTAACAGTTCATCATCATCATGTTTGCACCTGTCCTACATGTAAGTCAGGAATCTGATGTACAGTAGTTGTCGTTTGTTTATGTTATTTACACGTGTTTTCCGTTTCTCTTTATATATATATAGATTAGACCGTTGGTTTTCCTGTTTGAATGGTTTTACACTAGAAATGTTTGGGCCCTTTATAGCATTTTTTTTTCGGTGTGAGCCATGGCTCAGTGTTGGAGGCCATACATTGACCTATAATGGTTTACTTTCATAAATTGTTATTTTGATGGAGAGTTGTCTCATTGGCACTAACACCACATCTTTCTATATCTATAAAAACGGCTTTTGTTTAAATAGAAGCGGTCATTACTATATGTAGTAGTAGTAACTATGTTGTTGTTGTTGTTTTTTTGTAAATATTTTATTTTTCAAGATGAAACATGTGAAATTACATAAAACAGTATTGGACACAAAGTGTAAAAAGTTATTTGACACTTGTTGGATTGATTAAATCATTATGGTATAATAAGATATACATACATGTATTACAATTGATTTTGTTAACTTAATGCTGCTTCTTACAATTGCCACTTCTGATCAATTTTTATTTTTTGTGTAGGGGTTAAGAAACATACAGAGTGTTTTACTATTTCAATCCAATACTTTAAATATTCTATCCCACCATATTTTGTGAGCAACATGCTCTTACATTTACATCTGTATATATAGTATTTAAGTAACAACATGCTATTATTTACTGCTTTACTGTTGACAAAATCCCCAGACACACCTAAAATTAACTCTTTTGCACTGAAAGGCAAGAAAATGTAATAATTTCTAATCCAATCTATAATGGAAAACCACACGTTTTGTGTTACATTACATTCCCAAAAAATATGAAAAAATAATTTCTAATTTCTGAACAAAATGTAAATAGTTCAGTTTCATTTTTTTTACATTTAAATAAAAAGGAATAACATGGTAGAATCCTATGAACAATCTTATAATGACAATTTTGTAAAACACGAATTTCTGGTTACAATGAAGGGCATGGAAGAGCATTCCAATCTTCAATCTGCATATTTAAAGACAAATCCCTCTATTGTTTATGCGCATATACAAGCGCAACAGTACTATGCCGTCAGTGTTTTATGACGTCGTGGTTTCCGCGAACTCGAAACGTCAATGAGAGTTATTCCTCTTTGAGCCGATGGAGAGAGTGACAAACGTTTTGATAGGTAGATTTGACGAGAAGAAAATGAAAATTGTTTTTATATAATAAACATGTTCCAGAATTGGATATATACATTAATTATGTGAATTAAGTGTATCTGAAACAAACAACAAAACAGCAAATGATAAAATATATGCAATATATAAAAGAGAGTCAACTAACTATATGTAGCAATCTAACAACTGTCGAGCAACAAAATCTGGATAATCGACAACAAAATGGAGGGGGAATAGGACCTTTATCGGGACTCTGGGATCGGGTGTTTTTAAGCTCGGGATTTCGAGATTGATCCTTCCGGGATCTGAGAATCCTTTTTTACTTTGCTTTATTTAAATTCGGGACCTCGGGATTTCGTTTTTTTTAAATCCGTGATTTCGGGATTAGGATCCCTCCTACATTGTATCCCTCCTCAAGATGAGCCAATCATATTATAATATAAAACTAATTTCCATAATTTGCTACGTGTATGGACTTTTCTGTTTTAAAGAGTCAATCTCTTTGGTAGGTTTTAAATTATATTTATATTTCCACAAATCATTAAGAAAGTACGAAAATCATCAATCATGTCATCAAAATTCGATGTAGCTATAGAAATAGAAACCTTACGTTCCTATGTGGATATGGCAAATTGCACATACGTATTTCGAATGTGTAAGGCGATTACATTTTTACACGAATATAATATTTAGATTTCTGATATACACCATCAAAACAGTAACCATGCACGCATACGTGTAAAATAAAGTCCATCTAGAGAAGTTAACTTATACGCTTCTAACATTGTAGGTTTTTGTATTTGACCACTCCAAGTCTGATCCGATTTGCCAGATTTTATATTTATGTACTAGGTGCACAATTTTGATATAAAAAAACAACATAATCCTGCCTGTGCTTAAAAGTTGTCGGAATGAAGAATTAAAGAGGAATGCATATGAAAAAAAAATCAATAGTTGATTTGAGAAAAAAAGGTCGGACTAGGTTCCATTCATAATCACGGTATGGCAACTGTATGAGTATACTTAGACTGAGTTTCTGGCAACATGACGGAATATTTCGATATGATAGATGCCTATGGGTGCATGATCAAAACAGAAAGTATGTTAAATAGACCCCGTTAACACTTGCACGAAATTGAATCGATCATTTAGGAGCATCTCGCGTTTACGATCTTTTTATAACTTGTGCGAATACATTTAGTATACATTGCAATCCTGAAATAATCGGTCATTTCGTTAAAAAACACCTCGTAGTAAATAGAATAAGAACATATTTCGTTCATAAGATGTGCTTCTGCATTTATTAATTATCTTTTTGATCAATATGTCATAATAAAAAAAAGAAGATATGGTATGATTGCCAATGAGACAACTATCCACAAAAGACCAAAAATGACACAAACGTTAACATTGCTCATTATTGAAGGCCGTACGGTGACCTATTATAAATAGTTCCTGTGTCAATTGGTCTCTTGTGGAAAGTTGTGTTATTTGCCATCATATCTTTATCTTTTCAGAAAAATGACGCAAAAAAAACATTTTTTTTTATCCTTATATTCTGTCAAATCATTTGAGCATACGGATGAAACTCTGAAATCATTTACTAATAAGAATATATTAAACTGACCATGCGCAGATTTATTTTCATATCTACATAAAACACTTTATTTGTAGATCGGTCGATCGATTGAAAAGATCGCGATTTATCATAAGCGTTTAAACTAAAAGAAAGATCAGGGTAGCGGCTACATAGGGCTACGTAGATTTGTGACTATTGAACATGTAGCTAGTCTAGCTGCTACATAGACATTGATTGCAGCTAGCCTAACTACTCGTTCATATGATCAAAATCTATGTAGCACTACGCAGCCGCTACGGCATTGAACGGAACTCGGTTCATAAAAAATCGATCCTTTTAAAATTACATTTGGAAGTGGTATATTTAAGTCCGATGAAAATCGATCTTTCTCATATTTGCAATTCTAAAGATCGGCGTCTTTATTATTTCTATTGATTTTAAGTTATTGTCATCAAAATAAAAAGGAACAACATTTTTAACCGAAATTAGAATTCATGATATCGAAAGCAAAGGTCTGTCTTGTCTTTCAGATATACTTTGACTGAACTATGAAAAGATATAACAAACGTATTCACTATTTTAAGAAGAAATTCTGTTCAACACATAAGCACTATAAATAACCCGAATAGAAATGTTGTTCATAGAAGCATAATCCATTCGCGTGTAGATTTGTTCAACGCATTGTTTCCAACCACCGCATATATATTACGTGTCTGTGAAACTAACTGAAAACTAAGTTCTATCACGAGTAAATCAATATGCATTTATTGTAGTTGAAAACAAACAAACAAGATAACAGCAAATAACGAGAATTGAGTTGTCCGTAATTTGTATAGGACTATCGCCCAAAACCGGCGGAACGGCTTTCGACGTTGTTCAGAATTGGCGCAATGTATTCCCGCCATTTCAAATTGTTAAACCCTTTTGTAGAAATATCTCTTTTTCCATTCCGGTGACCCCAACTTTTTATTTCATGATTTTATTTAGATATAAACAACGCATATTCTGTTGAATACTCATCGAGAAATTATTGGTCAATTTTTATTAAACATCATTCTTTTATAGTTATTTCACAATAAAAAAAAAAGGCGGGAAAATTATTATAGCAACTTATCGCTATTATTTTCCACTCAGAAATTGGTAATATTATTAAAATATTTTGTATTAACAACTTGGTTAACAGAACAAACAAGTTTTATGGGAAACCAACTTTAAAAAAAATATTACACTGCTATTGACTAGAAATCCCGATTTCCAAATTCCATGAAAAAGATGGCGTTTTAAATCGAAAACGAGGTCGGTGACCTCATTTTTTTTATTTGCTTATTTTGAAGCTTTCACCTAACCTAAAGTAAATATAAAATATTAAGAAGATATTATTGGTAGATCTGAATAGAAGGATTTGGGTTCTTATCTACTAATTTATTTTCAATATTTTCAAGTTTAGAACTAATTCAGAATAATATATTATTATCTGACACAAGATAATTGATAAAAAAAAAATATACAATGTTCAATACATTTACCCTTCAATATCATCTTGACATCCGTTTTGATGTTTGGATTTAGCTATATGGACTCGGCCAGAATATCTGTATTGTTTTCAACTTCCAATTATTTTTTAATTCTGAAATATTTACCAGGATATCATGCCAAAAAGGGATTGACTTTTTTGCAAAAAACAGCAACCCTTCCTTACTTAAATGTAAAAATTTGATGTATTATTCTGTATTGAAACCACTGCAATTTTTATTTTTTTGTAATACAAAAGGGCAGAAATGGATATGTTTTCCAATTGAAGTTTGTATTGAGAATTAATGACCATTTTTGTTCTCATTTTTGTTTAGGATTTGACTTTTTACATTCAAAATAAATCGAATTAGACTATTTACCGGATTTGTTATAACATGAGCAACACGACAGGTGCCACATGTGAAGCAGGATCTGCTTACCTTTTCGGAGCACCTGAGATCATCCCTAAGTTTTGGTGGGGTTCGTATTGCTTATTCCTTAGTTTTCTATGTTGTGTCATGTGTACTTTTGTTTATCTGTTTGTCTTTTTCATTTTTAGCCATGGCGTTTTCGGTATATTTTCGATTTATGAGTTTCACTGTCCCTCTGGTATCGTTCGTCCCTGTTTAATACATATCTTTTGAACCTCTCTGGGATTTAAAAAAAAAACTTAAAACTGAGGGCAAAACTGGATCGTTTTCTCTCTTTTAGTCATTTGAACATATTTCATATTCTTTTGAATACTTTTATTTTGCAGAATTTAGGCCTTGACGTGTGGGAAAATTAGTTATGATATTGTATTCATTATTAAAGTGATCAAAGTCATAAAACAAGTCATTGATCAGTCAAACCTCTTTTTTGTCCAATCTTTATATATTAAACTAAATGGTTACCAATCTTTATTCCATCATTCTTCCATATAAGGCATGTATTAATTTCAGAGTTATTTTCTACATTTTGAAGATCTTGCTTTGCATCAAATACTTCTTTGCAAAAGAGATTATTTAACTTTTTATACTGACCAAGACATTGTATTTCCAAAAAAAATCAAAATTTCTGAAAAGAGGAATAGAGAGTAATTTTGGGGGTCTAATAGTTTATACAGCAAAGACATGTTTACACTATAACAAAACAAAAGTAAATACTAGGCATCTTAAGACCTACACCACAGTGTTCGGACATAACCACTGTTCTTTCATTTTATCTTGATTTCCTGTCAATAAAAATTTAAAACAATATATTTTGATTCTCCTTCAAAACCCCATTTGGGGGCGGGGGTTGAAAGGACAGTCAGAACGTAAACCAAAATGGGAAGTGCTAAAGTTTTAATCATTTTAGCAAGCTCAAACCATATACCTAATAGTTTGAACCTTCCAGAAAGGTTCCAAACAAGAATTTTTTCTTGCAAAAGTTGTTCCATACTACACTTTTTTGGCCCAGTCCATATGGCTGCGGTTTTGAAAACATTACACCTAAGTCCAGCACATTCTGAAAATTTATCAAACAAATTTTAACTTTGATTTAGGGAATTTTGGTCACCATCAAGGACTAGGGAAGAACCATATGCGTATTGAAACAACAAAAATCCGGAGTCATTAGTTGTTTCACCAGCAACATCAGGGTCATTTTAAATAGCTGCACTGAGTAATTGGAAAACTAGAAAAAAAATACTAGTAGATAGGGAGACAGAGGATCCCCTTGACGAACCCCTCTTTTCAATGAAAAAAAATCGGAAATATATATCCGTTATTTAACATTGCACTAGAGGCATCACAGAAGCATGCCCTTATCCAACTAATAAATGTAAGATCAAAGCCATAAAACTGCTAAGCCTCTAGGATTAAAGACCATTCGACAGTGTCGAAAGCTTTTTCAAAATCGACTGAAAGTAAAAGTCTCCCTCCATTTTTTTAATCAGATTATAAATAAATCTAATACATTAGCCTTTAAAACTACCTTTACGAAATCTGTTTATATTTACCAGCACCATTTTCAGTCTATTTGTTGTTGTTGTTGTTGTAGTAGCAGTATCACTTTGTATTGTTATTCACTAATAATTGTTTTGTCATATGATTAATAGATGCCATAGGGGAGGAAGTTTTGCCAGTCATTATTTTCTTCAGCGGGGAAACGAGCGTGTTTCAGAATGAAATTGTAATAGGATCAAAGATTCCGATTCCAATTTTTCGATTAAAGGTAAGATCTTAATTTTGAATTTCTTCACTAAACGTAGGATTGCATATCATCAAGTAGGTACGTACTTTAACGAGAGAGGCGAAAGTTACCAAAGAAACAAACGGACAATGTCAAAGAAAAAACGAAAAAAAAAGAAATCACAAACAACAGTACACAAAACACAACATGTTCAAAAAGACAACCGATCAACACGAACCCAGCCCAAATTCAATCGGTGATATCAGATGCTCTGGAAAAGGGGAAAATGACAGGGACAAAACGGAAATTGCTGTTCTTATTATTGATATACATGTATCTAATGAATTATTTTTGCTATTTTTTTAAAATATTTTGAAAATTCGATCTCTAATTCATCGTTTCATATACAACAGAAGCACACTAATGATGTTATTGTTATGTTTGTGAATGGTGTTAAAGTGACAAAATACGAAACAGATACCATAAAGCCATGGCGTTTGAAACTATCATCAATTGAAAGAAAAGACAAACAGGATCAACGGGCAGATGAATATTTGCTTCCATCCCAGATTGCATTTGGCCTTGATGCTCTCGTTTGCAACTGTTTAATTGAAGGTATATGTGAAGTAGAATTTGCAAGAAAAAAGTAAAAATATGATAATCTTGTGAGGAGGATTATTGTTGCATTTAGGAATATGACAGTTCTTGTCCACTCGTTTTTTATGTGTTTTGTAATTTGATTTTGCCATGGGATTATGGACTTTCCGATTGGATTTTCCTCTGAGTTCAGTATTTTTGTGACTTTACTTCTTAATTAGTTGTTCGATTTCCTTAATTCATATCTGAATTTTCAAAATATAAAGAAGATACGAAAAATCGATTAAATCGTATTAACTCGCATCAGAGTGAAACTTTTTTGCGTCGACAGGGTAATTGTTTTCCGGACTGCATTTATCATTCGAATTCACATTCAGTATTGAAAAAAACAAAATTTCAGATTAAACAACTCAAATCTCAGATCAAACGACTATATTCGTTTTAAGGTCAAGGAACAGTAAATGGGCTATGTCGCAGATTCTGCTAAAAAATTTGCATACAACCTTGACTCGTTGAACTACAACTGAAAATCGAAAAAATAATACATTTATCTCTTTTTTTATCTGAAAAATTGCAGATTGATTTCTTTTAATATGGGTGAATATTTGTATAGAAAACACATAAAATCGGCGAAAAAACTTTAATTTAAAATTTGTCTTAAAATCGCTAAATTTCTAATTCCACTCCATATATTTTTCTTAAAAAACTATATATTGTTCACACATAAAATTCTGTTTTAATGATATAAAATAATTATAGGGTCACCGACTTTGTTTTTTGTCTAAGAATCAAATTGTTACCTTGGTGTTATTGAAAACGTCAAAAATCAACGTTTTACGGCCTGCAACGCGATAACGTTACGATTATTTCGACGTTTTGTTGGATTTTTTCACAATGAACGCAGCTTTAAATGAAGTATGCCGTACAAACGAAGTCGGTGACCCTATCTTTATTTTGCATCATTATACTGAAAATTCATGTATTAGTACGGTGACCAGACCCATTTTTTTTAAGATTTAATCGTCAAAGATACTATATGGCTATATTATACATCATTAGATTCGGGAAAATGAGTACTTTTGAAATATCGATGTCGTCAAAAAGAAATGTGGTAACAGTTTTGCATAAAATAAGGTCAAAGATCAAATTCTGTTTTTATTTATTTTCTTTCATACTTTCAAAATTTGAAGATATATACAACAATTTAGGTTAAATTTTAGAAACAGACATTTCTTCAAATCAATTAACAATGAATTATCTTGAAAGTGTAAAAAATATTAATCAGGAAATCGATTTATTCTGGAAATTGGCGTTTTTCAAACGCTTGATCTATTATACACATATTATGTTAAAGTTATAGTAGTAACCTTGTCGGCTGTCATTCAACCTAATCAATAAAGGATAAATATTATTATTTTACCCGAAGCCTACTATCATGATTGAAGGCGTGTTTTGCATAAGCTCATTCATGTAATTCTTTAAATCTAAAAAGCACTCAAAACCTCGAAAACAGTGACAATTCAAAACTCAAATCAAACAGATCCACACAACAGAATTATGCCAGGAGTATCTTCTGATTCATCTGTCAAAGAACATGATTTGAAATATCTACATAATTATGACCGTTTACAGGAGCAAAGCTCCGGACATGTAAAATTTTGTTGCGAACAAACAAATGACTTTTTACATAGAGATTTTCCCTTCAATGAAAACACAAGATCCTGCAAGAATTCTGCTAACATAATGTATGCCCTTTGAAATACACGGGGTGTAATGAATCATTTAAGTCTCACCAACCGTATTCTAAAATTGACGGAATAGGGGTTTAGCAATGTGTAATGCGGTCCAAATTTTTAGTTTGAATCAAAGTAAGTAAAACATGCTGCTTCGGTGTCGCCTCACGGGGAGGTAATCTGACTAAACTTACATCTTTTCTGGTGGCAAGCTTGATGCCCATTTGATAATTATTATGATTGGATGGTTTCAAAGACATTTTTCAAATCATAAAGCTTTGGAATTAACTGTCATGCCCAAACAAGGCTTCATCTTTGTCAATATTACAGAAACTCTAAAAACCTATGAAATAGTCGTGCGTGTCTTTCAAAGTCTTATAGACAGTTTGCTTACCTACTCCAAACAGAGACGGAGTTGTGTCGCATCCGGTAAGTGCATGTAAAGCAGGCAATAGTTTACAAATTGTTGGGGAAAGACAGACAAATATACATGTAGTTAGTGAATGGTTGAAAATCTTCGCTCATCCTTTACACTGCTTATGTTCCCCATCTTTACCCTCAACTCGCTTGTATGTCTCATATATTTATAGTAGTGAACACACAGAACAATCACATTTGTATTAGAGGTCCGTATGATTGTTCTTCCGCTATTTCCCATTTCTCTAAACTTCGGGTCTAAGTTTAAGGCATTAAGTTTCGGCCTCCTCTTGATCATAAGTGCTAGACAAGTTAAGAAAGCCATTGCTGTAACAGTTTTGGTATAAATAACTTTAACAATTTCGGGATTTACACAACGTTCTGGCAATGTAAAACTCACATGAGGTGGAATCATAGGGGATTTGTCAAAGTGTTCCAGTTAGGAATACTTCTCTCCTAAATAATCTGATGGAAGCTGTAGACTTTTTGCGGCGTTTCCTTTCGACAGACTTAATAGAGTTGTTCATGTCGTAGCGGTCAAAAACATCTGCAACATCTGCTTTTGTGTGCGTTGTAGAAATTCATTGGGACATATTTTTTTAATATCTGCAAGGTCACCGAATGTTTTACCTTTCTTAACATCAATACATGATCTCTTAGGTAAGTTGTGAGTGATGGTGCAAAGGAAGGAAGGGAAAGTCCACAAGTGACTTCAGATTTTAATTGCTTCACAAAATCAGACTTGCATGTCTTTCTCATGGTGCCGTCATCTTGAAAAAGAAAAATTGGAATGGAACATACAGGGTGCGATAGCACATGTTATATGGTAACATCATCTCTACCTTTTGTCAAAATCAGTGCACGTCTAAATACAAGTTATGGATTTATGACACCTAAAAGTATTTCCCCCAAATTTAAATTTAAGGTTTGTTTTTGTTGTCATGTTAGCAAACGTTTTTAGTTTTGCCTTTGATATTGAACTATAAAACTCCGTACTGATCTAAAGAAAGAGCACACGTGATGAAATGTTTAGACATTTTCAAGCCTTCCTCGACAGTGGTGAGCACGGAATCTCGAATAACTCTTGTAGCATGCGTTCTAGAAGAGATATTGATATGACATGGAGGATGGAATTCCACAACAAAGGGATCAGATCAGTCATGCTTCTTTCAAATGGCCCACAATGGCAATAACATGTTCTTCAACTCTTTTCATTGCTGATAATTTTGTTTCCTCTTGTGAATTTGCATCATTTCTAGCCCCTTTCAGCGTTACACAACTAAGGAATTCTAGGAAATGTCTAGTAAGAGTCCATCTAACAAGCGCAGACTATTGATTTGTTATGCCTACAGTGCCACCTGATCCCCTGAGGATTTTATAACGTCTTTTCTGTTGCCATGTCGGTCCATGTACCGTTATAAAATGTCCAGATTTATGTCTAAAGGCATAGTAGTCATCTATAAAAGGTGATCGAATATTCTCAGAAAGTTGAAGCATATCGAGTATGTAAACTGGCATCCACCTTCAGTAATTGGTATGATTGGTAACAAAAAAATAAGGTAACATCTGAGATGACGATCTGAAGGAAGTGACCAATTTCTATCTCGTTCTGCTCTATCATTTGACAGCAAAATGTCTACTGCTTTAAGGAACATATCCCAGTATTTAAATGTATGTGATACAGCACATCCCCATTACTTATATGTCTCTATAAGAGGCTGTATATATGAGCTTCGAATAGCTCCGTCATATGAGTGTTAGGACTTGTGTCTTGCTTGAATTGCTAATTTAAAAATAATGCTTCTGAGATAAATGAATTTGATACTATTGATTAAAAAGGCGATGAAATATCATATAAATGTTAATTATATTACATTTTGCGTTAAAAAAAAATGATAAAATTGAATTGAAACGTGCTCTATTAAATGCAAAATATTCGTAGTGTTTATCTTTTCCATAGACTCTTTAAAAACGGGTTAATTTTGCTAAACGTTATTTGAAATCGTTAAAATAAGGTGTAACAACAATGTATATAATAACTGAAATTATATCACGGATGTTATTTTACAATGTAGACCTCAAAACTTTTCTAAGTCGACTTTTCGTTCAAGTAAACTAACGTACTTCAAAGCCCATTTTACGAAAATTGCACCGTACGATTTTTTGACGACAAGTCAAAATGTTGAGTTTAACCTTTGAACTATCAATGCTGTGATTTTTAGCCGTATAGTCCGAATGACAATTAAACTCCTTAAATAAGCGACTTTTTATGACTTGGTCACCGTACTATATCAACAACATATAGTTTTTTAAGAAAAATCTTTGGAGTAGAATTAGAGATTTGGCGATTTTAAGACAAATTTTAGAAGGGTTTTCGCCGATTTTATGTGCTTTCTATACAAATGTTCACCCATTTTGTAAGAATTCAATCAATAATATTTCAAATGATAATTGAGATAAATGCAATTTTTTTTCGATTTTCAGTTGAAGTTCATCGAGCCAGAGTTGTATGCAAAATTTTACTGAAATCTGTGACATAGCCCATTTTCTGTAACTTGACCTTAAAAGGTTTACATTTCTTAGACAGGTTATTAAACTTTCGAGCACCATCGTCGCACTCAAACTTTATAATTATTGGATTTGGTGTTTCGAGCACAACTTTTGTATATCAAGTATCGAGTAAAGTTTAATGACCGAGGGCCAGGCAGCATAACTTTTTAAGTTGAGACAGAGACACGTCAAATCTGTCATAAAAACTTGTAATGATCATACCTGGTGTAGTTTCAGTTCTTATTGATAATGACAACTGCTTTTCTTAACTCTGTAAATAATTTTCATCATTTTGTTGAAAATCTCTGGTGGTAAATCGTCATTACTTTGTTGAAAATGTCTGGTCGTAAGTGTGTCGCAGTTAATTATTTTCAAGAAATGGAACTTTTCTGAAAATGAAGCAAACTTTATTATGCTGAAGATTGGTGATATTCTGCGGGTACAATTATTTGCGAGGGGATCATTTAAAAATATCAACCAGCGGCGGGGGGGGGGGGGGGGGGGGGGGGAGTTTGGGGGTGGCGAGATTGAATTATTTCTGGGGCGTTGCCAAAAGTTATTATTTTGAAGGAAGCAAATATTTGTAAAAAATTAATAAATAAACAGCAGCAGTAATTTCCATGCCGACTTTTAATAATAATCAGTTGAGGCGGTAAATTGTTATGCTAAATGTTTATTCCCATATATCTATATATATGATATATGTTGTCTATTCGCTTGGTGTGTTTGAGCTTTTACTTCTACCATTTTCTAAAGAGCTATTATATTAGAATTTTCCTAGGTATTTTATTTAAAAAAAAACATATTAATGATCGAGGGATACACTGCACTTTTCTATATAAATATACAGAAATAAAGGGTTTGGTCTGGCAAGGAAAATTCTCGACCGATACTTTCTGTTGATAAAAGTAACTTGTTTGACCACCTAGAATATATCAAGTTGCAAAGCAGTCAAAGTTATAAACGTTCTACAGGTAATAATTATCATTTTTTTCAAGATGTTTTGTCTTATGATTAAATCTATCATTTTTGGAAACATATTATAATATTTTTTTTCTTTTGTTGTAAACACAGTCAGACTTAACAATGTATTGAACTAATGGATAATCAACCATAACGCGCATTAAAGTGTTTTTCACTTCTCTATCTATTTTTATTCCATTTAATGATTCTATCATTTTTAGTGTGTATGGCAGAAGATCAACGAAGAGAAAAAAACAATGTAAGAAGTAATCTTGAATCATAACGTTAGTTCGTATTTCGAAGCATAAACACTTTACCTAAATCCCTGTATGCAAAGCAAATTCATAATCAATGCATATTTTTTGAGAAGTACATGTATTTTCTCTTCACAGTCAGTGAAACTTATAGACACCTTGATGTGCTTTCAGTCGAAAACTCATAAATAAACTGTAAAACCAACAAGGTGCCCATGACTGTTGCACAGAAAAAATACATGCATGAAATACAGAAAAAAAACTCAATAAATTTAACAATAGAGTGTTTCATCCTTAACATGTATCAACTATAATATATTCACAGACACAGCAGAATTATGAAGCAAATTTGAGTCTCCTTAACACCAGGGACATTAAACAGATCATTTAACCTGTAAAGGCTATGATTTTATTATTGTAAAGGTCTTTTATATAGAAATGATAACTATTCTTTAAAGTTATGCCCCAAAAAAAGACAGCCTTAAAGCAGTCAGTTCTATAAACCTTTTAGTTAATTCATATATCAGACTGGAAACTTCAAACGCACAACTTTTGCAAATATGGCTTTGTTTAAACACTTCTTGTTCATATATTAGACAATTCGGCATTAATAAGATGTGATTTTAGACAGAGACAGGATTGTATACTTTGATTTAGTCTTGAGTGTTGGAATGATTAACTACTAATCTTTAAAATTATAGCACACTGAAAATGCGTTCAATTTGTTTTCATAATAGTTTCGTATAGGTTCTATGCATTTCATCTCAGAAAGCATGCACATAGGGTAGGATGACAATAATTAAAAGTTTTTTTCTCCAAAAAAACTACAAATAAATCATAGGTAGGGGGTAATAAATGTTCTTTAAAAAAAAGAGTATATCCACATATAAATGTACTTCAAAAGAAAGAGTGTATCCATTAATTTTGTTAAAGCTAGCAATGTGATAAACAAATATTAATGCTAAAAAGGATTTTTTAATAACGTTCTATTTGAAAAGATGTCAGTAAATTGGGTGAAGAAAGAGAACATGTAGAAGTACACAACATATTTGTTACGTATTAAGGACCTGTTTTTTTAACAAAGTGTAGGAATTCCCATGGTACTCAACTGTACCTCTGTTCTTTTCGAATTGTTCCTTTATTTCTATGAGGCTGGCTTCATACAGAAACTTCTTAAGAAGACAAAGAAGAAGTTAGACTGAAGTATACTTTAACTTTAATTTCCGCTATATAGATGAGGTTCTTTCACTAAATAATTCAACATTTGGTGACAATGTTGAACGCATTCATCCCATCGAACTTGCGATAAGTCTCCCTAATATCTTGACTAATTCAAATGTGATAATTTTCGTAGGGTTAAATATTTCGCAGTGGTGTCTTGCCTTGGCTTAGTTTGGACTTTTATCGTATGTTTTTCTATGTTGTGATGTTATGCTATGCTATTGTTTCAGAAAAAGGGAGAAGGTTTGGTACCATTAAAACGTTTAATCCCGCTGCAAATGTTTGCACCTGTCCTAAGTCAGGAAACTGATGTACAGTAGTTGTCGTTTGTTTATATAATTTATAAGTGATTCTCGTTTCTCGTTTTTTTATATAGATTAGACTGTTGGTTTTCCCGTTTGAATTGTTTTACACTAGTAATTTTGGGGCCCCATTATAGCTTGTTGTTCGGTGTGAGCCAAGGCTCCGTGTTGAAGGCCGTACATTGACCTATAATGGTTTACTTTTTTTAAATTGTTATTTGGATGGAGAGTTGTCTCAGTGGCACTCACACCACATCTTCCTATATCTATTATCTAAAAATTGACTAGAAGGTACTCTTGAAAACAAAACTTTACGACAAAAAAAAGATGATTTTAGTTTCCCAATTGTGAACTTTCCATTTTATGTAGCAACATAACAGAAGAGCCTGCATACGGAGTATCTATCTTCCAACTGATACAATATTCCCTGGCTTGTATTTACTATCATGATTTTCATGATAGAGGGTTGCTGCTCACAAGAAAGCTTGTTCCAAGAGTTCCAAATGATCAAGTTGAAATCATTTCTTTGTAAATTTTACGGAAGCCATCACGAGTTGGTTAACCGATATGGAATATCCGTTTAACATATGATAGAGGATATATGTCTTACATCTTATTATTTCTGATATCTTACCTATAATCCCGTGTCCTTTCACCAATGTGACCATCGCATACGACTTGTTAATGGGTTTGTACACACATGGGCAACAGGACGGGTGCCACATCTGTAGCAGGATTTGCTTACACTTTCGAAGCACCTGAAATTACTACAAACATTTGATGGGGTTCGTTTTGCTGAGTCTTTAGTTTGTGTGTGCAATTGTTTTTCTGCTTGTTTTTGAGTTTTAGACAGAGTTTTCAGTTATTTTCAATTTATGAGCTATTTTCGATTTATGAGTCCCCACACACATAATACGTTTTTAACTGCTGGTCAAACTTTCTAAATTGAAAGTCCACAGTCCAAAAGGTCCATTACACACTAATCTGTCTGTCTGTTGAAAGTGTATTGACCATTTTTGGATTCGATAGTAAGATCAATTGTACGGTCATTTAAATCTGTAAGAGAATCAATCTTTTTTGCTTGCTCATGTACTATTTTGGAATATATTTGAACTTCGTCTTCATTAACCTTTATTTTTTTGTCTGAGTTCTTGTAGCTCTATTTCTCGAGTGCTGATTTCTGTAAGCTTTTCATGACGAGTTTAATTAGCCATACCTTCCCAATACTTATTTTTTCCATTCAGTCTTTTCTTCTCCATTCTGCATATGGTTTTAAGTGTTTTAATATGCATGTTTTCAAGCAACAACTTTTTTATGCCCCATTTATGGGCATTATGTTTTCTAGTGTGTGCGTCGTTTCGTTCGTCCGTCCGTCCGTCTGTTCGTCCGTCTGTCCCCCTTCAGGTTAAAGTTTTTGATCAAGGTAGTTTTCCATGAAGTTGAAGTCCAATCAACTTGAAACTTATTAAACATGTTCCCTATGATATGATATTTATAATGTTAATGCCAAATTAGAGATTTTGTCCCATTTTCATGGTCCACTGAACATAGAAAATGTTAGTGCGGATGGAGCATCCGTGTACTTTGGACACATTCTTGTTTCTAAGGATTTAATATTTGTTTTTATGATTTTCAAATTCCTTTTTACATCTCTTTTCTTAGTAGATTCAATTTTTTTCTAGATCGTGTTTTATATTTTCTCGGCTGATATTTTCTATCTTTAGTTTTGTATTCTCTCTTTTTGTTCCTTTGCTCTGTATTCTTACTTTATTGAAAGCAACTTCTAATTATGTAAGAGTTTCCTTATTGACAGTATCAGTTTCTGTTGATTCTTTGCTGTCAACAATTATTTCATTTGGATAGTGACTGTAAACTTTATTGAAGAACTCATTTGTCCTGTTATGATAGGTTCAGTTTTAGACATATTCAATTTTTCTCTGTAAAATTTACGCAAACTAAAGTTAAGTCTTCGAATATTGTTATCACAAAGGTCGTCTTTAATCGACAGAAGTTGCAATGATTATTTAAGGAGACAGCAAAGTGACGCTCCAGGCTGTCTTCGTAATTGAACTAGTTCAAACAAAACCCCATTTGTAAAAAAGTTGATTTGAATCGGATTAAAAAATATTTTCTTCAGTGTTGACGCTTCATGTTTTTCAGTATTAAATCCAATGTTCTTAAGCATGCCACATTTTTCTTTCATTTTATTGTCGGCTTTCTGAAATAAATATTTACATATTCTATAAACACCTTCTTATTTTTTCAAAAAAGTATTTCAATTAAAAACATTTTCTGATTTGCTTTTTTTTTATTTTTAATGTCTTTTTCTTTTTTTTATGTTTTTGAAAACCGCAGTTCAGTCTTGAAACAGCTGTTCCATGTCTGAATAAATATGTTTGTTACCAATTTAACATGCTATAATTTCCTTCTTTTTTCTTTTTTATTTCATGATATAATGTTCATGCAATTTAGTATGTTCGTGTCTATAAATAGTCTTGATCGGGGAAGCAAGATTTAATTGATCTGTTGGTTACTTAGCTATCGTGAACAAATTGATTAACGTCAAACTTTGTCTTTGCAATTCTTTGCATACAAAGGATGGAGAATTTTTAATACATAGATGAATAAATGCCGTACCTTATTTGGTTTTCTGGTGTATTTATCTCAATTTTAAAGATGGGAAATTTTATTATTTTTCCTTGCTTGCAAATGAACGAGTGTTAGACCTACATGTATGTGTGCAGCGAAATGTCGGATAGTGATTTTTTTTTCACAACTTTAACGCTTGCATCAAAACGACGTTAAAAGCGAAAACGTTTACTATTTTGGAGTGATATTCGTTACTTAAAACGGAAATCGCTTTTATCTATATTTTTTTTGGAGTAAAAGACCGGATTCTTAAAGAAAATCGAATGAATTAAGTATAAGCGTCGGGAAGATCAGGGAATATAACATATTGTTCGTAATTCTTAAAAATCGAAAATTTGTGGTAGTTAAAGGTTGAATTGAAGCTTTATACCTACCTAAAAATCTTAATGAGCTAAAATACTTTCATTTTAGTAATCTCTGGTGTATTTCTGATGGCTTGGTTCATAGCGAGAACGGACGAAATATGCTTAGTGCTGCTAAAAGATGGCCGTCTTTCCTTAACGTCGTGATAAACACGCTTTCGTAATCGTAAATGAAGGTGAAAAAATATTTTATTTCGTGGACTTATATTACAGTTTGAAACAAAATACAATCTTTGCTTCATAGATATCTACTTTTATTTATCTGTTCTGCCTCCAAAACGTTGAAGTCAGCCTCATAATAATAAAGAAACAAATCGGCAAGAAGATGAGCACAATTGATTCCCATTGGAATGCCGACAGTCTGTTGAAAAACACATCCTCCGAACGTAACAAATATGTTGTAAATCAAGAAATCAAGCATCTTGATAATGTTAGTTTCAGAGACTTTTTTGTTTGAATCAGAGTTATCCTTTACAAAGTATAATTTATCCTCCCTAAGACAAGATACTTGTATTTACGTTGGCTATTCTTTTTTATGAAACAAACCAATTTCAACTCTTTCAATTTATCTTTTAGTTTGGAATGTGGAATACTTTGGTAAATTGTAGAAAAGTCAAATGTTTTAATACTATTACAAGATAAAAGAGAGTTAGATTGTATGTACTCTAAAAGATCTTTTTAGTATCCACATCTGGTTCACGCCACCTCTAGAATAGGCAGTTTCACAATACTTTTAAAGCCCGTCTTTGATTGCTGATATAAGGTATCAACAAATTATTTAATTAAATTATTAGTTGCAACATGTCTTATCACATACATTTTGGTTTTTATGTTGCGTAGCCATAAATTTGGAGTTTTAGCCAATCGTATATTTAGAATTATGCGTAAAGTAATATATCGCATAAACTATATATTAGCGGGAAAATGTTCTTTTTTGATTTTACATAGTTTTATCATTGATAAGTTTATGTGCTCAAAAACTGATAAAAAATATCACAGATTTTATTATAGTTATCAAAAGTACTAGGATTATAATTAGAACGTCAGACGCGCGTTTTGTCTACATAAGACTCATCAGTGACGCTCAAATCGAAATATTTATAAAGCCAAACAAGTACAAAGTTAAAGAGCATTGAGGATCCAAAATTCCAAAAAGTTGTGCCAAATACGGCTGAGTTAATCTATGCCTGGGATAATAAAATCCTTAGTTTTTCGTAAAATTCAAAGTTTTGTAAACAGGAACTTTATAAAAATGACCACATTATTGATATTCATGTCAACACCGAAATGTTGACTACTGGGCTGGTGATACCCTCGGGGACGAAACGTCCACCAGCAGTGGCATCGACCCAGTGGTTTAAATAGTTATGAAAAGTACCTGGATTATAATTAGGACGCATGACGCGCGTTTCGTCTACATTAGACTCATCAGAGACGCTAAAATCGAAATATTTATAAAGCCAAACAAGTACAAAGTTGAAGAGCATTGAGGATCCAAAATTCCAAAAAAGTTGTGCCAAATACGGCTAAGGTAATCTATGCCTGGAATAAGAAAATCCTTAGTTTTTCGAAAAATTCAAAGATTTGTAAACATTATATGACTTTTGTATAGAAACCATATATTTTTGGAGTCAGCAAACAATGAGATATCATTCGACACTGGACATGACATTTTAAACTTATTTTTAAATTTTGTATCAAAATAAATCGTAAGAAGGGGAAAGACCTTCAATTGTTCTCTGAAAAATTGGTTTTTAATTCCTTTTTTTTTCTTTTTGTTTTTCTTCTGCTTAATTTTGTTCTTGCCAAAAATATTAGTTTCGCTCAGATATTTTTTCAATATTGTATCGTTCAGTGTATGCGCCTTTAAATTTCACCCTGCTAAGCCGGACAATTTTCTTTGTAAGAGTTATATTCCTATTCACTGTTTATCTCCTTCGTTACAAAAAAAGATATCGACAAAATTCTTTCTTCTAAATTATTTGTTACATGCTCAGATTTTTTTGGCTATTTTAGATCGGGGCGATTCGATGAAATTTTTTAGGATTATTTACCTTTACCAAATAAATGTGTCGGAATGTTTTTGTATGCCCTATTTATGGGCATTATATGATATAGATACAATGGATAAGCGTAGATTCTTGAAAAATAAACCATGAGGCCGCTTATCCATTGTATCTATAACTTAAACTATCGTGTTAATGTCTTTTCAAAATTAAAGCCTATTCTTAATTAGAAGGTATTTTAAGTGAGTTTAAATATCCATCTTATCGAGTCATACGATGCATTACAATAGATTTAATATCACAATCAAATTGTTAAAATAATACAAATATAACACAACTCGTCGTCCCTTATAGATCTTCCTATTATCAGTCATCTGAATATTATATGTTTGTACAAAATAAAAGATATTCGAACTTATTTTTAATAAGATTGAGAATGGAAATCGGGAATGTTTCATAGGGACAACACCTCGACAAAGAACATATATATAGTACAAGTATATGATAAGTATGTTTCCGAAATTTCTAACACGAAGCCTAATTTTAAGCACATCACTTTTCTGGCATAGGAATTTGCGAATAAACATTAGTAAAATTATGGAGTAAAACAGATTTCAAATCATACTATGTCAATTCATAAAACAAAAATGGACAAATCGAATGCAATCAATTTCGTTTCAAACATGTGGTATAGCCCACAAAAATCCGACAATAAACGTTAAAATACGCTTTTATTACACAAAATGTTCACAAAAGTATATAAAACAAAAAGAAAAAAACATAAAAAACAAAACGTGAAAACTAGAGAATAGGGACAACAAAGAAAATGCAGGGATTCGAACATAAATCGACAAGATCTTTCCTAAAACTCATTGATGTTAACCATGAAACCTCGCGGCTACCAACTGATACTATTCATTTGTCTATTATGTATATATAAAGGTACAAGCTCTGTATGTCCGTTGTACCGATGTATATCATATATTCATTTATATGAATAGACTTTTAAATCGTAACCAATTGGTAGCCGAGAGATTGCATCGATATGTTGATGTCAGACTAAAGAAATAGAATTCATGGACGGGTTCGATTCCCAGAGAAGGTATATAGAACTTACAGAAATTAAAACTAAGTTTTTAAAATAATACCATCCGTGAACATAAATCAGTAAATTAACCAATTCAAACTTTTAAAATTAGGTGCACAAAGGAAACAATTGAATATAATTTGGTGAGTCAATTTCAGCGACGAATTTAGGAAGCGTTGATTCTAGAAAAACAATCCACGATAAAAGAATAAGCTGACGTCACCACAATGGTACAAGTGTTCTGGTCTGTGCGTTCGTTTGTCCGTTCGTCCGTTCGTCAGTCCCGCTTCGGGTTAAATTTTTGATCGAAGTAGTTTTCGATGAAATTGAAGTATAATTAACTTGAAACTTGGCAAACATGTTCCCAATGTTATGGTTTTTCTGCTTTCAATGCCAAATCAGAGAATTTATCCATTTCCAAGGTCAACTGAACATAGAATGATAGTGAGGATGGGACATCCGTGTACTTGCGACACATTCTTGTTAACTCATAAACTGTAACCGTATAACCCAGAAATATTTTTATTTGAAGCAACTAGGTCCTAACTAAGAAAACGAGGTAAAGGTCAAAGGTCAAGGTCAAGTTCTCAATTTTGACTTTTCCTTGTTTTTGTATTTGTTTTCCAACACAATTCGCTTTATTGTATTGAAAATATGATCTGAAACAACCAAAGGGCATCTTAAAGGAGTAAGTGCCCCTGAAATATCTAATCATAAGGCCAATTAAAATTAATTGATAGATTTTCATCCCCGCCCGCCCCTCTGAAATCTTCCCGCCCCGATTTTTTTTATTTTTGAAAAAATTATGATTTCCGGATTTTGTTCATTTCCGTTACCGGTAACCGTCGATAATTTCGCTTCATGTAAAACTTCCTGTTTTAAAATACGGTTTTCGTATTTCTCAGAGTATTCTTACTAAAATCATTAAGTCGATATATTCTGATCTATGATGACAACATCATTTACCGAGAATAGAGATTGATTACGAGAAGGGCATGAAATATTCGGGTTACGAGTAATATGCTGTGTCCAAAAACGCAAATCGCCGTATGTCACAAATGACACAAATGTTTGTGAATAAAACACCTTGGATTTATTTTATTTATACAATGACTTTGTGTCAAGAAATTTGAACTGTGAATGAAACCCAAAAGCATAAGAATCGTGGAACACATTTGACTGGAATAAAGAAATTGACACAAGCATGAACTTTTTAGATTGGTGACGGTATATTGAGTTCAGAAAATCGACAAACATACGCATTTTTTATTTATTAATTTATAGCAAGCTCTTAGATTTAGATTTAGCCATGCCTTTCGTTTTTTGTAGAAAAACAGCAAACATCCTCTGTCACAATACCCACGATAGAGTCATTAAACAACTTTATGTTTTACATCTATACTATTAAACGAGAAGACCTCATTTTGGGTGTCGCTTCTCTTCTTTCCACGGTTAATTAATCACCATGTCTCTGTGTTCTATAGGTAACATGCATAGTCGCATTTGTCATCCATTCTTATGATTATTCAGGTTGAGTTATTTTTGGAGAAAAACGACAAAAAAGGAGTCCGGATATTGATTCCGTCATCAGACTGACTTTAAGTCATAGATAAGACTTCCGGTTTAAAACAACCAATCGTATGATAGATAGCAAAAATCGAAAAATAAATAAGCCAATCAGAGAGTTCTCCATATCATGGTGTTTATATCGCAAGAACCACAACTATTATACCTCCTTAGAGAGGACAATTATTTTATGCGTTTTATCTACATGTAAACTACGATAGCTACTTTAATATATAGATCCTCTCTGTATTCTGTCTACTGTTTTCTTTGAAATGTTTACTATATAAGTGATCATACCAGTTGCATATATATTAAAATAAGTAAAACATGTGGAAACAATAATGTGTCCATAGTACACAGATGCCACCTCGGCACTATATTTACTAAGTTTCGAGTTGATTGGACTTCAACTTCATCAAAAGTACCTCGACTAAAAACTGTAACCTGAAGCGGGACAGACGGGCGGACGTCACGAACGAACGAACTAACGCATGGATTTCATGTTTTTAAGACCGGGATTTCGGGATCAGGACCCCTCCGACCACCCCTCAAATTAGCCTTAGTCGGTCTTAGTCATTTATACAAGATTCATATCCTACCATTCATTGGCATGTTAATAAGCGGGCTCTCAGAAGAAAAAGCACTGATGAATCCGATCGTCCTAGAAGCATATTTTATTAGACTAATAACGGTCGATATATAAATAGTTACATTTATTTCATGTTTGAAGCGGTGCAAATTTTTAATTCAATTTTACTTTAACCAAAAGATGCATTGTAGCAAAGGAGAATAATAATTGTGGTCTGAGGCCAGAAACACGAAACTCATTGAATTTAACAGAAAGGAAACAAATATCGAACTTTGGAAAAAGGGAGAGGGCTTTTGATACCTTTTCTGAAATTCTCCATGATACATAATTATCTTTTACAAACATCATCCTACAACAGTTCACAAGCTGTATATGCCCGCGATTTCGCGGGTGTGTTCTAGTTGTAATTATATTTGCATCTTGCATACTAAGGACCAACCCTATTATTTCAACACTGTTTAAGTTTTCATTTTATTCTGTACTTATCGTACTCGTGTTGCATACCAATGCATTTGCTTCGTTTTATTAGGACAACAAAACATTGCTTAGAAAGCAAAATACATTTGATGGAGGTAGTCCAACTGAAGAGAGCATTTCTCCTCATTTCTGCTGTTTACTATAAAATAGGTATCTAAAGCGGCAATTACATGAATAACAGTGATTGCCAATCAGAGATATATATTTACGAATTTGAAAAAGCGGCACCAGCATATGGAGTATATGTGTCTCAATTGATACGTTACTCTAGAGCTAGCTCAAAGTACGTTGATTTGTTGAAGTTGATAAGACAGGGCTATGAATCAATCAAATTAAAGTCATCACTCAAGCAATTTTATGGTCGCCATCATGAGCTGATTGGCCATTATGACAAAAGTGTGTCAGAAATCATATCTCAGTGGTATTCTTCCTCAGTCATAATAATCTTCCATCATAACCGAACTGAACAAAGAAATAACATGACGGGAGCCGTATACGGTGCAGGAAATGCTTACCCTTCCGGAGCACCTGATTTCACTCCTGGTTTTTAGTGGAGTTCGTGTTGTTTCCTACTTATTATTTGTAACTGTTGATGTAAATGTCTTTTGGTTTTATGAGTCTTTGGTTACTCCTTGGTTTTGATTGTTACTGCATGTCTTATACAAGACACCTTATGGATGTATTTACATGATATAAGCTTATTATTACACTTGCATATATGAATAAACCGTGACCAGAAGGTTTCATATGAAATAAAATTTAAAAAATAAAATCCTCCCACCCGCCCCATTTTTTTCAAAAATTTGGATGAAAATCTACTAATTAATTTTAGTTGGCCTAAGGTTAATTAATTTTTACTTCAATCTGGTTTATTATGAATCAATATCACCTTTTACAAAAGGTTTGGTGACATATGACCTTGAGAAATGACAACCGGAAGTGACCTTGAGAAAACTGGAAGTAGGCGTTTTTGCACTTTTTACATTAAAAGTACTCGTAATCCATATATTTTGTAATTTTAAAACATTAACTTATCACTAAAGACTATGAGTGACGTTCAATCAACCGGGAGTGACTAATTATCTTCTGGTTTACAGACAAAGATATTCTACGTGCACTTTCATCGATGAGTTGAATGATCTCGTTCATCAGTGGAACACGTCTAAGAATAGATCTATTAAAACGACTGTTATCACTGCTTGTCAAAACAATATAAAAATCAATTCTTTTGGATTTTGTATGGTAACCTTCTTTTATTAAAACTATGTAGGTTTTAGGTCGAGTGATTAAGAAATTTTTTTAAAAGAGAAGCTTCCCTTTGTGGTCCGAAGGCGTCTTTACAATGTCCTACGTGTTTACAAACACTCCAACTGATCGTATCATGGATTTGACGAGAATATACAAGGTTCATTTTTTTAGGCTGACCCTAAAAAGACAGATAAAGACATTAACCGTATCGAAGGGGTCGTGCGAAAACGAACCAAGTGTAATCCGAAAAATTTAATTCTTGAACTGAACAATCAGATATTCAATCACAACCTTCCAGCAAGCTTTATAGTCTCTATCAATATTTCATAGACTATAAAGGTTACTTTCCTTATGTTAGTTTTGGGGTAAAGATTCAACTTTTTTTTTACTTCAATTTCAACAAACAATTTTACGTCAATACTTTCACTTTGACACCATTATGAAGTCACTATTTTCACTTTATAATATGACGTCGCTACTTTCACTTTATAACGTAACATCACTTCTTTCACTTTCACACCATTACATGCTAAGAAATTGAAGGTATGGCAGAATCCCCTTTCTACACTTCTTATGTCGATTTCATTTTTATGAGATATTCATACATATTGACTTATTGATTTTGTGCATTCAGTAACATCGCTGAGAAATTTGATTCTGTCAAATTAAAACATGTGTTACACATAACATGCATTAATGTTCTATTCTTATTACTTTTAATCAAATATGGTTTCTAGACTATTTTTAAAGTATGGTATACGTACATGATACATTTTAGATGGAACATACTAATGCTTATTATACTGCATTGTCGATGTACCTTTTGACAAAAGAGAAGTGGAGAATACCTAATAGGCACAAAAAGCCACACAGTAAAAAGCCATTGGGCCAGAGATCTCTGGAATACATATATGGACAGGTAAGAATTTATTTGCGCCTAACAGATTATTACAAATTGTTTGAAATGTTATCAATTTTTAAATTTAGAAAAAGTAACAAAAGAACTAAATATCAATATAAACACCTGCCAAAAATACAAGTTTATCAAACTATACACCGTACGTTCCACCACATCTACAGCAATGGTTATTCTAAACGTCAGGCTGCGTCACAGTCCTGGAATCTAGACAAGCTTTAAATGGAAAGAAAATAGACAACAACAATAAATAAGAACACAAAGTTTATAAAATGCCTTGTAACCTTTAAAGATAGAACTTTTAAATGTGTAATTGTGTTGCTATGAGTATATGTTTCGACTAAGCAAAATATGTTGTGTACAAGTTATTATCTTGTACAAACATTTGTAAAATATAATTTTTTATTTGACTTTGTGGTAATTTGAACAAAAATTCTGGTACAATGTACAAATTAGAATTTATACAGAATTTAACTTAAATTAACTAACAACTTTTACAATGATTTAAAGCATGGACTTAAAGAAAACATCGATACACACTATAGAACTGGTATTCAATGACCACATAATTTACATTATTAAAAAAAATAATTCCGTAACATTTGTTAGAGCATGTAAACGTATTTGGGAATTTCACAACATCATTGCTTTTTATATTTACTTTTAGAAGTGAGCAGCCTCTATGCAATTAAATAACAGAAGCGCTAGATCACCAGTTTTTGAAAGTTTTGTAACTGTTCCCTTAGCAAAAGTTTAATCTCATCAACTTCTGCTGATAATAAGGATGTGTCTTTGACAGCTTCAAATTGATTTGTCGACAAATACTCTGTTTAAATTCCCACAGCTGTCCCAACGTGGTACCCAAATACTCAAGATTCAATAACCATACCCATGATAACTCGAGGATAAGTTGAAGCACGATCAAAATTGGTGTAAAGACATGTCTCCCAATGCAAGTTCTGATCATTTCCCTTTCGTTTTCTTTGCTTGATATTTGATTACTTTTCATGTATGATTGGTGCGTCAACGCCAGTGTCATCCGATTGTCACTTGGGCCAATTTCTATTATACCATCAGAATGTTTGTACACAATGATAACAGGTACACGACATATCCTTTTTCTCAAATCATAATTTGTACAAATGATAATTTGCTCACAACATATATTTTCCGTTTAAAATGTGTCTTTGAAACTTGTATAAATGCTTTTAACAATGACGCACTCTTAATACGACACACAATATGTTCAATATATAAACATAAAATGGAATAAAGAAACGATATGGAGAACCTTGAGCCACTTTTATATATATTATTTGAATCTATCGAATCCACAACTCGATTGTATAGTTTTATATGATATAAGTGCAATTATGTACTTCAAACATTTAATTACTTTATTTTAGATCAAATTAAAATGTATATTTTAAAGGTTATTACTTCCGAATTCATACAGAACTTGTGGTGCAATCAGAAGTCGTTCTTCAAAATGAAATACCAACCACCTGAATGCACAGGTATCAATAAACTTTGATATTACAACTTGCAACAAATACAATGTAAATTATTTTGTTATGTACGTAGAGCATTTTTAGATATAAACAATGTGAACACGGTATTTGTCTATTTGACAACGTCAGTTATTTATTGATATACAAATATACATGTTATAAGAATAACAAATAATGTATCTGGAAGATGTTAGATATTCATTATATTCAAGAATTAGAGAAGAAATTTAATATACCTCCGATGATCAGCCAAACAACACGATGTTAAAAAAAATCTAGAAGTACAAATGAAGGGATCAACACTCGGACACTCGACTCTTGTGATAGTCTGACTCAATTGTGTTGATTTTCGTTGTGTCGAAAAACTCTAATAATTGGATTTTTTTTAAGAATCCCCGTTAGTAGTACAATCACAAAAATACTGAATTCCGAGAAAAATTCAAAACGGAAAGTTCCTAATCAAATGGACATATCAAAAGCGCAAATAAATCAAGCTAATGGATAACAACTGTCATATTCCTGACTTGGTACAGGCATTTTCGTTTTGTAGAAAATGGTAGATTGAACCAGGTTTTATAGCTAGCTAAACCCCCCACTTGTGTGACAGTTGCATCAAATTCCATTATAATGACAACAATGCATGAACAAGAGAAACAAGCGTAATAGGTAAAATGTCAACAATAAGGGTACATCAGTCAACATTGTGTTATAATCTAGATATTAATCGATATAAAAACAAGGAAGCACGAAAAGGCATTAATATGGACTTGTTTGTTTGCTTTTTGGCCTTGAATGCTTGTCCATATATTTTATTAATAATATATTTACATTCAGGTATCGCAGATCAAACTTATTCGTTCATAGTGTGTTAATTTACGTTTTTTGATTGAGTAAAGCCTTCCAATTGGTATTTATCGTGTGTTTTTCTATGTTGTGAGGTTTAACTATTGTTTCAGAAAAAGGGAGAAGGTTTGGTACCATTAAACCGTTTAATCCCGCTGCAAATATTTGCACCCGTGCTTAGTCAGGAATCTGATGTACAGTAGTTGTCGTTTGTTTATGTAATTAATATGTGTTTCTCGTTTCTCGTTTTTTAGCTCACCTGGCCCGAAGGGCCAAGTGAGCTTTTCTCATCACTTGGCGTCCGGCGTCCGTCGTCGTCCGGCGTCGTCCGTCGTCGTTGACTTTTACAAAAATCTTCTCCTCTGAAACTACTGGGCCAAATTTAACCAAACTTGGTCACAATCATCATTGGGGTATCTAGTTTAAAAAATGTGTTCGGTGACCCAGCCAACTAACCAAGATGGCCGCCATGGCTATAAATAGTACATAGGGGTCAAATGCAGTTTTTGGCTTATAACTCTAGAACCGAAGCATTTAGAGCAAATCTGACAATGGGTTAAATTGTTAATTAAGTCAAGATCTATCTGCCCTGAAATTTTCACACGAATCGGACAACCGGTTGTTGGGTTGCTGCCCCTGAATTGGCAATTTTAAGGAAATTTTGGTGTTATATGGTTATTATCTTGAATATCATTATAGATAGAGATAAACTGTAAACAGCAATAATGTTCAGCAAAGTAAGATCTACAAATAAGTCCCACATGACCAAAATTGTCAGTTGACCCCTTAAGGAGTTATTACCCTTTAGAGTCATTTTTTAACAATTTTCATAAATTTTTGTTATCGTTTACAAAAATCTTCTCCTCTGAAACTAGGAAGACAAATTTAACCAAACTTGTCCACAATCATCATTAGGGTTTCTAGTTAAAAAAATGTGTCAGATGACCCGGCCAACCAACCAAGATGGTCGTCATGGCTAAAAATAGAACATAGGGGTAAAATCAAGTTTTTGGCTTACAACTGTGAAACCGAAGCATTTAGAGCAAATCTGACATGGGGTTAAGTTGTTTATCAGGTGAAGATTTATCTGCCCTGAAATTTTCAGATGAATTGGACAACAATTGTTGTTGGGTTGCTGGCGCCGAATTGGTCATTTCAAGGAAATTTTGCAGTTTTTGGTTATTATCTTGAATATTATTAAAGATGGAGATAAACTGTATTAAGCAGAAATAATGTTCAGCAAAGTAAGATCTACAAATAAGTCAACATGATTAAAATGGTCAGTTGACCCCTTAAGGAGTAATTGCCCTTTATAGTCAATTTTTATCAATTTTTCCTAAATATTTGTAATCTCTTACAAAAACCATCTCCTCTAAAACTATTGATTGATCACAATCATCGTTATGTTATCTAGTTTAAAAATTGTGTCCTTTGACCCTTCTCGTAAACCAAGATGGCCGACATGGCTAAAATAGCTCATAGGGTAAAATGTAGTTTTTAGGTCATATCTCTAAAATCAAAGCATTTAGAGCAAATCTGACAGGGTAAAAGTGTTATAAAGTTAAAATCTATCTGCCCTGAAATTTTCTGATGAATAAACTAGACTGCAAATAATGTTTAGCAAACTACAATCTACAAATAAGTGGCTATGGCCAAAATTTTCAATTGACTCCTTAAGGAGTTATTCAGGCCTTAATAGTAAATTTTAACAATTTTTAGGTATTTTTTGGTAATCTTCTCTGCTAAAATTGCAATAGAGAAATTCAATAAAAAATCCAAATCTACTAATGAAATGGCAAAAACAATAATTTGATAATTCTATAACATGAAAAAAAAACCACATCAATTCCTGATGATCGAGTTTCTTTGTTCACATGGAAAATGATGTCACATCTATAATTCCTAACAATAGGTTGAACCACAGAAATGTTTTAGTATTTTGGTTTCATTTTCAACAGATTCAGAAATTTATATGATGTTTGAATTCCAACAATAATTTATACAGACTGCATCCTCCTTCACAGGTAATGCCTGCCTCATATTATTATTTCGAACTTTAATAGAATAACAGAAATTTTAGAGCTAAATTAAATTTAATCAACAACACAAGATCTAAAACTTAATAAATATTGTTCAAAATATCAATTAACTATTAAAAGATGTTTTTAGTCATTTAAAAAAATATAGTTCTTCATTTTATCAAGGATTTGAACAGTTAGTCTAACATAATACAAATCCTTGATTGTATATTTTCTTAGAAGTTTAGGAAAATATTTTTTTAATTTAATAGTGTCCCCTGATCTTATTTCCTGGGATAAATCTAATATAAAGTATTGGTATTGAATTAATATTTAAGAAACATTTGAACCATACCATTTACTTTACAAGAATGAAGACTATATTTTCAGTGTCATGAGTTTTAGTTTGTTGTACTTTGTTGTTTAAAAGTTTTTTTGTGGTAATAAGATATAGCCTAAAGAAACTCTTCAATGAAAAGTTAGAATATTTCCTTGCCTTATGTGAACAGTCTGAGGTACAGTAAGAGTTTGCATAAGTTTAAAAATATAATGGGGACTCACAAACTGCTTAGTATTTTTAAAATATATAATCATATAGATGAATAGGATTAATATAATTAAAGGAATATTCATATTAGCTAGCATTCTTAATTTGGAATGTAAAATGAAAGTATAAAATAAAAATGACGATCATGAAAGTCATGAAAAGGAAGCATACATTACAAATAAAGGACAGCAAATAATCTTAACCTGATTGAAATAGCTTAGTCATTTAAATACTTTGCTGTTAATATTTATTTCACTGTGTTGTGCAGTTGAAAATAAGGTAGCATACAATTAAAAGTATCTAATTTGCAAACACTTGTAAATTTAGCATTTTTTTTGCATGTTCCCTACAATGTCAATATTGTTTTATAACTTGTCATCTGGAAATAATTCCAATGATAAGGTGTTCCATAATTGGAATTAAATATGAATAGAAGAAGAAGAAGAAGTTGTGGGGAAAACATTCTTGTAAAAGAGAAGGATGAAGTTAAAACATTAGTTTTCAATGGATATATTTAAATGTTTGATAAATAGTCATTATAATTGCATTTAAATTAATTAAAAATATTTGAGGCATTTGTGTTCTGTTGTAACTTGTGAACTGATATACTTGATTTGTAATTCTACAAATTAAAAATTGAAAGACATTCTCGCTATTATTTTTATGATTTCTAATAGTATCTGACTGTAAAAATAGGATCTATAATTAGTGATAGATCAATGAAATTATGTACAAAATGAATTGCTATCAGTTCATATCAGTTTGGTGACTAATATATGAGGCCCTGCACCTTTGGTCATGGTCATGGTCCAGTGACTTTGTATGAAGTAGTATTTTTTATGGCCCAGCAACAAAGTTGTCGGGGCCATATATTTTTACCCTTGTCCATCATTCCATCATTCCGCAACATACCTTTTATACATGTACATTCTTTTTTTCGTAACACCTTTAGATATTGGGCTGATATTTGCTATATGAGTTAACCTTGATGAGTTACAGATCAAGTTTAAGTTCGTTCTACTGTGCTATTTTTTTCAGTAAATTAAGGCCTTTGGACTTTGAAAAGTTGTTTAAAATCACAGTTATACAGACTTTATTTTTTAAATGCCTTCAGATATTGGGCTGATTTTTCGTATGTGAGTTAATCATGATGAGTTTCAGATCAAGTTTTAAGTTTTGTTTCACTCCGCTAATGTTTGTCAAAATTACAGGCTTTTGACTTCAATAAATTTTTGAAAATCACAGTTATACAGACTTTTTTTCTAAACGCCTGTAGATATTGGGCTGATTTTTGGTATAACATGATAGTTAACCATGATCAGTTACATTACAGCTCAAGTTTAAGTTAAGTTCCACTCCGCTGATTTTTGCCTAAATTAAGGGTTAAAGACGTTGAAAATTGTTGAAAATTAGTCTTACAAACTTTTTTCTATCGCCTTCAGGCCTAATAAAAAATTGGGCTGATTTTTATTATGTGACTTGACCATCACGTGTAACAAATCAAGTTTAAGTTTTGTTAAGCTCTACTAATTTTTGCCGAAAATTACAGGCTTTGTAATTTATAAATTGTTGAAAATCACAGTTATACAGACTTTTTTTCTAAACGCCTTTAGATATTGGGCTGATTTTTGGTATGTCACTTAACCCTGATGAGTAACAGATCAAGTTAAAGTTTAGTTTCACTCCGCCAAGTTTTGACGAAAATTAAGGGTTAAAGACTTTGAAAATTGTTGAAAATATCAGTTATACAGACAATTTTTCTACACGCCTTAAGATTTTGACTTGATTTTTTATATGTGAGACTACCATCATGTAGTCTACATATGTTGTTGAAATTGCAGATTTTTCAACTTTTTATTTCAATATTACCTTTTTTTCTCCTATTAGTTCAACAGAAAAAGAGTAACTTTACAAAAATGTATGCTTCTTTCGAAAGCAGATTGTGAGCGTAAATAAAGGGTGACCCCATCTTTTTATGCCCCACCTACGATAGTAGAGGGGCATTATGTTTTCTGGTCTGCGTCCGTCCATTTGTCTGCTGTCCGTTGTTTTCTGGTCTGTGCGTCCATCCGTCTGTTCGTTCGTTCGTCCGTCCATCTGTCCCGCTTCAGGTTAAAGTTTTTGGTCAAGGTAGTTTTTGATTAAGCTGAAGTCCAATCAATTTGAATCTTAGTACATATGTTCCTTATGATATGATCTTTCTAATTTTAAAGACAAATTAAACTTTTGACCCCTATTTCACGGTCCACTGAACATAGAAAATGAAAGTGCGAGTTTCAGGTTAAAGTTTTTGGTCAAGGTAGTTTTTGATGAAGTTGAAGTCCAATCAACTTGAAACTTAGTACAAATGTTCCCTATGATATGATCTTTCTAATTTTCATGCCTAATTATATTTTTTACCCATTTTCACGGTCCATTGAACATGAAAAATGATAGTGCGAGTGGGGCATCCGTGTACTTTGGACACATTCTTGTTATTTTATATTTTTTATTAAGTATAAGATAAAGTTCATTTGAAATGCACCAGTAGTACCAATTTCGTGAAGCTAAGTACCTTTTTTTGTACATTAAAAAAAAACCCACAACATAATATTAATTATTATTAAAAAGGACATAACATAACTTTGCCTTCCTTAGCCAAAGGCAACATATTTAGCAACTATAATTGCACTTTGATATATTATTTTATTCCAAAATATGAAGCATATCATGCTGAGTTCTTACGTAATTCGAATTAGTTTTTATGGCATTCGAAACATTTTGCGTCCTAATGTCATTTCTCATTCAAATTGCAATGTTCGTCAAATTCGCTTTACTGTGCTAAGGACGTTATCTTTTAATTTGTATTAACAAAAAGGTAATGCGAATTGGATAATTCGAATTAAAAAAGAAGAGTATGTGAATGCGATTAGCGAATTCGATTCGAATTGAACGTATGTGTGAACGAGGCATCAGTTTTCTAGATACATCTTTAGGTATATCTATAAGTATGTCTAAACAAGTGACAACTCTATGGCAGAAAACACATATTATATTCATGATGTATTTAAAGTTACTAATCATATTAGCTCTCATTATGCAATTGTTCATCTAGCCTTTCTTTTATCGCATTATGCATTTGTAACATTTTGTCCTCGTGATAATATATTATTTGCATATGTATTTATAGATTTTTAAAGATGCCAAGAAGAAAAAACTGGAGGGCAGCAGAGGCTAAACGTGGTGTGAAAAACCCCCAGAAAAAGACACTGACGGACTTGACTGGGGATACTGGCCCCATAAACAGTACTAGAATTGACCTTGACATGGGTGATACTGACACCATCAACAACAGTATCTCAAATAACATGGGGGATACTGACCTCCACACAAATATAAACAACAGTAACTCAAATAACATGGGGGATACTGACCTCCACACAAATATAAACAACAGTAACTCAAATAATATGGGGGATACTGACCTCCACACAAATATAAACAACAGTAACTTGAAACTACTTGAAAAATCTGAATTGAATAAACTTGAAATATCTGAACTGAATATACTTGAAATATCTGAATTGAATGAACTTGAAATATCTGATTTACCCAAACTTGAACTATCTGAGTTGAATCAAAACAGTAATAATAACTGTGCAAAAGAATGGAATCAAAACAGTAACAATCACTGTGCAAAAGAATTGAATGAAAACAGTAACAATAACTGTGCAAAAGAAACTTGTCATATACAAACAGATTTTCTGTCAAATGAATCAAACAATAGTTATGCAAAAACAGATTCTCAAAGTAATATCCAAACTGATCTGTTGCAAAACCAAAATGAACAATATAAAAATAACTCAGAAGAAGAGCTATCAAAATATGTCAATTCTTTTAATGCAAACTTTGTTAAATTTGGAACTTTTGACCAGTATGCCACGCAATTTGCTGATCAAAGCAGGGGAAACCAATGTACATGTAATTGTTTAGTTTTCTTATCACTTTCTTCTTTAAATTTTGATTCAAATACACTGAACCTAGATTACATTTTAAATAAAGGAGATGAAATTTACAGGAAGCATGTTCAAGAATTAACAACACAAGGATTATTTAAAAATATGCTTTTGAATTTTGATGAAATTCCTGTCAAAATTGAAATTCCTGAAGGGATTTTTATAATTAACAAACAAAATATTCTGTTTGGTATAGCTTTACAGTACCAAGAGTTGACTGGATTTCTCTCATTACAAGAAGCAATTCAAAATTGTATTAAGCAGTCAAACAAATTTCTTATAATGATTGGAGCCATATGTTCGGCAGTTTATTATTATAATTATATTTACTATTTTTTTGACACTCATTCTCATTCAGAATGTACACTGAATAATCCATTAGATTCCTCTGGCAAAAGTATTTTGATTGGATTTGCTGACTTACATGACCTCCTTAGTTACTTGTATGCTTTTTACACAAGTTTACAAATTGATTTAGACTCTCAATTTGAAATTTTACCTGTAAGTATCAGTAGTAAAGATACTGACAAAGATGTGACCAAGCAGATTAAGAATTATTTCGATGATCAGAAACTAAGGAACACAAAACAAACAAAAAAATCTTACCAGTATATAAAGGTACCGAAATTTGTATATATGAAAAACTACATGCAAAATAGAAGAAAAAATAAAAAATTCAAGGAAAAAGAATTAAATGCGAAAAGATATTCAAGAAAAGATAAAAATTATAGAAAGACTGAAGCAGATCGAAAGAAGTCTCAGAGAGATAATTCTGATACAAGACAGCTTGAGAGACAAAGAGAACTTGCTGCTAAAAGAGAAGTTAGAAAGGATGAAAATTACAGAAGGGCTGAAGCAGACATTAAGAAGTCTCAAAGAGATAATTCTGATTTAAGACAGATAGAAAGACAAAGAGAACTTGCTGCTAAAAGAGAAGTAAGAAAGGATACAAATTATAGAAAGACTGAAGCAGATAGGAAAAAGTCTCAGAGAGAAAATTCCAATATAAGACAGATAGAGAGACAAGGAGAACTTGCTGCTAAAAGAGAGGCTAGAAAGAATGAAGATTTCAATAAAAGAGAACTTGCTGCTAAAAGAGAAGTAAGAAAGGATGCAAATTATAGAAAGATTGAAGCAGAAAGAAACAAGTCTCGGAGAAAAATTTCCAATATAAGACAGATAGAAAGACAAAGAGAACTTGCTGCTAAAAGAGAGGCTAGAAAGAATGAAGATTTCAATAAAAGAGAACTTGCTGCTAAAAGAGAAGTAAGAAAGAATGATGTTTTCAAAAGAAATGAAACAGAAAAGAAAAAAATTGCCAGACAAGATGAAGACTACAGAAAACATGAGTTGGAACGGGACTACCACAGAAAACAAGAATATATGTCACATCCAGAAAATTTAGAAAATGAGCGTTTGAAGAAACAGAGTTCTAGACAGAACAAACTAGATATAGACAGATGTTATGATACAACAGTTAAAAGTACTAAAAGAAAAAACATTGATTTCACAGATCATGAAAAAGACCTAAAAAAGAAAAGAGTTCAAGGTATAACCCTTGATGCTTGCATAAGAAATTTTAAAACAAAAATTAATCATGGTCCTACATATATATGTACTTCATGTCAACAAACTTGGTTTTGTGATTCTGTAGTTAATTCTAAAACTGTCAAAATGAACACTCCTGCTAACATGTCTCATTGCTTTACTAATTTTAAATCTGTACAAGACATAGAATGGATATGTCATACTTGTCTCAATGCAATTAAAAAACAAAGAATTCCTCGATTTTCAATAGCCAATAAAATGGGATTTCCCCAAAGACCAAAAGAACTAATTTTGTATCCTTTAGAAGAGAGACTGTTATCATTAAGAATTCCTTTTATGCAGATTCGACAGTTACCAAGAGGTGGACAGTTATCAGTTAAAGGCAATGTTGTAAATGTGCCTGTTGAAGTTCAACCTACAATAAATTCACTTCCACATACATTAGAGAAATCAGGTACAATATCAGTTAAACTGAAGAAGAAGCTGGAATTCAAAAAGTGTGATTTTAGTGAAAATATGAGACCATTTGCTGTCATTTGTGCATTACATTATTTGATGAGAACAAGTGACTTGTACAAGTCTTCTGGAATAGAAATAAATGAGGATTGGATTACAGAAATTGCAAAAATAAATGAAGCAGAAACACATGAAAATGAAAATGAAAAAAATAGTACAGAACAAGAGGATAACCAAGATCAGAATGATTCAGATGATGACTCCGATCATTTCAGTGAAGTAGATGAAAATGAAACGCATGTTGGAAACACAGATACACTGTTAGATCACATTCCAGACGACAATCCACTATGTGATACAGGTTTAACTTTTGCTCCTGGTGAAGGTCAACGACCGATTAGCCTCTATAGTGATCCTGATGCAGAGTACTTATCTTTTCCAACTATATTTTGTGGTCAAAGAAGGCCAGATAACAAAGACAGGTCTGTCTCTGTTCACTTTACTGATATTGTCAAATGGGAACTAAGGTCCATGGATAGGAGAGTAGCACAGTCTGTACCAAATATATTTTTCAAGCTAAAGAAAATTCAGTTAAAAAACATAAGTGATAAGGTCAATCTTGCTCTAAGAAGGTGTCAATCAGAAGGAAAAAAATGGACGGCAAAAGAGGTACTGAACCCTAACACTGTAAACGATCTTGTAAGATTAGATGAAGGTTATTATATCTTTAGAAGTTTAAGAAATTCTCCATTATACCTTGAAAAGAGGAAGAAAGATTTGTTTGCAATGATCAGACAGTTGGGTCTTCCAACATGGTTTGGCTCTCTTTCATCTGCAGACACTAATTGGAAAGATTTGTTAAGAATTCTTGGCAAATTAAATGATGGCAAAGAATATACTGACAATGAATTGGAAGAAATGGATTGGCATCAGAAATCTAAACTTGTACAGAAAGACCCTGTGACATGCTCTAGATATTTTGATTATCGTGTACAACAGTTTATTAACTTGGTGTTGAAAAGTGATCATGATCCTATTGGAAAATTGACAGATTTTTTTTATAGAGTTGAATTTCAACAGAGAGGTTCACCACATATTCATATCTTGATCTGGATTGAAAATGCACCAGTATATGAAAGCGATTCAAATGAAGATGTTGTAGCATTTATTGATAAATATGTCTCCTGTTCACTTTCAGAAAATGATACTAGTTTAGTCAATTTGCAGGTTCATAAACATTCAAAAACATGCAGAAACAAAGGTCACCCAATTTGTCGTTTTGGTTTCCCCCTTCCACCTATGAAAGTAACAGTAATTTTAGAGCCTTTGAAAGAAAATGATGACATAGAAAAGTACAAGGCTATATATAAAGAAATACAAAACGAAATTAATACACTTCACAATTCTGACGATATAGACCAGATGACTTACGACATGTTTTTAGATGATGTGTTACAAATGGATGATGAAAATTACATTAAGGCCATAAGAAGCAACTTGAGTGGTCCAAAAAATTTTCTCAAACGAAAGCCATCTGAAGTCCGTGTTAATGGTTACATGAAAACTGTGTTGATAGCCTGGCAAGCAAACCATGATTTACAGTTTGTTTTAGATGCATTTGCATGTGCAGTGTATATTGTTTCATATATAAGCAAGTCACAAAAAGGTATGAGTGCATTACTAGACCAAGCAGCAAAAGAAGCACGACAGGGAAATTTAGACTTGAAGCATCAAGTAAGGCACATTGGGAATTACTTTTCAAATTCTGTTGAAACAAGCGCACAAGAAGCAACATACTTAACACTACAGATGCCTTTAACAAAAGCTACAAGACAAGTTGTCTTCATTAACACATCTCCACAACACAAAAGAACTTTCCTCCTTAAGCAATCATCATCCCTAGAAAAACTAGGCCCAGACTCTACTGAAATAGAATCAGACAATGATATTAAAAGATACTCGCGTAGACCAAAACAACTGGAGAACTGGTGTCTAGCAGACTATGTATCTCAGCTTGAATTGCAGTATCCTAAAACTTCAGAGTCCTCAGATCATGAAACAGAACAGCAAGAAAATGAATCTGAAAGTGAAAATGAAGAGGCAAATGCAGATGTTATAGAAGAAATTAATAACAAAATTAACATAACCCTGAAGAATGGTATTCGAATATATCAAAGAAAAACACCCAAGGTTATACGATATGTTAAATACAACTACAAAACTGACTCTGAAAACTTCTACAGAGAACGCTTAATGTTATTTTATCCATGGAGAAATGAACTTTCAGATTTGCAATGTGGACATGAAACATTTGAAAAAATGTACTTGACTGTTTCAAGACTATTAGAAAAAAAAGCTAAGCAATATGAAGGAAAAGTAATAGATCTAGAGAAAGCTATAGAAGAGGCAGAAAATGATTGTAATGAGAATGATCAAATAGCACCTGCCACTCAGCAAGTAGAAATGGAAGATGCTGAAATAGGCCCAACAGAATCTGAACAGTATGTTCATTTCAATCCAGATAGACCAACAGAACATAGACTGTATGATATGTCTCGTGAAGTTGGAATAGAAGCAAGAACAGTAGAATTGACAAATCATGCCAACAGAATAAGTGAGAGTGATTATTTTGATTTGATAAGATCCTTGAATAAGAAACAGTGGGAATTTTTCAAACATGTTGTCACATGGGTTAAAACAAAACATGAACCATTTTATACATTTTTGACAGGTGGAGCAGGATGTGGAAAGTCTGTAGTTGTCAGAACAATATTTCAAGCTTTACACAGACACTTATGTTCTACTGAAGGTGAGGACCCTGACGATATAAGAATTTTTCTTTGTGCTCCTACTGGAAAGGCAGCTTACAATATAAATGGTCTGACTATTCACAATGCTTTCCAGATACAACCAAATAAAGGACTTGACCAGTCACTGTCATGTGATGTTCTCAATACACTCAGAATGAAATACAGAAATTTGTCTCTGATTTTGATTGATGAAATTTCAATGGTTGGAAACAAAATGTTCTCTTTACTGGAGAGAAGGCTGAAAAAAATCAAGGGAAGCAACTGTTCATTTGGTGGCGTGAGTATTATAGCTATTGGCGACTTTTTCCAACTCCAACCTGTATTTGACAGCTGGATTTTCAATGATCTAAGCAAAGGATTAACATCATTAGCTCCTAATTACTGGAAAGTATTATTTTCTTTTCATGAACTTACTGAAATAATGAGACAAAAAGATGATTTGGAATTTGCTCAATTACTAAATAGGTTGAGACAAAATCAGCTGACTGAAAATGATTTTGCAGTTTTAAATACAAGAACTGTTTCAATCAGTGATCCAACATACAGATCTAATGCAACTCATTTGTTTGTTGAAAATGCTTTAGTGGATAATTTTAATTTGCAATACATATCTAAATTAGGCTCACAAAAGGTTAAGGTTACAGCAGTTGACACAGTTTGTGGGGATTTACCAGCATCTGTAAAAACAAAATTACTTAGTTCTTTACCAGAAAAACAGTCTGATACAGCCAATCTTGCAAAGGAAGTGGTATTAGCAATTGGGATGAAATATGATCTTACAGCTAATATTGAAGTCACTGATGGTCTCACAAATGGTTCAACTTGTGAACTTAAATTGATAGAGTGCAAAACTAAATCTATAAGACCAAGTATCATATGGGTTAAGTTTGAGGATGCCAGAATTGGTGCTAACAATAGAAGAAAATATTCACACTTGTATGGAAAAGATGTTGAAAAAACATGGACTCCAATGTTTGACATTAAAAGGTCATTTACTTATAAATATAAGACCTTTGAAAGAATTCAATTTCCTCTTCGTCCAGCAGCCGGGAAAACAATTCATAAATCGCAAGGAGACACATTACAAGAAGTTGTTGTTAGTCTGAAATCAAAACGTAAAGGGAAAATACCACATATTCACTATGTTGCGCTAAGCAGAGTAACATCTTTAACTGGATTACAGATATTAGATCTCAATCAAGCAGCAATAGCTGTAGCAGAGTGTGTTAGACAAGAATTACACAGACTAAGGACAGATGCAACTCTACAGTTGTGCTTTAAGCCATTGTATAATTTATCAAGTAACTTTTTTAAAGTAGTGTTCAACAACTCAAGGTCATTGCATGCTCATTTTAATGATATAAAATCAGACCCTAACATCTTGGATGCTGATGTTATTGGTATTGCTGAATCAAGACTTATTTCAACAGATGAAAATGATGATTTTCATGTACCTGCTTTTGAACCACCAGTTCGATTAGACCAAAAGCAAACAAACTTTAATACAAGACCACCTCATGGATTGGTATTATATTATCGAAATAATTGTATTCTTCACAATACAGTCACTTTCTCAACTCCATCTTTAGAGTTTGTTATAGCAGACATAATATCACCTAGCAAAGGTCTTTTTCAGGTTGTCTTTGTTTACAAAGCACCAAACTGCAAATTGCAACAACTAAAAGATACTTTCCTTGCAACCCTTCTTCCTGATGTGTATTTAAGACATCCAAAAATTATCATAATGGGAGACTTTAATATTGATTTAAACACTGGGAACACTTCTTTTTTAAAGTTCATGAGAGATTCATTTTGCTGTTCACAAATTGTGTCTAAACCTACTACATCTTATGGTACACTGTTGGACTTAATTTTCCTAAATTTTGATAGTAAGGTAAATTTTGAAACAGGTGTTCTTGATTCCTATTGGTCAGATCATAAAGTTATATATGTAGCCATTGAAACACAATGATTCAGTTTAATAATTATTTTATATGCCGAAACCAGCTTTGTTTGAAACAATGAAAATTAAACCCGCTGAAAAACATGGCACATTTGCGGTTGCTGAAAATGCAACCTCAAATGTGCAGGAGTGGTTTTAAAGGAAAATGGGTTTCCACTCCAACAGATTTGCCTTTTCATAAGTAGGAATAGAAATGAGTTGGCTTCAAGACTCCTGATATCTAGTTTTACCTGTATAGAAGAAAGCTTCTTTACAAAGCTTTCTTCTTTATAGGTACACTGGATTAACGGTAGCAGAGGTAAAGAAATTTGAAACTGTGTTGCTTTGACTTCCATAAAGCAGAAAGGCCATTGGTGATCGGACAACCATTTTGCTCTGGAAGAAAAGTAGAATTCCATTCATTTCAAGTCAGTAATGATTGGAGACATCAAATTTTAGAACTTCTACTACCTGAATGCTCATTGTATCAGTGGAGAGTTGTGTGCACTTCGCATGTGAACACTCCTGATATTTACTTGTTATAAATGTATATATATAATTCTTGAAATATTTGTTTTTGAATACAATCAAAAGCCATTGCTTTAATATAGATGTAAAAAGGGAGTTTTGAAGACCACAAGTTCCATGCCTCATTTCTCTTCCTACAAAATGATTAAATTTAACTGGCTGTTTGATGAACTATGATTGAATAATCAAAATGTTTATGAATGTTGAAATCCTTGCTGTTATGTACATATATTCATTGTAATTTTTCATATAGATAACTTGATACAATTTACAATACTTTTGTTCACTATATATATATGATATACTAAACATTTATTGTGATTAAGTATGTACAGTTTTCTTTTTGTAATGCCAATTTAATCTGTATATTTATCTCATCCAATATTCATTGACTTTTCTGTTTAAGAAATGCTCTCATGTTCATATCAGACATAATAAATCTGTTTCTGTACAAATACCACACATTTTATTATAATATAATTACTAGGAGTTCTCCAAATTGAAAAACAATCCATAAATCCAACATTTTTGATTTCTTAAGATTTCAATTATGTCTTATTCTAAGTACAGATTTATCAAAATGTGTAAATCATTAATTCATGCAAAAGGGTTAAATGTTGAGAAAAAAAATCAAATATTGCATAAATTTGTCTTTCTACTCAACTATGTGGTTGCATTTTTGCTTATACATTTGATAAATATGTAGAAATCATTTATAAAACAGAAACTAATGAACAATTAATGTAAACATTTGCTTCATAGAAAAGAAATTTGTGAACATTTGCTTAATAGAGAAGAAATTAGTGAACATTTGCATAATAGAGCAGAAATTTGTGACATTTGCCTATTGGAGAAGAATTTGTGAACATTTGCATAAATAGAGTAGAAATTTGTGACATTTGCCTATTAGAGAAGAATTTGTGAACATTTGCTTAATAGAAAAGAAATTAGTGAACATTTGCATAATAGAGCAGAAATCTGTGACATTTGCTTATTAGAGAAGAATTTGTGAACATTTGCTTAATAGAGCAGAAATTTGTGAACATTTGCTTAATAGAGCACACATTTGTGAACATTTGCTTAATAGAGAAGAAATTTGAGAACATTTGCTTAATAGAGAAGAAATTTGAGAACATTTAATGACTGTTTTATAATAAGCCAATGTAAAGTAAATTCAGTAAACTAATTGCTGAAGAAAATAAGAATTATATAGATTGTTTCAGTTGTTGTTATATTAACATCATACAACAATTAATAAACGTATGGAGTAAACTCTTGAATCTTGCATTAAAGCAAATCCACCAGAACTGATATGAATAAAGTTTAAAACAGAGATACTATGGACTATAACTCAGTATACCATGAATAGAAAGGAAACAAAAATGACAATTACTTTGACAGATAGTTGTTAAATGCTCAAGAGGAAATAAATTATATATAGAATCTAGACTCTTTAAGTTGGAAAAAACTGTTGAATATTCTTCTCGACAATTCTTTACAAATTAACTTCAAGTCATTTTGAAGGTCAAGTTATGGAAACAATAATTATATCATATTAAAAACGCTGTGTTGCTTTTTATATATACTGTTTTTACTGTCATATTTTGACTTTGAAAATGTGTTGTTATAGAATGTAAATATTGTTCTATAAGTGAACTGTTTTAATGCACATATACAAAAAAAATGTATAAGACAATGAATATTATAATGCATTATTTGACGTATTTGATGTGTTCAATTTTTTTATAATAAACAATTAAATTTGATGTCTTTCATTATTTTTCACACCCCATTCATTTTTGAAATTGATAAGAACAAAACCTCCAGTCAAGAAGAGAAAAAATAATGAGATGGAGACAAACATGGTCACAACCCAAAAATGACAACCAAATAGCAGCTTCACACATGTTAGAACTACTATAAAGGTCGTCTCTATTTAAGCTAGCAAAAACTCAGTTCTCTGTGTCTACCTTGTTCAATTCAAGTAATACCTATTCATTTTGAATCTTAATTTAAAGGTGACAGGTCACCACTCTTAAAAGATGATAATCTTCGGTCCAGTAAAAAGATTGATACAGTTAATCTGTTGTCATTCTCCATAATGATCAGTAACTTTGCTGTCATAACTAATTGAACAACTTATATATACTGAACATGTCAAAATCAATTAAAGTTTCCTTAATGATCCTTGACCAGTAATGATAGCGTCTGGCGTATATACAAAATGAAGTCCTTACAGGTATAGATGATGAGTTTATATAGAACAAATATATAGACATGTATGTCCATGAGAGAACAACACAATACTTGAAAAGTGTGTTTTAGACCTCAAAACTGAAAATAATAAACTAGTTCAAAGTAGTTCAATCACAAGAAAGATTAGATTTCGGTTCACAAAGTTTCCTTTAACAAATAGTATTATTATTATTTCATGCATCAATTGTCAACAAAAATCTAAGGTGAGCGACACAGGGTCCTTGGACCCTCTAGTTATATAGACTAGACCTTTGGTTACCCGTTTGAATGGTTTTACACTAGTAATTTTGAGCCCCGATATAGCTTAATGTTCGGTGTGAGCCAAGGCTCCGTGTTGATGTCCGTACTTTGACCTATAATGGTTTACTTTATACATTGTTATTTGGATAGAGAGTGGTATCGTTGGCACTCACACAACCTCTTCTTATATCTATATTTCAAATTTAACAACCTCATTCATTGCTTTTCTATTATACGATTTTAAGTACTGGGACCGAATCCTTGCATTTCTAAGTCCAACTCGATTGATTGGAAATTCAGGTTTATACGAGTATGTTGATAATTCTCCTCTCAGAAAAATCCAAAATTACCAGGACTATTTGCCTATCTTTTACAAAATGATTTTTCATATAATACGCTTCCGAACATTTTAGCTTTTCCAGAGAATACTTCTGTTGTTATACAATTGAAACGTTTTGTGTGTATTTATATATTTTAACCTATGTTTAAAGACGTACATAATGTTAAATCACAAAAATACAAATTATTTGGACTCTAAGACATATCGTAAGGTTTCCACTGCTATTTTTGCTTTTAAAAAAATGCCATTTTGGGTACTGTGATGTTATAATTTTGAGAAAATCAATTACTATTTTTGAAATTGCTACTGAAGTTAAATACGCACATTTTCCCCATAAATGTTAATAATAAAAAATCCAAATTTCTAATTTAGAAGATGACGAAGATTCCTGCGGATGTTCTTGTTGTTTAAAGAGAGATGCATTGAAAACCAAAGGTAATCTCAATGTGTAGTTGTATGTGTATAGAAAAATATAAACATGTGTCTCAATATATATAACATTTAAATATGTCAAAGATTTGTTAAATCAAATTCGCTATCAAAATACTGATATGAGAGTACAGTTACTGACATCTAGTTTAAAAGTAATCATGTATCTAAGCATGAACAAATCAACCAGTACACATCCAAAATCCAATGTTTTAAGTTTAAAACGTTATAGAATGATCCGAGAAAGGAACGCGAGCTTGTGTAAAATATAGGTATCAATAGTTCCGCGAATGTGCATAAACTCATCATAGATACCAGGATTGATATTCTATATTTGCGCCAGACGCACGTTTCGTCAACAAAAGTCTCACCAGTAACGCACGAATCAAATAATGATAAACAGGCCAAATAAAGTACGAAATTGAGGAGCATTGAGGACCAAAAGTTTCTAAACGTTTTGCCAAATACAGCTAAGTAATCTGTCCCCGAGGTAGAAAAGGCCTGGAATTTCAAAATATCAATGTTTTGTTAACAGTACGTTTATAATTATGAACATATCAATGATAACACAAGTCAACACAAAAGTGTTGACTACTAGGCTTGTGATACCCTCGGGGAATTTGAACTCTACCAGCAGTGGCAACGACCCAGTGGTTGTAAAACAACTCATTATAGATACCAGGATTGAAATTGTATATATACACCAGACGCGCGTTTCGTCAACAAAAGACTCATCAGTGACGCTTGAACAAAAAATGTTAAAAAGGCCAAATAAAGTACGACATTGGAAGACCAAAAGTTCCTCAAAGTTTTGCCAGATACAGCTAAGGTTATCTCTAGCGTGTTAGTTTTGTGTGGACGTTGCGCACGTCTGGCGTATTAAATTTTTAACTAAGTACCTTTTGTTGGCTATAAATCGTTTGTTTCTCTGTCCTATATTTTCTGCCATTTTTTTGTATTGTATTCCTGTCATGTAATGTTTTTATTTTAATGTTATAATTAGCATTGCCATTAAAGCGGTAGATTTGGCATGCCACAAAACCAGGTGCAACCCACCATTTTTATCTTAAAATGCCCTGTACCAAATCAGGGAAATGGTCATTGTTATATTATAGTTCGTTTCTGTGTATGTTACATTTTAATGTTGTGTTTCTGTAGTGTCGTAGTTCTATTATATTTGATGCGTTTCCTCAATTTTAGTTTGTAACTCGGATTTGTTTTTTCTCTTATCGATTTATGAATTTCGAACAGCGGTATACTATTGTTGCCTTTATTTATCTTTTTCTGATGTAGAAAATAATGAATTCCGAGGAAAATTCTAAACGAAAAGTTCCTAAATAAAATGCACTATCAAAAGTAGCAATTACAAATCTAGTTGTTAATACTCTTATGTCTGGTAATAGTTCTAAATTTGTTGAGGTAAAATGATCTTTTTATGACCTATTTATATGTGTTTGGTCTCAACCGATCCTTTTACTTCATGTTCGATACGCATTTGTTCCTTACTTGTTTTTTATACGTTCTACCTTTTAACTGCTTTATGTCCGTATGTTTGAAGATGGATCTTGGTTCGACCGTGTTAGCGCTTGCATAAAAAAGAAGATGTGGTATGATTGGCAATGAAACAGCACTCCACATTAGACCAAAATGTCACAGAAATTATCAACTATAGTTCACTGTACGGCCTTCAACAATGAGCATAGCCCAAACCGTGTAGTCACCTATAAAAGGCCCAGACATGACAACCTCACACAATTCAAACAACAAAACTGACGGCCGTATTTCATAAACAAAAAAATAAACAGAAATATGTAACACAAAAACAAAAGATAACTACTTTATTTCAGGCTCTTGTTTAGGGACAGGCACATACTAACATAATGTGGTGGAGTTAAAGATGTAAGCAGGGTGTACATCGTTTCGGAGCATGCTATTACCTTGTTTAATTCGTTCCATCACTCGCTTATAATTCGCTTATAATACGTGTATCATACGTTGCACCTTTCTGGGTTCTGTTAAATATTCGTTACTTATTCGCTTTTAAAACGTTTGTTGTACGTTGCACCTTTTAGAAAAGGATTTTCAATTGTGTTCCTATCTCTGGTGGTAATAATGTGTTCTTATAGATGAAATACCCCTATTAGCGCGTATGTACCCATTCCAGCGCTCAGATAATACCATGTTACTGATTCGTTCCTGATTCGCTTTTAATGCGCGGGGTATACGTTGCAACTTGAAATAAATCGTTTCTTAATTGTGTTCATGTCTCTGGTGGTAAAAATGTGTTCTGTGAGATGACATGACCCTATTAGAGCGCATGTACCCGTTCCAGCGCTCGGTTAATATTCGTTACCTATTCGTTACCTATTCGTTACCTATTCGTTACCTATTCACTTATAATACGTTTGTTGTCGTTTTTTAATTGTTTTCATGTCTCTGGTGGTAACACTGTTTTCTTAGAGATGAAATGACCCTATTAGCGCGCATGTACCCGTTCCAGCGCTCAGTTAATACCCTGTTACCTATTCGTTACTTTTTCAAATATAATACGTTTGTTGTACGTTGCACCTTTTAGAAAAGGATTTTCAATTAAATTCATATCTCTGGTGGTAATAATGTGTTCTTATAGATGAAATACCCCTATTAGCGCGTATGTACTCGTTCCAGCGCTCGGATAATACCCTGTTACTTATTCGTTCCTTATTCGCTTTTAATGCGCGGGGTATACGTTGCACCTTGAAATAAATCGTTTTTTAAATGTGTTTATGTCTCTGGTGGTAAGAATGTGTTCTTAGAGATGAAATAACCCTATTAGCCGCCATGTACCCGTTCCAGCGCTCGGTTAATACCCAGTTTACTATTCGTTACCTATTCACTTATAATACGTTTGTTGTACGTTGCACCTTTTAGAAAAGGATTTTTTATTGTGTCCATGTCTCTGGTGGTAACAATGTGTTCTTAGAGATGAAATTACCCTATTAGCGCGTATGTACCCGTTCCAGCGCTCGGTGAATACCCTGTTACCTATTCGTTAACTATTCGTTACATATTCACTTATAATACGTTTGTTGTACGTTGCACCTTTTAGAAAAGAATTTTCAATTGTGTCCGTGTATCTGGTGGTAACAATGTGTTCTTAGAGATGAAATAACGCTATTAGCACGCATGTACCCGTTCCAGCGCTCGGTTTATACCCTGTTACCTATTCGTTATCTATTCGTTACCTATTCACTTATAATACGTTTGTTGTACAATGCAACTTTAAGCAAAGGATTTTCAATTGTGTTCATGTCTCTGGTGGTAACAATGTGTTCTTAGAGATGAAATAATCCTATTTGCGCATATGCACCCGTTCCAGCGCTCGGTTAATACCCTGTTACCTATTCGTTACTTATTCGCATATAATACGTTTGTAATACGTTGCACCTTTAAGAAAAGGATTTTCAATTGTGTTCATGTCTCTGGTGGTAACAATGTGTTCTTAAAGATGAAATAACCCTATTAGCGCGTATGAACCCGTTCCAGCGCTCAACTAATACCCTGTTACCTATTCGTTACTTATTCGCTTATTATACGTTTGTTGTATGTTGTACCTTTAATAAAAGGATTTTCATTTGTGTTCATGTCTCTGGTGGTTACAATGTGTTCTTAGAGATGAAATAACCCTAATAGCGCGTATGTACCCGTTCCAGCGCTCGGCTAATACCCTGTTACATATTCGTTACGTACGGGTACATGCGCGCTAATAGGGTCATTTCATCTCTAAGAACACATTATTACCACCAGAGACATGAAAACAATTAAAAAACGATTTATTTCAAGGTGCAACGTATACCCAGCGCATTTAAGGCGAATGCATAAGTAATAGGTAACAGGGTATTAGTCGAGCGCTGGAACAGGTTCATACGCGTTAATATGGTTAGTTCATCTCTAAGAACACATTGTTACCACCAGAGACATTAACACAAATGAAAATCCTTTTCTTAAAGGTGCAACGTACAAAAAACGTATTATAAGCGAATAAGTAACAAATATGCAACAGGGTATTAGCCTAGCGCTGGAACGCGTATATACCCGCTAATAGGGTTATTTCATCTTTAAGAACACATTGTTACCACCAGAGACATGAACACAATAGAAAATCATTTTCTAAAAGGTGCAACGTTTTACAAACGTATTATAAGCGAATAAGTAACGAATAGGTAACAGGGTATTTGCCGAGCGCTGGAACGGGTACATACGCGCTAATAGGGTTATTTCATATTTGAGAACACATTGTTACCACCAATGACATGAACACAATTGAAAATCCTTTTCTAAAAGGTGCAACGTATTACAAAAATTTTATAAGCGAATAGATAACGAATAGGTAACGGGGTATTAGCCAAGCGCTGGAACGGGTTCATACGCGCTAATATGGTTATTTCATCTTTAAGAACACATTGTTACCACCACAGACATGAACACAATTGAAAATCCTATTCTTAATGGTGCAACGTATTAAAAACGTATTATAAGCGAATAAGTAACGAATAGGTAACAGGGTATTCACCGAGCGCTGGAACGGGTGCATACGAGCTAATAGGGTTATTTCGTCTCTAAGAACACATTGTTACCACCAGAGACATGGACACAATTAAAAATCCTTTTCTAAAAGGTGTAACGTACAACAAACGTATTATAAGTGAATAGGTAACGAATAGGTAACGAATAGGTAACATGGTATTAACCGAACGCTGGAACGGGTACATGCGCGCTAATAGGGTCATTTCAAATGTAAGAAAACATTGTTACCACCAGAGACATGGACACAATTGAAAATCCTTTTCTAAAAGGTGCAACGTACAACAAACGTATTATAAGTGAATAGGTAACGAATAGGTAACAGGGTATTAACCGAGCGCTGGAACGGGTACATGCGTGCTAATAGGGTTATTTCATCTCTAAGAACACATTGTTACCACCAGACACATGAACACAATTAAAAAACGATTCATTTCAAGGTGCAACGTATACCCCGCGCATTAAAAGCGAATAAGGAACGAATAAGTAACAGGGTTTTATCCGAGCGCTGGAACGAGTACATACGCGCTAATAGGGGTATTTCATCTATAAGAACACATTACTACCATCAGAGATATGAATTTAATTGAAAATCCTTTTCTAAAAGGTGCAACGTACAACAAACGTTTTATAAGTGAATAGGTAACGAATAGGTAACAGGGTATTAACCGAGCGCTGTAACGGGTACATGCGCGCTAATAGAGGTATTTCATCTCTAAGAACACATTGTTACCACCAGAGACATGGGCACAATTAAAAATCCTTTTCTAAAAGGTGCAACGTACAACAAACGTATTATATGTGAATAGGTAATGAATAGGTACCGAATAGGTAACAGGGTATTAACAGAGCGCTGGAACGGGTACATGCGCGCTAATAGGGTCATTTCATCTCTAAGAACACATTGTTACCACCAGAGACATGAACACAATTAAAAAACGATTTATTTCAAGTTGCAACGTATACCCCGCGCATTAAAAGCGAATAGGTGACGAATAGGTAACAGGTTATTTACCGAGCGATGGAACGGGAACATGCGCGCTTATAGGGTCATTTCATCTATAAGAACACATTATTACCACCAAAGATATGAACTTAATTGAAAATCCTTTTGTAAAAGGTGCAACTTAATACAACAAACGTATAAAAAGCGCATTAGTAACGAATAGGTAACAGGGTATTAGCCGAGCGCTGGAACGGGTTCATACGCGCTAATTGGGTTATTTCATCTTTAAGAACACATTGTTACCACCACAGACATGAACTCAATTGAAAATCCTATTCTAAAAGGTGCAACATATTAAAAACGTATTATAAGCGAATAAGTAACGAATACGTAACAGGGTATTAACCGAGCGCTGGAACGGGTGCATACGAGCTAATAGGGTTATTTCGTCTCTAAGAACACATTGTTACCACCAGAGACATGGACACAATTAAAAATCCTTTTCTAAAGGTGCAACGTACAAGAAACGTATTATAAGTGAATAGGTAACGAATAGGTCACAGGGTATTAACTGAGCGCTGGAACGGGTACATGCTTGCTTATAGGGTTATTTCATCTCTAAGAACACATTGTTACCACCAGAGAAATGAACACAATTAAAAACGATTTATTTCAAGGTGCAACGTATACCCCGCGCATTAAAAGCGAATAAGGAACGAATAAGTAACAGGGTATTATCTGAACGCTGGAACGAGTACATACGCGCTAATAGGGGTATTTCATCTATAAGAACACATTATTACCACCAGAGATATGAACTTAATTGAAAATCCTTTTCTAAAAGGTGCAACGTACAACAAACGTATTAAAAGCGAATAAGTAACGAACAAGGTAACGAATAGGTTACAGGGTATTAACCGAGCGCTTGAACGGGTACATGCGCGCTAATAGGGTAATTTTATCTCTAAGAACACATTGTTACCACAAGAGACATGAAAACAATTAAAAATTCTTTTCTAAAAGGTGTAACGTACAACAAACGTATTATAAGTGAATAGGTAACGAAAAGGTAACAGGATATTAACTGAGCGCTCGAACGGGTACATGCGCGCTAATAGGGTCATTTCATCTCTAAGAACACATTGTTACCACCAGAGACACGGACACAATTGAAAATCCTTTTCTAAAAGGTGCAACGTACAACAAACGTATTATATGTGAATAGGTAATGAATATGTAACGAATAGGTAACAGGGTATTAACCGAGCGCTTGAACGGGTACATGCGCGCTAATAGGGTCATTTCATCTCTAAGAACACATTGTTACCACCAGAGACATGAACACAATTAAAAAACGATTTATTTCAAGTTGCAACGTATACCCCGCGCATTAAAAGCGAATAGGTAACAGGTTATTTACCGAGCGCTGGAACGGGAACATGCGCGCTTATAGGGTCATTTCATCTATAAGACCACATTATTACCACCAAAGATATGAACTTAATTGAAAATCCTTTTGTAAAAAGTGCAACTTAATACAACAAACGTATTAAAAGCGAATTAGTAACGAATAGGTAACAGGGTATTAGCCGAGCGCTGGAACGGGTTCATACGCGCTAATTGGGTTATTTCATCTTTAAGAACACATTGTTACCACCACAGACATGAACTCAATTGAAAATCCTATTCTAAAAGGTGCAACATATTAAAAACGTATTATAAGCGAATAAGTAACGAATAGGTAACAGGGTATTAACCGAGCGCTGGAACGGGTGCATACGAGCTAATAGGGTTATTTCGTCTCTAAGAACACATTGTTACCACCAGAGACATGGACACAATTAAAAATCCTTTTCTAAAAGGTGCAACGTACAAGAAACGTATTATAAGTGAATAGGTAACGAATAGGTATCAGGGTATTAACCGAGCGCTGGAACGGGTACATGCGTGCTAATAGGGTTATTATCTCTAAGAACACATTCTTACCACCAGAGACATGAACACAATCAAAAAACGATTTATTTCATGGTGCAACGTATACCCCGCGCATTAAAAGCGAATAAGGAACGAATAAGTAACAGGGTATTATCCGAGCGCTGGAACGAGTACATACGCGCTAATAGGGGTATTTCATCTATAAGAACACAATATTACCACCAGAGATATGAATTTAATTGAAAATCCTTTTCTAAAAGGTGCAACGTACAACAAACGTATTATATTTGAATAAGTAACGAATATGTAACAGGGTATTAACTGAGCGCTGGAACGAGTACATGCGCGCTAATAGGGTCATTTCATCTCTAAGAAAACAGTGTTACCACCAGAGACATGAACACAATTAAAAAAACTATTTATTTCAAGTTGCAACGTTTACCCCGCGCATTAAAAGCGAATAGGGAACGAATAAGTAACAGGGTATTATCCGAGCGCTGGAACGAGTTCATACGCGCTAATAGGGTAATTTCATCTCTAAGAACACATTGTTACCACATGGAGACAATTAAAAATCATTTCTAAAAGGTGCAACGTACAACAAACGTATTATGAGTGAAAAGGTAACGAATATGTAACGAATAGGTAACGAATATTTAACGAATAGGTAACGAATAGGTAACGAATAGGTAACGAATAGGTAACAAATATTAACCGAGCTCTGGAACGGGTACATGCGCTCTAATAGGGTCATGTCATCTCAAAAAACACATTTTTACCACCAGAGACATGAACACAAATAAAAAACGATTTATTTCAAGGTGCAACGTATACCCCGCCCATTAAAAGCGAATCAGGAACGAATAAGTAACAGGGTATTATCTGAGCGCTGGAACGGGTACATACGCGCTAATAGGGGTATTTCATCTATAAGAACACATTATTACCACCAGAGATATGAACACAATTGAAAATCCTTTTCTAAAAGGTGCAACGTACAACAAACGTTTTAAAAGCGAATAAGTAACGAATATTTAACAGAACCCAGAAAGGTGCAACGTATGATACACGTATTATAAGCGAATTATAAGCGAGTGATGGAACGAATTAAACAAGGTAATAGCATGCTCCGAAACGATGTACACCCTGCTTACATCTTTAACTCCACCACATTATGTTAGTATGTGCCTGTCCCTAAACAAGAGCCTGAAATAAAGTAGTTATCGTTTGTTTTTGTGTTACATATTTCCGTTTACTTTTTTGTATGTGAAATACGGCCGTCAGTTTTGTTGTTTGAATTGTGTGAGGTTGTCATGTCTGGGCCTTTTATAGGTGACTACACGGTTTGGGCTATGCTCATTGTTGAAGGCCGTACAGTGAACTATAGTTGATAATTTCTGTGTCATTTTGGTCTAATGTGTAGTGTTGTCTCATTGCCAATCATACCACATCTTCTTTTTTATGCAAGCGCTAACCCGGTGATTTCATCCCGTCGAACCAAGATCCATCTTCAAACATACGGACATAAAGCAGTTAAAAGGTAGAACGTATAAAAAACAAGTAAGGAACAAATGCGTATCGAACATGAAGTAAAAGGATCGGTTGAGCACAAACACATATAAATAGGTCATAAAAAGATCATTTTACCTCAACAAATTTAGAATTTTTACCAGATATAAGAGTATTAACAACTAGATTTGTAATTGCTAGCAATAACGGATGGCACCCTTCCCCCTATTGCCAGGTGAGCGGCAGCCATTTTGACAATTCCAAAGTCAAAGAGAGCATCTACAGATGTCTAGTAACATTTTTGCAAAGTTTCATTAAGTTTGAACATTTTTAAATTTTGGATATTTTTGCTGTTTCCATGGTTACGGCGGCCATTTTGAAAATTCTAACTTCAAAATCCAACTCTGCCTATGCCAGTTACCATTCCTGTAAAGTTTCATCCAGTTTGCTCAAAATTCTTATTTTTGAAATTTTTGACCTTTTTGTATTGTTTCCATGGTAACAAGACCTATTTTGGAAATTCCAACTCCAAATGCCACATCTACCAATTTTGCTCATCATTTCTGTGAAGTTTCATGAAGTTTTGAGCATTTTGAGAATTTTAAAAATTTTGGTGTAGTTTCCATGGCAACATAGTAGTTCCAATGATCGCCAAAATCATCCAACACCTGTATAAAGTGGGCACCTACATTGTTTTAAAATATGATGATTCTGAGTTGAAGCATATCCAAACAGTTCACCAAAAACCAAAAACTGTTTTTTTTTTCACAATTGTGCCGTACATGGTAACGGCAGCCATATAAAACCATTCTATGCCATGATTAAAAAGGGGGAAGGATATTAAAAGTCAAATAAGTAACGAATAGGTAACGAATAGGGAATAGGGAATAGGTAACGAATAGGTAACGAATAGGGAATAGGGAATAGGTAGCGAATAGGTAACGAATAGGGAATAGGGAAAAGGTAACGAATAGGTAACGAATAGGGAATAGGGAATAAGTAACGAATAGGTAACAAATAGGGAATAGGGAATAGGTAACGAATAGGGAAAAGGGAATAAGTAACCAACTTGACGCCCATGTATCTAAGCATGAACAAATCAACCAGTACACATCCAAAATCCAATGTTTTAAGTTTAAAACGTTATAGAATGATCCGATAAAGGAACGCGACTTTGTGTAAAATATAGGTATCAATAGTTCCGCGAATGTGCATAAACTCATCATAGATACCAGGATTGATATTCTATATTTACGCCAGACGCACGTTTCGTCAACAAAAGTCTCATCAGTAACGCACGAATCAAATAATGATAAACAGACCAAATAAAGTACGAAATTGGAGAGCATTGAAGACCAAAAGTTTCTAAACGTTTTGCCAAATACAGCTATGGTAATCTGTTCCCGAGGTAGAAAAGGCCTGGAATTTCAAAATATCAATGTTTTGTTAACAGTACGTTCATAAAAAAAAGTGTTGACTACTAGGCTTGTGATACCCTCGGGGAATTTGAACTCTACCAGCAGTGGCAACGACCCAGTGGTTGTAAAACAACTCATTATAGATACCAGGATTGAAATTGTATATATACACCAGACGCGCGTTTCGTCAACAAAAGACTCATCAGTGACGCTTGAACAAAAAATGTTAAAAAGGCCAAATAAAGTACGACATTGGAAGACCAAAAGTTCCTCAAAGTTTTGCCAGATACAGCTAAGGTTATCTCTAGCGTGTTAGTTTTGTGTGGACGTTGCGCACGTCTGGCGTATTAAATTTTTAACTAAGTACCTTTTGTTGGCTATAAATCGTTTGTTTCTTTGTCCTATATTTTCTGCCATTTTTTTGTATTGTATTCCTGTCATGTAATGTTTTTATTTTAATATTATAATTAACATTGCCATTAAAGCGGTAGATTTGGCATGCCACAAAACCAGGTGCAACCCACCATTTTTATCTTAAAATGCCCTGTACCGAATCAGGGAAATGGTCAATGTTATATTATAGTTCGTTTCTCTGTATGTTACATTTTAATGTTGTGTTTATGTAGTGTCGTAGTCCTCTTATATTTGATGCGTTTCCTCAATTTTAGTTTGTAACTCGGATTTGTTTTTTCTCTATCGATTTATGAATTTCGAACAGCGGTATACTATTGTTGCCTTTATTTATCTTTTTCTGAGGTAGAAAAAACTGAATTCCGAGGAAAATTCAAAACGAAAAGTTCCTTATTAAATTGCACTATCAAAGTGCAAACAAATCAAGCCAATGGATAATAACTGTCATATTACTGACGTGGATCAGGCATTTTCTTATGTAGAAAATGGTAGATGAACCAGGTTTTGTAGCTAGCTAAACCTCTCACTTGTGTTACAGTTGCATTAAATTCCATTATAATGACAACGATGCTTGAACAATACAAACAAACATTAAAATGTCAACAATAGGGGTACAGCAGTCAACATTGTGTTATAACCTAGATCTTAATCGATAAAAAAAACAAGGAAGCACAAAAAAGAATATATCAAATTTAACAACCTCATTCATTGCTTTTCTATTATACGAGTTTAAGTACTGGGACCGAATCCTTGCATAACTTTATCTGATAAGTCAAACTTGATTGAAAATTCAGGTTTATACGAGTATATTCTCCTCTTAGAAAAATCAAAAATTACCAGGCATTTTTGCATATCTTTTAAAAGATGATTTTTTATATACGCTTCTGGACATTATAGCTTTTCCAGAGAATACTTCTGTTGTTATACAATTGAAACGTTTTGTGTGTATTTAGATATTTTAACCTATGTTTAAAGACGTACATAATGTTAAATCACAAAAATACAAATTATTTGGACTCTAAGACATATCGTAAGGTTTCCTCTGCTATTTTTGCTTTTAAAAAATGCCATTTTGGGTACTGTGATGTTATAATTTTGAGAAAATCAATTACTATTTTTGAATTTGCTACTGAAGTTAAATACGCACATTTTCCCAATAAATGTTAATAATAAAAAATTCAAATTTCTAATTTAGAAGATGACGAGGTTTCCTGCGGATGTTCTTGTTGTTTAAAGAGAGATGCATTGAAAACCATAGGTAATCTCAATGTGTAGTTGTATGTGTATAGAAAAATATAAACATGTGTCTCAATATATATAACATTTAAATATGTCAAAGATTTGTTAAATCAAATTCGCTATCAAAATACTGATATGAGAGTACAGTTACTGACATCTAGTTCAAAAGTAATCGTGTATCTAAGCATAAACAAATCAACCAGTACACATCCAAAATCCAATGTTTTAAGTTTAAAACGTTATAGAATGATCCGAGAAAGGAACGCGACCTTGTGTAAAATATAGGTTGCAATAGTTCCGCGAATGTGCATAAACTCATCATAGATAACAGGATTGATATTCTTTATTTACACCAGACGCGCGTTTCGTCAACAAAAGACTCATCAGTGACACTCGATTCAAAAAATGTTAAAAAGGCCAAATAAAGTACGAAATTGGAGAGCATTGAAGACCAAAAGTTCCTAAAAGTTTTGCCAAATACAGCTAAGGTAATCTGTTCCTGATATAAAAAAGCCATACAATTTCAAAATATTAAAGTTTTGTTTTCAGTACATGAATAATTATGAACATATCAATGATTACTCAGGTCAACAAAAAAGTGCTGACTACTAGGCTTGTCATACCCTCGGGGAATTAAAACTTCACCAGCAGTGACAACGACCCATTGGTTGTAAATAAACTCATCAGAGATACCAGGATTGAATATTTAAATTTACGCCAGACGCGTATTTCGTCTACAAAAGACACATCAGTGACACTCAAACAATATTTTTTTTTTAAAAGCCACATAATGTACGAAATTGAACAGTATTCAGGACCAAAAATTCATAGACCATTTGCCAAATACAGGTACGGTAATCTATTCCTTTGGTAGAAAAGCCGTAGAACTTCAAAAATCCAACGACTGTTAACAGTATATTTATAATTATGAACATATCAATGATAACTCAAGTCAATACAAACGTGCTGACTACTGGGCTTGTGATACACTCGGGGCAATAAAAGTCCGCCAGCAGTGGCATCGACCCAGTGGTTGTAAATAAACTCATCATATATGCCATGATTAAAAATTTCAATTCACGCCAGGCGCGCGTTTCGTCTACAAAAGTTTCATCAGTGACGCTCGAATAAAACAAATGTTACAACGGCCAAATAAAGTACAAAATTGAACAGCATTGAAGACCAAAAGTTCCTTAAAGTTTTGCCGAATACAGCTAATGTAATGCCGTATGTACATATACAGCTAAGGTAATACATATGTGTATAGCTATGATATTTATTTTGGTTCTATTTACTGATAAACAAAAAAAAATATTTTACCTATTAAAAACAATTTAACTGTATAACCATCATTGCTGCAAAGATGTCGATTCCACAAAAACAAAGAGTTTTTAAGAATCATATTTTATTGTAGAATTGTTTTATGATATACGAATACAATTGAAAATTTATTTATGTTAAAACGTGTTTCTGAAAATGTTGTATTTGAAGAGTTTTGTAATCTAAAGAGTGAGCTTTTCCCCATCACTTGTCGTTTGTCGTGGTCCGTCATTTACTTTTACACAAACTGAAATTTAAAGGCCAAATTTAACCAATCTTAGCCATAATCGTCATTGAGGTATTTAGCGTATCAAATATGTTCGATGAACCTGCCTGTCAAACAAGATAGCCGACATGGATAGAAGTAGAAAAAAAAAGTTAAAATGCAAGTATTGTTTATTACCTGAAACCGATTGAGAAATCGGACAATGGCAAATATGTTCAAATTGTTGAGCTGTACCAATTGTACATATACGTCTAAACTGTCATTTGTCGAACGATTTCGTATAGAAAAAAATGCCCTTGATTGACAAATTGTATCATATTGTGTTTATTTTTGCTTATTATATGAAAAATTATAACAGATACATGTAGGGTTAAACTTTAAGATGCAAAAATGATCAGCAAAACAATTTCTACAAATAAGTATCATGGTCTAAGTTGTAAGTCGACTCCTAATAAGAGTTCTTGCTTTGATGATTTCTACCAAATATTTGCATTGTTGCCTTATATCTTAAAAAAAATATATAGATAGAAACTTAAGGGGGTACCCAACACTATACACAAAAACAAACTGTCGTTCAATTTGTCTTGTTTTTATCCCATTGATAAACTAGGCCAAGCTAAACATTTTGTAAAAATTTCGAAGGATTTGAACCATACGTTAAAAAGATTTGGCAACTTGAATATGACATATTTTACATGCTAATATCAGCCAAATCTTGAAATTTCAGAAATATCGGTATAGGGGTATATATGTTAAAAAAAATATCCTATATAAACAAAAGCATAGTTAAAAGTGAAAACTAAGTCGAATTTTAGTTCACCGCTTCCCTTTCTTGTATTTTTTTTTTTTATTCTGGATTTAAATTTTTGTCCGAATTTAAAAAGGGGGGTCTCAGATTCAGCCCCCAAAAGTGACTTTGCTGGGTCAAGTATTTGAAGACGAAATTAAAAAAAAGACATGTCAATTAATATTTTTAAAAATCAACCATTTGTACTGCTATATTAGTTTGTTATTTTTGCAAAATATTATAATTTTTAACCACCAGATTTTTTCAATTATATTTTTTTATAATACCACCACCCTCAATAAATAAGACCAATTTCCATTCTGATAAAATTGAGAATGGAAATGGGGAATGTGTCAAAGAGACAACAACCCGACCAAATAAAAAACAACAGCAGAGGGTCACCATCAGGTCTTCAATGTAGCGAGAAATACCGCACCAAGGTCAAAAGTCTTGGTCATTTTCATGCAAATAAACCCTATATTAAGATGACTTTATGGTCAAATTGAGATCACATGAAGGTCATTATGGTGCAACACACATTACCTGATGATGATCAATCTACATACCAAAGTTGATAGTATATTTGGGGCATAGTTTTCTTGTCTTTTGACCTAGAGCTTATATATTTTGCATCTTGACGTATCATCATGATGTAGAGTGTCACATATCATGATGACCTTCATGTGACATTGTAATTTGACCTCAAAGAAAACAAGGCCATATGCTTTTTTTTGTGCTTTGACATAGGTCTTGCATCTTTTATATGAGGATGTATAATAATGAGATGGTTTGTCCTGTGTTGGTATGATCTTCATTTGACCTTAGATTTTACCTCAACGTCGATTTTACTTTTTACTATAAACACTTTACAATGCCTTGTTATCTTTTGACCTAGGTCTTAGAACTTTGGTATGTAGATTAATCATCATCAGGTAATGTGTGTTGCACCATAATGACCTTCATGTGATCTCAATTTGACCATAAAGTCATATTAATATAGGGTTTATTTGCATGAAAATGACCAAGACTTTTGACCTTGGTCTTACATCTTTGGTATATCAGTTTTGTTATCATGGAGTGGTGCGTTCCTTGCAATTTTGACCATCATGAGACTTTAAATTGTGGTTCTTTTTTTTAGTAGATTTTGGGAAATATTTTTTGACATATTTATATGATAGGGTACAATATCCAAACACTAGAATGTTTGACTTTGGCGGTCATTTTTTAACAGACGAAAAATGGCAAATTCTTTCTAATTCAGTGTCAATTGATCTGGGACCATAACTAAAAATATAAAATTATAATGCAGGGAATAAAATTGTCATATTAATTTGTAATGTGTACACACTTATTGCGTTCTTACCTTCTTAGTTTCATTAAATTTGTGCAGTTTTTAAGGAGTTGAACTAACAAGAAAAGGACAGACAAAACTGACAGACTGAAACATCTTAACCTTGGCAACTTCATTGTGTTTGGGGAATAATAAAACAAGTATTAGGTCAGGTTCTAGGAAAACTCAGTTATATATTTATTTTGTGGCCATAAAAAAATTCATTCCTCAGTCTGAAAGTAGTCCTGAATGCGTTGTACACTCTTTGGTGGTATATTATGGTCCTGTAGACAAATTTCAGTCAATTTACATCTCGTACAGATTCCAGTTTGAGGTGTTTCAACGATATACCATCTTTTGCTAGTTTCATGCAAACTATCCTTGAAACAATTTTACTACTTAGTAAGTCAGAGTAGGAGTCCATGCAATTGTGGTATGAAATAGAAAATACATCATCTGATTTCACTAGTGAGGTAAGTTTACTGTTTTTTTTTTCAAAATAAACTGTTTGACATGAGTCTGCTGCTTAAAATTTTCTACTTCATTTTTGGAAATATACTTTCTAGCCACTTTTATTGTGTCAATAAAACCTTTCACTGTTTCAAAACATGTCGAAAACAAATTATATTCTTTCTATTATATAATCATGGAAGCTTATGTGTTGATGTAATAACTTCCAATTGGTCCCCTCTTCCCAAACTGCACATCAGTAACAGTATGACACAGTTCACAATCTACTATCAGTAGACCACCTAGCCCAAACAATCGTTCTCCTCTTATATTTGATAGGTGAAGTGAACACTTGCAAGTAAAACAATACATTCCTTCCGCTAGGATATTCAACTCTACAATTCTTCTCCCCATTGTCCAAGATTTTGATACATCATACGTGTTATCACCTTCCAATTCAGCCTCGGCCCCAACATCAAGAAACTCGTATACGTAATTGCCATGATCATCACATATATAATAGATGTCCAATTTCCTGCCATCATTTAACCATTTGAAGTAAACTGAACAATTTGATTTCTTATCGGTAGATTTAGATCTCGAAAAGTTACCAAACGTATTACGTTTACGCTGTTCCATTATAACATTGATTTACCGTCTGCTTCATAACAACAGGTAAATAACTATTCAATGTCAACAAAACGCTTGTAATATGAGGCGTTTTTTTAAAACGCTATATTGACGTTGGTTAACTCAGAATTTTAGTAAGAGTTATCTTTTCTTAGGTGTACGGTATCCCCTTAAGTAAACGTAGATGAACAGTAAAACAAGTTCAACAGTTCAGACAATATGCAGGAAATCGTTAAACGATCCTTTATTAGAGTTATTGCTTTTTAATGATGATTTTTACTATTTATTGCGTTTTGCCTTATATGATAAAAATCATAATAGATACATAGACACTTAAAATCACAAAAATAACCAGCAAAGAAAGATATCCACTAACAAGTCAAATTTGTCGATATAGTAAGTAGGCTGTCACTCTTATGTGTTTTGGGCAAAAACAAAAAGAGATAGAGAGAAGTTAGACTTAATGATCAGCAAAACAAGTTCTCCGCAGAACAGAGGTTTTTGTAATGAACTATAGTATTGTCAATAATGTCGGAAAGTGTCCTTTATTGAAGATGCAAATAGACCAAGGTGAGCGACACAGGCTCTTTAAAGCCTCTAGTTAAGAAACGCAGCTCCTATATTTTTAGGATGCCTATTACTTTTTGGTTTCTAATATATTAAAAAAGCTTTATATTTACGATAAGAGTATTTTTGTAGTAAATATTTTTTTTATTTTTAATTTCGATTAGAATTCATTTTTATCCGAAAGTTTTCTCGAACATTTCACAATCATATAAAATCAGAAACTGCAAAACGTCATTGTACTAGAATGTACGGTAGTACTCGATCTATAGAGCTCGAACTGTTGGTATAGTTTCTAACAGCGGTATAATACGGTTGAATATATTTATCATTCCGTATAAAGTCATATTACATTGTATCTCTTATTTTATTCTCTTAATGTAAATAAAGACAACAGTAGTATACCGCTGTTCGAAACTCATAAATCCATGGAAATAACAAATTCGGGTTATAAACTAAAACTGAGGGAAACGCATCAAATATAAAGGAGAACAACGACACAGTAGAAACACAATATTAAAATGTAAAACACACAGAAACGAACTAAGCATTAGACAAATCAGATGAGAATAACAAATATGTAAAAAATATATTTTCCATTTTTTTAAATAATTGTCATAATTTTTGTACAGGAAAAAGAATAAAAATTAAGGAGTGGGAATCCGAGTGTTATGGTCTCATCTTTTTTGCTTTGCTACAAAAACGCTTATGGTCGGGTGCAACACAGTTGATAGAAACAGGACATGTAAGTAAAACCATAAATAAATGAAATAAAATTCAATAAATAAAAAGCATTAACAAAGATACTACATGAGCAGAATTGCATCTTTTATCAATTTAACTGTCAGAGGGCGCATGAAACATCTGTCAATAGACATTAAGCATGAAATAATCACTCAGTTATCAGGTTAAACAATTTTTAAATAATTTGGAACATATTGTTCAAGATTTCCAGTACTTGTCGGGTTTTGTGTTGAAATGATATTACGCACCATTCATGAAATAATATTGAATTTGAAAAACAATTTAGGCGTATCAAATTATAATCCTGATACCTTTGATAACTATTTACACCACTGTCGATGCCACTGCTGGTGGACGTTTCGTCTTCGAGGTATAACCAGCTCAGTAGTCAGCACTTCGGTGTTGACATGAATATCAATTATATGGTCATTTCTATAAATATCTTGTTTACAAAACTTTAAATGTTTCGATTTAGTAAGGATTTTCTTATCCCAGGAATGATTACCTGAGCCGTATTTGGCACAACTTTTTGGAATTTTGGGTCCCCAATGCTCTTACATTTTGTATTTGTTTGGTTTTATAACTTTTTTGATCTGAGCTCAGTATTTTTGTAATTTTAAATGTTTAATTATTCGTAATGCTTGCAAATATTAACACTATGCCGACTTTTTATCAGATGTTTAATCATCGCACTAAAAGAACTCACGTAGATTTGAGAGGACGAACGATTGAAATCAAATCTTTATGTGTACATTTATGGTTTTTATCAATAATTGGTAAATTTGTCTGTGTCTGAACTTTTTATTGACATGTTTCGAGATGTTAAAATCTTAAATCTTAAAATACTAGTTTAATCGGTAAAAATACCGATTGTGTTCTATTCCAGATATTATAGTTCGAGTGAGTGTGATGATTTATAAAGGGTGATGCATGCATAGAAGGAGACGCTTACCATGATTTCCACAGTTTTTGCTAGTTGCCTTTATATTTTTTTTCCTGATCGATTTTAATATAAAAGAAATTAGTGTCGCCTTATATACAAAAACTTCATTATCAATTATCTGCAGTTGTATCCATCTGTAATTCCAATAAAGTATCCCCAGTTTCTTTTTTGAAATAAAACGCAATCATGTGATACCATCTCTGACCAATCGTCTGTCTTATGTAATGTTCTCCTCTTCAACCTCTTCGCCTTTTCTCTGTGTGATCATCACAGATATCTTGTGCTATTTCCAAATTCGTCCATCTTTAAAATCTTGACGTCCGACTCCAACTTATCAACACCCTTTATCTTTATCTAGTCGTCGTAATCACTATTTTAATTTGGGTTTTTTTTCTTTTCGGTCTCTCCAAAGAATCTATAATTCAACGAGTCTTTTATACAATCAAAACAGCTGTCAAAATGGATTTTTTAAAATTATGTTGCTCCCACCGTACAAAATAAGTTCATTCATGTGCCTTTTTCCCCAAAATATATTTAAATGAAACTAACCACATATCATTTACCTTTAGATTACCTTAGCTGGATTTGGCAAAACTGTAAGAAATGTTGGACCTCAATGCTCTTTAAATTCGTACTTTATTTGGCATTTTTAACTTTTTTGGAGTCGAGCGTCACTGTCGAGTCTTTTGTAGACGAAACGCGCGTCTGGCGTATTTACAAAATTTGGTCCTGGTATATATGATGAGTTTATTTAATTATTATGAACCTAAAATTGAGAATGGAAATGGGGAATGTGTCAAAGAGACAACAACCCGACCAGACCGAAACAGACAACAGCATTGTGTTTCATTTTAAAGAACAAATCACATAAAATGTCATTTAATGAAACTTACCAGATAACATTTCATTTAAAAAAGAACACATACTATTTCATTTTTTATGAAACCATCCACATCAAATTTCATTATAATAAAACCATCCAAATAACATTTCATGTTAAGGAGCCAACCACATAATTTTTTTTAATGAAACCAACAACATAACATTTCATCCGATCACATTTTTTGAGCTCTATACCACTTTCATAAATAGGCTACGGACATTGTCTGCATTTCTTACCCAACAGACATGGTCTGCATTCTATCCCGACGGACATTGTCTGCATTTCTAACCAAAAGAACATTGTCTGCATTTCTAACCCAACGAACATTGTCTTCATTTGTAACCCAACGGACATTGTCTGCATTTGTAACCCAACAGACGTTGTCTGCATTTCAAACCCAACGGACATTGTCTGTATTTGTAATCCAACAGACATTGCCTGTATGTGTAACCCAACGAACATTGTCTGCATTTCTGAACCAGAGAATCACCTTTGATGCACAACGTTCTTTAGTTCTTTTTTGCACTACTAAAACAGATATTGGTCTCAAATTACCCTTTTAGTTTACACATATCGCGTTCAAGAGTCATTTGTGCGTTCGGATGACATTGTTGAACGCTTGATTTTTAAGGTGTTTATCTGCATGTCTCCATGTTTTGTCATCATGTATGCATACCGGTGTATGCATGATTAATACGAACACAACATCCGATTTAAATTTGGTATTTTAGTAAAAACTTATATCTAATGTTGCATTTACTGCATTTACTTCTGTAAATTGCTAAGTATGTATATTGCCAATACTAATCGTACATACCGTTCTCTCGTGATAACCGGGGTTCATTTTATTGATTATTTTTAGCTTTTATAGAAAGACAAAGGATAAAAAATATCAATCCATGACACAAAATAAGTAGTAAACAGCAAAATCACAACAAGTAAATGACGGAACATCGTTTTTATTCATATTCGTCTCAAATACACAGTCCGTCAACACGGAGAAAAACCTCTCAATTCAGTGTATGATAGCCCCTACCATCATATGAAGCAAAAAAAATAATTCGGAGAGACTTTGTTAGATGTAAAACCACCAAATAGGGCCCGGTCTAAAGCAGTCCATATTTTAAAAATAGTTCAAATTCATAGTTATATATTTTGGTAATTTGAGTATCAAATGAGAGGAGGAGAAAATGTGATTTTTTGTAGAGTAATTGCAACTGGTAATTTCGTATAATAAAAGATTCTATGGACGATCGCCTGTTTCTCAGATATATGTACTTGGTTTTGGTGTCTCTAAAGTTTGGTTATGAATTACAATTATTACATTTACACGTTCTTGTGCGTTTAAATTCATTTTGCAATAAAAGTAGTGTTATTAGATAGATCTACATAAAACATACACACACACACACACACACAAACATGTCAAATACACAAAACAAATAATTATCCCTCAGAAATACTGGAAATCTCTTTCTCTTATATAAATGTCAAATATATGTAAAAGTTTTTACTTAAATAGAACTTCATTTCAAAAGTCAAACTAAGCATCTAAAAGATGTTTATCTTTGCAGATGTGAATACAATATGAAATCCAGTTACATAGCACAATTTACATGAGTCATATAAAGGATAGATTGTCTTTATATTTAATTTGACACTTTATTTATGGTGACACATTTGATCACCAAAATTTGTAACAAAACACCTTAAGGTGAATGTTCAATAAATCTCAATAGTAACGCAACATTACTTTGGATTTACGAATGTGCGTGGTGTATTTGTTCGTGTTGTTGATTGTGTTTGTTTACATGAACCACGATTTAAAATGTTAGCATGTTTGGTATTCGAACGAAATGGTTCTGCATTGTATGAAGTACCTGCTTATATTAATGTAACAGTGTGTATATTGTTGAATACTTTGATTGCCATTGTTTATAATTTGAAACAGCGGGAAATGGTTTCCCGTTCTATTGATTTTGTTTATTGTAGTTATTTTAAATGCAACTGTACTTTCACATTCTTCATTATTTATTTAATCAGATGGATATTTATCGGATGACGATATGCGGACTTTTTTTTAGGAAAAATCAAACAGTTATTTTTTTCTTTACCAAAACAATGTCAAGATAAACGCTAACGCCATTAACTTGTACTTTTCAGATTGGTATTCACTATATCCTAGTCGGATGTGTCATATTAGACGACGAAATCAATAGTTGGAAAACAACGACACACTCGAAGGAAAAACTCAAACGTTTGAAAAGGTACTAGTAGTATAGAAAACAGACTTTAAATGTTAACTTCTACTTATAAATATTCACGTTTAACATAGTATATGATTATAATAGAATTCCAAATTTTATGTATGATAAGACTTAATGTGTTTTTTGTGTAAGTGTTATAGTTATGCTGTCAACGTTAACAATTTATATGATTTCAAAGTACTGATTGACGCATTCATGATACTGGTATGGACATGAACCTTGAAAAATTATGTCTTTATAGTTTTACGAAAGAACTAAAAAACAATTGAACAAAGATATCATAAGTTGACTTGAATTTGATCTAGTTATTAAGTAAAATTGAGAATAGCAATTGGTAATATTTCAAAGAGACAACAATCCGGCTGAATTGCAAACAACAGAGGAGGCCACAGATGGGTCTTCGACGCAGCGAGAAAATCCAATACCGGAGGTGGTCCTCAGCTGGCCCTTTAATAAAATTTTGTACTAGTTCATTAAAAGTGTTCGAGTGAGTAGAATAGATAGTTTAGTAGTGGAACAATGGCTTGAAGACGAAATAAATCTATATTTGCAAGGGGTTTCGTGCAGCTTCGGAAGCCAGTACATAGTTTGAACTTTCATTGTATTTGGTTCTATTTGTAAATAGTTATCTAAAAGTGTATGTTTGTTATAGATATCGTTTTCCGAATATATGTTTGTTATAGATATCATTATGCGAATATATAGAGAATAATACATGGCAAAATCCGTATCATATGTCGTATCATCCCGAGACATCAATATCAGCCCAAGGGCCTTTAGGCCCGAGGGATGATATTGGTCGAGGGTGATACGGCATGTGATACGGATTTTGCCATGTATTATACACTTTATCATATATTTCAACAGAAGAGTATTACATTATATGAACTGTTTTCTGATCCATAGCACTGGGTTACCTTCAGTTCTACTTTTGTCTTGTTTCAAAGGCCTTAAAAGAACTGCTCAATTACTTATCCGAAGCAGCTTGGTTACCTTACAATTCGCGTGCTGTTGTTTTAAAATTATTTTGTTTATTATTGTATTAATTTGTGTGTTTTGTAATTTTCATGGTTGCATTTAGTGTGCCAAAAAATATGAAAACTCACAATACATCACATACAATATGAAAACTCGACGTTCGTGACGTCACATACCAAACAATGACGTCTTTGTATAAAAGTGACACCTAACATCCACGTATTCCAACATCAGTCTGAATTCCGATAGCAAAAAATCTTATTCGGAAGACTCCGTATACATACTATTAGTACTTTATTGTAATTATATTACAAAATATTGATCACATGATGCTAGTATTTCTAGACTTTCAATTGCTTTTCATCAATCCGACATTAATATAATGTTTCGGCGGTTTTTGTATTATATGCTTATGATAAATGTATAACATTTATGAAAGGGTTTAAGCATTGTAGGCCCGTCATCATCAGGGATTTACCTATATCAATTTATTTTAATTTTGTCGTTGTCAATAGATCTGCAATATTTTTATGCTTTTTATAAGCTATTATTGGTTTGCTTGAAAATATTTCGTTGCAAACTGCATCCTGTTTTAGTAGGTCCCAATGTTTACTAATGCATTGTTTTAATTTATGAATGCATGGATTAAATTTCGTTGCCAATACTAAAGGAATTTCCTTTGTGTTTTGTTTGGCCTTTTTTCTTATTAAATCAGATCTATTACATGATAATGCCTCAGTTATGTACTTTTCGATTTCAATCTCCTTGTATCCTCTCTTTATTAAGTTCGATCTGAACTGTAACAAAATATATTGTAAATCAACATCATTATTTGTTGTTCTAATGTATCTGATTACTTCGCCCTTGATAAACCCTGCAAACACATGTCTGCTGTGACAGCTGTTACGATCTAGATAAACGAAGGCATTTGTCGGTTTAAAGTGTGTTTTCACATCCAAAATATTTTCATTAGAAAATCTAGTTCCTTTGAAAATATTAACATCAAGAAATATTATTTCTTTAGATGAGAATTCTAGTGTGAATTTCAGGAACAGATGATGATTATTTGCTAACTCTAGCAAATCCTTTATTTCCTTCGAATCGCCGTGATATATTAATATAATATCATCACGATACCTTCCATAGAAAAATATATTTTTTCTATGTTCAAACTTAGAAAGTATTTCTTTCATAATTTTATACATGAGTATATCACAGATTTCTGGGCTGGGCACGGCTCCTATTGCGGCTCCTATTGTTTGCTTATATAGCTGTCCATTAAAATCAAAAATGTTGTTCTCTAAAATTGATCTGATGAGATAGATTAAATCATCCGTCGGTGGGCATTTGATTTTGTATCTGATTTATCAATCTGATCATACGAAATTTTAACTGCCGATAATAATTCATCAATCGGGCAATTAGTGTACATTGATACTACATCAAAACTACACAGCCAGCAATCTGCATTAGGCTTAATTCTTTCCAACTTGTATATTAGATCAGGCGTATCCTTTATATACGTGTGTTGTTTTTGTACCATAGGTACTAAAAAATAATCGATATAGCGTCCAATAAATTCTGTGACAGTACCAATCTGAGATATGATTGGCCGACATGGTGGCATTATGTTATCAATGTTTAACCCATATTTATTGATTTTTACTAATTCCGATTCATTTAATCGGTGTATTTTAGGCAAGATATGCATATACCCAGGCCCATAATCAATTTGATTACCATTATTAAGGTAATTAAATGTGGAGTAATCTATAACATCTTTGGTGTACATGCCTTTAACATATGTTTTGATATTACATCTAAGTGCTTTTAGGTCAAAGTTTTCCAATTTGGTGTAATGTTGTGTATTTAATTGGCGATCGCCTTCAAAAAGGTAATTGACCTTATCTAAAATAACAACTTGTTACTTTTATCGGCTTTCTTAATGATAAATGATTCATCATTTAACAGAGAAGAAATGCCGGACCTCTGTGAAAGACTTAGATTGTTTCGAAATTTTCGAATTTGCATTGAAGATAGTTCGTGCTTTGTATTAAACAGGTAATTTTCAAGGGTGTTGCAGGTTAAAGGTGGCGTATGTCCAGATTTAACTCTGAAAGGATGAATTTCATCCAAGTTACCATGATATAAGTAACGACATCTCATTTTTCTGGCTAATTCATCAAAATCATGTAGTAAGTCCTGCTTTGCCCTTTTGACTGACGGTGAAGGAATGAATTTCAAACCTCTGGATAAAACCAAATACTCGTCATCAGTTAATTTTCTATGCGAAAGATTAACAACCTGTTTTCTAGCTTGTGATAGCATAAATTCTAGCTTACTTTGCTGCATTGCAGCTTTGTTTTTCAGCCTTCGTTTATGTTTATTTCTTTTAGCATATTTCTTATAATGTCTAGCCATATCTGTGATCACAGAGACTAGTATCTGAAAGACTATTATCAATGCAATATCAACAGAACGAAATGTTAGGAGGCGTGGTGTATTTGCCTAAACTGATTTTCATTGGCTCTGTTACTTCTGTAGTTATGTTAAGAGTAACACGTACTTCAATACATACCAATTTAATAGGAAATATAAATTCCAAAATTACATTATAAATAAAAACAATAAATATTATTGTTTTTCTACACTAGTTATCAAGTGCCAAGCACCAGTTATTTCAAATAAACCAATAAAATATTTATTGTTTATTCCAAATTCTGATAAAAAAAAATGCAAAAATAGCTTTCTATTAAATTAAATTAAAATAAATTGATATAGGTAAATCCCTGATGATGGCGGGCCTACAATGCTTAAACCCTTCATAAATGTTATACATTTATCATAAGCATATAATACAAAAACCGCCGAAACATTATATTAATGTCGGATTGATGAAAAGCAATTGAAAGTCTAGAAATACTAGCATCATGTGATCAATATTTTGTAATATAATTACAATAAAGTACTAATAGTATGTATACGGAGTCTTCCGAATAAGATTTTTTGCTATCGGAATTCAGACTGATGTTAGAATACGTGGATGTTAGGTGTCACTTTTATACAAAGATTTAAAAAATTTACCTATTTTGAAGAAAATTTTTCTTAAGCAAAAAAAAACCAAAACTGACTTTATTTAAAAAAAAATTTAAAAAAAATAAAGTAGGGTGTGATAAAGGGTAGGGATGTGATAAAGGGTATGCGATAAAGGGTAGGGGTGTGATAAAGGGTATGCGATAAAGGGTGCGCATCAAAGTTGCGCGATATGGATTAAACAGCAGGCTATTTATAACATATGCAAAACTACTGTATTTACTACTAAACATATGATAAATGTTTGTTATAGATATCATTTTCCGAATATATGTTTGTTATAGATATCTTTTTCCGAATATATCTTTGTTATAGATATCATTTTCCGAATATGGAGTCATTTTAATTTGCGTTTTTTGAGTGAATTTTCTGTTTACAAAACTTTGAATTATTCGAAAAACTAAGGATTTTCTTACCCCAGGAGTAGATTACCTTAGCCGTATTTGGCACAACTTTTTGGAATTTTGGGTCCTCAATGCTCTTCAACTTTGTATTTGTTTGGCTTTTTAACTATTTTGATCTGAGCGTCACTGATGAGTCTTGTGTAGACGAAACGCGCGTCTGGCGTATAAAATTATAATCCTGGTACTTTTGATAACTATTTACACCACTGGGTGGATGCCACTGCTGGTGGACGTTTCGTCCCCGAGGGTATCACCAGCCCAGTAGTCAACACTTCGGTGTTGACATGAATATCAATTATATGGTCATTTTTATAAATTTTCTGTTTACAAAACTTTGAATTATTCGAAAAACTAAGGATTTTCTTACCCCAGGAGTAGATTACCTTAGCCGTATTTGGCACAACTTTTTGGAATTTTGGGTCCTCAATGCTCTTCAACTTTGTATTTGTTTGGCTTTTTAACTATTTTGATCTGAGCGTCACTGATGAGTCTTGTGTAGACGAAACGCGCGTCTGGCGTATAAAATTATAATCCTGGTACTTTTGATAACTATTTACACCACTGGGTGGATGCCACTGCTGGTGGACGTTTCGTCCCCGAGGGTATCACCAGCCCAGTAGTCAACACTTCGGTGTTGACATGAATATCAATTATATGGTCATTTTTATAAATTTTCTGTTTACAAAACTTTGAATTATTCGAAAAACTAAGGATTTTCTTACCCCAGGAGTAGATTACCTTAGCCGTATTTGGCACAACTTTTTGGAATTTTGGGTCCTCAATGCTCTTCAACTTTGTATTTGTTTGGCTTTTTAACTATTTTGATCTGAGCGTCACTGATGAGTCTTGTGTAGACGAAACGCGCGTCTGGCGTATAAAATTATAATCCTGGTACTTTTGATAACTATTGAGCCTTCCAATTGATATTTTATAGTGTGTCCTTCTATGTTTTGATGTTATACTATTGTTTCAGAAAAGGGAGAATGTTTGGTAACATTAAAACGTTTAATCTCGCTGAAAATGTTTGTAAATGTCCTTAGTCAGGAATGATGTACAGTTTTTGTCGTCTGTTTATGTAGTTCATACTTGTTTCTCGTTTCTCGCTTTTATATAGTTAGTTTTCCCGTTTGAATAGTTTTACATTAGTATTTTTTAAGGCCTTTTATAATTTGCTCTTCGGTGTGAGCGAAGGCTCTGTGTTGAAGGCCGTACATTGACCTATAATGGTTTACTTTTATAAATTGATGCTTGGATGGAGATTTGTCTTATTAGCACTCATCTATCTATCAGTTGAAATGTTGGTGAATTAGTGATTTCCTTTTGAAGATTCTCAAAGTAAAATTTACGTAAAACAATAATGATATTATTAGCAGCCTCATCATCCGGGAAAACCCATATTCCTCGGCGAGTTCCTTTAGCTGATGTTTGATACGAGAAATTGGGCTACTTTAAAGGTCTTTATTGGTCATATTGCCTTTACGTTTTCGCGTATGTAAATATATTTTAGTCAATTATTGGTGTTTGAGCTTTCGTAAATAAATAAAGACAAAACCAGTCAAGCACTTCATACACATACAATTCATCATTTTTTATTTTCATTCTAACACCTCATAGCTTACTTTAGATTACAAGAAGACTGAATAATTTGTGAATGAAAAGTTCACACAGGATCTTTTAATCTTTGTACTAAATGTCATTTTATAAATAGGCAAAATTTCATATACACCGTTGAATGCTCACTTTATAATATGGTTCGATTATTTGGTTTGCTTGCATTAATGAAATAGCGTGTTCATTCATTTCTTGAATAAATTTTTTTAGCGCTTTCACTGAGAGAGCCATTCTCATAACAAGCTGCATTGACGATGCTGATAAGAAAATAGAGAATACAGAAATCGAAGCCATTGAAGGTAATGAAATATACAAGGAAGAAGGACAAAAAAATGAAGGAGAACAGCAACCGCATGCTGCAAGGCTGCTGGTAAATCATGGATATATGAAAGACGCTATCAACACTAAAAATAATACTTACGTTGAAAGTGACACAGTGAAGAAGATTTTAAATGAAATGTGGTATGGGACAAACAAGATAAACAGACAGATGGTAAATAAAGTTTTATTATATAGAATGATATTTATTGTTATATATATGTGTTTCAAACTGTGATTTCAAAAGCAGGATGTACTTATAATTGGCTGGTGATTCTCTCGGATAGCATCAAACCAGTAGTTCCAATACACTTACCGAAGATACCAGGATGGAATTTAGTCACGCATTTCGTTTACAAAAGTTTAGTTAGTGACGCTTGAATCTAAACCGTATAAAAAAAAATATAAAAGCATTGACAACCCTCTCGTTGAGAAAAAGAAATGGGGATTTCAAAGAAATAAATTTTCAAAAGCAAATCATAATGTTTAATTTTAATCTGTTTTTAGATTTTTACCCTTATTGTTCTTGCTGCAGTCCACCTGTTTGTGTTGCCTTTGTTAATGATCAACATGGACTCCCGTCCTTTGCATTGGTAAGCATAACGTTGATTATACCAGATAATCTCTTCCTTTTGAAACTGTGCCATCGAAAAACCGTCGGTTAAGTAATCAAAAACTTTCGAAATGCATTTGTTGTAACTATAATTATGTTACCGCTGTATTGATAATGTCTAATGTCAAAATAACAAGTTGTTATATTTTTATGGTACATGTATCCATCTATCGAATTTGTCTTAGAAATTTGACTATTTCTTACCTTCCTTCATGACGGAATATGAATACTGATAATAACAAATAATAACCCGAATGAAGGATAATACATTACTAGTAGGTGCTTGTTCATTCAACGCAGCTAAGTGGTTGTGTCTGTTAAGTGATGATTGTATAAAATTTTCATGGTTCAGTCTTATATCTATAACTAAATCGAAAAGGAGGGTCAACTGCCTGTCTGTAAAAAGTAAAATCACCAAAAAAAATGAACTCCGAGGAAAACTCAAAACGGAAGGTCCCTCATCAAATGGCAAAATAAAAAGATAAAACTCATTCAACAAATGGACAACAACTGTCATATTCCTGACTTGGTACAGACATTTTCAAATGTAGAAAATGATGGATTGGACCTAGTTTTATAGCGCTATACCTCTCATTTGTATGACAGTCGTATCAAATTCCATTATATTTACAACGATACGTGAACAAAACAGACATTATAGGTAAAAAAAATAAATGTCAAAATAGGGGTATAGCCGTCATCATCGTGTCACAATCTCAATTAGAACAAAACCAATCAAATATTCAACAAAGAAGAACAAAAAAGCGTCTATCAAGTTTAACAAACATTTTTCCATTCTCAATTTTACATCCATTGCTTACTTATATATGTTTTTTAAATCAGCAAGATTCACATCATCTCTATTGAAGAGTCCCATATTTGACGTCAGAATGTCAAATCACACAGGAAGTGATATGAAATATTTTTGTCGTTCAGAGTTATGATTAGAATAACATAATGACATTATAATAGAACAGTAACATAATGAAAGGATGTTTAAAAAAAACCGACCCACGTCATATGTATCAAAGAAACACAAAAAAGTCACACGTACAAATCACACAATGAAAAATGAAAGATAATACAACGGGATTTATAAGTATTGAGCCACATCAAATACATATCACCGAAAAAAGACAAAACAGTTAAAGTAAGATTTTTAATAGAACAAAGACAAATAAAAGAACAATAGTACAAGTTATTAAGATAAAAAACAATGTCAGTACGCAGAATCAATACACCAAGACCATCATGTATTATTTGTGAAATTGATACGGCTTGTTTATCAACAAGGTCTTGGTACCTTCCGATGAATTTTTTTTAGGAAAAAAAAACGATTTCGTCCGTTTAATGAAAATGGTGTGCCATAACTTCCTGAATTTGGTATCATGCTACATTTGAGCAAGGCATATCATAAAACATTTCTACATTCATCTATCATTGACTTCCGGTTTGACGAATACTTTTATATTATTGCACATAACATATGAACATGTCATCTTATTTTACTTTACAGCTAAAAGCTTATTAAAATTGGGTTTCAGAATTCCATGGTTTAACATGCGTTATTCTTAACTGTGTGTTTTGAATATACTCATTACATATACCAGGATTAATATTCTATGCTCAATATGCCCTTTTCATCTACAAAAGACTCTTAAGTAACCCCTGAATCATGAAATTTAAAAAGGCCAAATAAAGTAAGTAGTTGATTGCGCCTGTATTGCAATTTAACATATCGTGTGCTGAGTTTTCACATAAGTTGTTCTGCATCTTCCTTTTAAAATCAAAAGGTAACGCAGCTCATATGCTATCATGATATAATTTCAGGTTTTACAAGAAGTATAGCTTGCCTTTCCTGAAAGTAATTATACATATGGTATGAACATTTATCAAATTTGATTTACTCATTGAATCCTGCTCTGATATCGTATGTGGTTTTTTTATTAGGACATTGTCGATTTCATAAACAATTTTAAAATGCACATTTGATTCTTATTCTTGACTTATATATTCAGACCAGTCACAAGTCATACTATAAATATGTAAAGAGCATAGAATTAACACAAAATAAGACTATATTTGATTGTACTTGCGTTTCCATAAATATGTTATTTACATAAAATAAATAAAGCTACGATATTGCAGACAAGGATTGCAATCACATTTCGTCATGGAATTTAAAAATACATAAACCTCTTTGATAGCACTTCAATATAATAGCATGAAACGTAAAATCACAAAACTATCATAATTCGGACTTTGAACAGACATTTTCTCGTGTAGAAAAAGATGGATTAAACCTGGTTGTGTTGCTCATATTATTACAAAGCCGGTAAATAGTCTAGTTAGGTAGGCCACATTCGAGAAAAGGGAACAAGATTTAAGTGACGACACGAGGAACATATCCGATAGCATCTGTAAAATGGATATTCCCTAACTCTAAACCGACTCGTGACGGCGTCCATAAAACTTACGAAGTGATGATTTCAACTTAATCATTTGGAACTCTTGGTTTTTAACAAAATGAAAAGGTCACAATTCCGAAGCTGTAGTCATCTCTTTAGTTTTAAAGTTATATTGTCATCCGAAAATGTAGCATAGAAGATTGAAAAATGTTAAGATTAATCTACAATATATACCCGTTATGAAAAGAAGCAATGCAAGGCAATGTTTAAGATATCAGATAAATATGGTGACATCAAATAAACCGGCCTTATGATGAGAATTGCCCAATTATTCTTATATATTTACAGAGTGTTATTTAACAATTTATTTCAGTCAAATACGCAAATTATTCCTGTTTGAACTTTTGTTATTTCAAAAATTGAATAGTTTTTACTTTTTATTATATTTGATGATAAACTGCAGTTTAAACTTGTGGATTGTTATTTTTAATTACTAGTTTATACATATATATTAACATTTTTCTTTTTTTATTATCGAATCAGCTGGGGTTATTAGTATTACTTCTTGCATATGCATACATGTTGCTGTTTGACTACAGTGATGATGGGGTCACATATACAGACTGGTTTATCATAGTGTTGATTGTTAGTATTTTCTTGGATGAAATTAAGCAGGTGATTTTATAAAGTATTTGTACTTGATCATATATATTTCAATGGCGATTTCTCGACAAAGAGAGTTGAATGTCAACAAACATATAAACGGATAATGGGAAGAATTAACTAAACAGATTTTGGTATAAGACTTACATTATTGTAGTCTTTTATCTTTTTATTGTGAAATTGCTTACAATTCTCATTTATGTCAGAAAATAATTTACAATTTAAATCTGCAGATAATGTAGAAACATTGGTCGTGAACATTGAACTGTTTTTTTGGTTGGTTAAATATTCAATTAAAAATTGATTATATGTGTAACAAAAGAAAAAAAGCAACATCAAGCTTGAAAATTAATTACTCTTATTTATTGAAATCTTATTATGCATGACTAATTTTGCAAATTATTTCGGTCAAATAAAATAGATTACAAGTTTGTGATAAACTTCATCTTCCCATTGCTTGAGTTCGTCAACTCTAAATATCTTGAATTACAAACATTATATCGAAACAATGCTTAATCAGAACAAAATACTATTACATTTACCTATGAAAAGTATATTTAATGCGATGAACACTTTAGATTTTAATATGGCGAATACGAAAAAAGTGGTTTATTCACAACTGATAACCCTGTAATTCCTACACGAATAGGTAATATGTTAAGAGCCTCACTTTCAAAGTCTTTTACACTCAAAGTAAACGACAATATCTGTAACGGTTAAAGGTAATATTAATCTAACTGACAAGGTGCACATTTGAACAATTAATGTATGTTCAGTGGTGCCCGATGCTTATTAACAGCGTTTCACACGACAATCAAATAGTTAAACGATTGCCGCTTAGGCGGAATACATTTTGTTCAGAGGAATAAAATAAAACATGCGCAAAAACAAGAGCAGTAATTAACTTCTTAAGTTCACATTTCATTATTGTGGCATATTTGTTTAAGGTAATTATTGCTATTATAAGAAAGAAATGGAAAAGCTATACAAGTGATTGGTACAACCGAATTGATTGGATGGTGATTATAGGATATACATTCGGAATGATACTGAGAAGTGGTGAAGGATCAAGTTTTCGCATTACATCAAAATGTTTATTACTTATCGCATTTATGCTGTTGTGCATAAGAGTTCTCATTTTTTGTTGTATGACATCGTTTCTAGGACCAAAGTTAGTCATAATTCAAAAACTGGTATGTATAATTATAATTATTAACAAATCTTTTCGAATAAATGGTATAAATAATAACACAGTATTTGCTGGCACGAGAAACGGTCCAATTCATTTATTTTTTATTAAACGTAAAAATGATATATCTTGTGCCATGCTAGATATAAAGATGAAAATTTACAATGGTAGTGGAACTTTCCATATGGTCGAACTACGATGGAAATGCAGTTGCAAAACGAAACATTTGTCACATTGGCATTGATACCACATCTTCCTATATCTATTTGACTTTTACCAGCTGTTTTATACCATAAATAAATTATAAACGACTAAAGAGTTATAAACAAAATTATGGCAAAAAACAAGCAGTCTTCGTTTCAATAGCTGAAAATCGAATAATGAAAAATACAGAAAGAGCAAATGCATATTCATAAAAAAAAATCTTGAATTGATGTATAAGAACAGTTAGTAGCGTATTTGTGTACCTTGTGTGCTACATTTAGTACTCCAACCGTGTACAGTTTCTTGCATGTGCGCGAACAGTTCTCGTATCGTATACAGCTCATGAATTGCGTGTACCTGGTATAGAATATGAAATGATTGCTCTATTCATTCAACGTGCGTTTGCAAAACATGTACTGTACTTTTTGACTCCACAAATACACTGTTTATTATCTATTGAGACTAAGTAAGTGTCACTGTTATTTAGTTAATATATAATTCAAACTCTAGAACCGTTTACCCTTACCTGTAATTTACTGATGCGTCCTAAAATAACATAATAATTTTTTTACATTATACACTTTAGTCTCTCAACATTAAGGCCTTATATAGTCTCGATTGATTAAATATCATGTATTGCCTAACCTGAGACAACGTCCATATGTTGATATACACTGAACAACATGGACGTGACAAAGCCCCTTTAACTCCGAATGTTCGGCAGTTAAATTTAATGGAATTCTTCCTAGTAGAATTTGATATATATCCTCATCATCATATTTACTTAGTTCGCAATAAAGTTGTAGCGAAAAATTCTCGATAATAATATCCCACCACAAATCACGCAGCTCTGTAGTGCAAATGCAGGAACAACATGCATGTACATAGACATCATTAAAGTCATTTTAGAATGCGACGAACTTATCTTCTGATAAATTTGGTATATCAGCTAACAGTTTGTAATAAAATATGAATTTCGAATTTCTGTAATCGATTGTGCTTTTTCCAGAAGTTTGTCATAGAAACTGTTTTGTGAATATTTCTAAAATTTGGTGGTCATACTGTAAAGCTGAAAGTTTATATCTTATATAATTGGAACAAAATTTGTGGGGTCACCGGCAATATAAGAAAAGTAATTTCTTCTTATGACTGACTTACCATAGAAGCAGACGTTAAGTACCAATTCAGGAAAACTCATTTTTCATGTATGGAGAAGTTTGATATCTTTAAAAGTTTCCGAGGAAATTTAATAAAATTTGGAAGGGTATAATGGTTTACTTTCTTTTAAATTGTTATTTGGATGGAGAGTTGTCTCATTGGCACTCACACCACATCTTCCCATATCTATTTAGGGGTTTCCCATTGTAAAAACATTAAGCCATTAATATATTTCAAATGTCATCAACATACATGTATCGCTTGCAATTTCCATTTGTATGAATTAATTAACACTTAATAGGATTATTTTAAGTATCATTTGTAGAAATATAAATAGCATATAGATTTTTTCATTTACCATTCTGACTGTGTGGTCAATTATGTTAAACAAGGACTTAGCTATTTATGTGTACCTATATAACCCCTCAGTCATAATAACCTTCCATAATTTTGTACATTAAACAGGCATATATTAATGTGACATTTGCCTATCCAGTACAGTAGTAAGGCTGCGGTGATTATTACTACCACATGTTAAACTACTTCCCAATTTTGTTTGAGGGGAGGGGGTATTTCAGTTATGTATGGTAGCAATAAGAAGATGCTATATCTAGTTGCCTGCCATTTTCATATATTTTGAGTAATTAATCCAAAATAGTGCCTCCAACAAAACATTTACATTTTCAAAGTTTGCATGGTAAAGCATGGACAAAACCATTTCTACAATTTTCATATGTTATAGTTCACATATCTCATATATGCAACTTCCATAGGACTTCACTTATTTTTTTATTTCATTTTTTAATTTTATTGATTCCACCATTGATTACAATAATCTTGAGGGTAGTCTCGACATATTTAATACATTTCATTCTCATTTTAACACTTTGAACAAACATAGCTTGTCTTGCATGGATAAATGGTTATAATAAGCAAAATTCTATCCGGATGAAATATCATCTGGTGGATCAAATATTACAGATGAAATTGTTAGATTTTTTCCGTAGGGCGGATCCTGCCATTTTTTTTTTATAATCATCTTTATTTTGGGTTCAACCATTTGTATCAATTCAAAAGCACTGACAGTCAAAAAATTGGGATTATAACCCCAGGACAGTGGCGGATCGAGAATTTTTTATAAGTGGAGGCCCACTGACTGCTTAATAAGAGGGGCCACTCAAGTCATGATTCAATGAATCCCTATCTAATCAACCAATTTTTTCCCAGAAAAGGGGGGCCCGGGCTAACTTTCATTTCCCATGATGCACGTAACTATTGCTTGTATATATTTTCAAAATTATTTTGAATCCTGTATAATAGATATAGAAAGATGTGGTATGAGTGCTAATGAGAAAACTCTCCTTCCAAATGCCCTTTTTGACTGGTTTGCCACATAATTTCTCTGTTTAATGCTACAAAATATCCTTCAATGACAGCCTATTTATGTACAAAATGATGAACAAAAACAAATATGTGACACAGAAAAAAGACATCCACTGAATTACAGGTTCATGACTTGGGATAGGAACATACAGAATGGGGTTAATGTTTGAAGGCGCCAACCCTACCCCTTTTGACAGTGGTGTAATGGTACAACATATAGGAAGGCTTTTATCAATATGTATTATTAAAGTTATTCATTTGTGAATTCTGAATCTAGCGAAAGTAGATTATCAGAAGAAAATGTTCAAAATGTATTGTATGAAAAGTCCGGAACCTTGTCTTACAACCTTTATGAAGATAGAAAAATGTGACAATCTTTGTATTTTCATAAAAGTCCCTCCTAGAATTAAAGATATAAGTGAATTTGCATTTTACAACATCTTTTATAACTGCTGTATTTCATATGTTATCTTTCTTTTCTACTGTAGGATAGTAAGTTATTCTGGTTCACATATAGACAATGCCGTAAATGCCGACAATGCGGGCATAAAAACAATGTCGTATTTGGCACAACCTTTTTCAACTTTTGATCTTCAGTGCTTTACAACTTTGTACTTTTTTCACTTTCGATCTTTTATATCTGGGCGTCACTGGTGAGTCTTGTGTGGACGAGGCGCGTTTTTGGCGTATTGAATTTTAAACCTGATGCTTTTTGTTATCTATTAATCATGTGTTTCTTTGTCTAATATGTTCTCCTATTTATTTGTATTGTAGTCCTGTAATATTATGTTGTCATTTCAATGTTATATTCAACTTTGCCATTAAAGTGCGAGGTTTGGCATGCCACAAAACCAGGTTCAACCCACCATTTTTATTCCCCTTTAAAAATGTCCTGTACCAAGTCAGGAAGATGGCCATTGTTATATTATTGTTCGTTTCTGTGTGTGTTGCATTTTAACGTTGTGTCGTTTGTTTTCTCTTATTTTTGAGATATTAAGATAAGACGTGGCACGGTACTTGTCTATCCTAAATTCATGTAATTGGTTTTGATGTTATATTTGTTATTCTCGTGGTTTTTTGTATGATGCTTGGTCCGTTTCTGTGTGTGTTGCGTTTCGGTGTTGTGTCGTTGTTCTCCTCTTATATTTAATGCGTTTCCCTCGGTTTTAGTTTATTACCCCGATTTTGTTTTTTGTCCATGGATTTATGAGTTTTGAACAGCGGTATACTACTGTTGCCTTTATAGGCCTATTAAGACTAAAATAAAATGCAACAGAAATAAACCAACAAAAGAAAGAAAATTTAAATAACTACAGCTGCAGTATGCATTTTTAAATGTAAATATAATGTATGTGTTACGGCCTATATTTAAAGTGTATTTGGCCTAAGACTTTTGAATACTATTTAACTATACATATAATATAATATGGACTGGTAATTTCCTTTTATTCAAATTATATTTTGTACAAATGGGAGGATTATTTATTTAGCAAAAACACTTAAGGAGGTTTAAAATGCTTGAAAATATTACATCTTCATACAAGCCCCCACCCTTTTTTCATTCACAAACTTTAACAGGAATTTCATACATTTTTGTTATTTTGACTTTTGAATATTTTTTATACATCCGACATGTCCTATACATCATCTTAGTATTATATAACAATACATGCTTAAAAAACATGACACATTTAATATGCGGGCATTTAAACGGTATTTTTTGGCAATATTCAAATGTTGATAGTTGAATTTTTTCAGGTTTAAAGTTAAAATTAAAAACCCGAGGTTAAATATAAATGCAATCATTTTGTCTATAAAGTATATATCATTGCCATGAAACTTGGTCCATAGGCTTTCAATTTAGTAAGCTCTGGTCAAACAAAGTTGGTTAAGGTCAGTTTAGTCAAACTACATGTATCCTATTAGATAAAAAAAAAGTTATTATCCTTTGATTTTTCTATGCTTACCAATATAGACTCTGGTGTGAACATTACATATTTTGCAATTAGTTTTCATACACCTTTAAATTATAAGAAATACAGAAAAAAATAGAGATAAATGGTGTAAAGTATTGGATAAGAAAAAAATAAAGAGCCATTAGAAAGGTAGTTTTGTGAAATAATTAATTTAGAAAAAAACAGTCTAAACCTAGACGGGAAATGTTCTTAATTTTAAGTGCGCATGCTTAACCGAAGGTGACAATTGGAATATAAGAGGGAAAGGGTGGGGTCATTGATTTGTTGTTCGACACGGATATTGTTTTGAAATTATTTCCGCTAATTTTACCCTTACAAATATTTTCAAGGGTCGTGAATCGCTCTTTGAGCATTTATATTCAATTCATCAGTTCTTACTTTAACTTATCTGTTTCCCCCTTTTCATGATTTATTTACATCTATGGCAATCTTTCGCATATTTGCCGGACATTTTTATAGTGTAAGACAAGGGTGAAACAGCTTCATAAGCTTCCAAAATGAAGATCTGCATTAAAGTATTCATGAAAAGCAGTTCCCGTGTTCGATTATCATGTGTATTTCTCTCTTCAGTCTTCTCCGACGTCAGGAACATGCTCCATATTTTTAGAACGGAAGTACTATATCGACAATGACAAGTGTAACAATAAACTTCATTATGTTTCGATAGTTATTTAACTCTTTCTCAATGTATTGAACTCAAAAAGATTATTTAAAAGATCAAATTTTATTGTTATGGCAAATTACGACAATGTACATGACTAAAGTTATCATTGCGCAACTTTATACGCAGACGGCGCGAAAATTTTAACCTCCAAAATACCATAAAAATTCAAAGTATCGGGGCATATTAAATGTGTCTCGAGCCGCTCCGAAAAGTGACCGCAATTATTAATCACTGTCAAGTAGTACATCAAATATGGAGTCATTCTATATGAGTAAATTGATCACCGCTGTGTAACTCCTTTAAATCTATAAAGAGCCAAACGATGACAACAAAAGAAGACTAAGGAAATCGTAGGGACTCCAAAACATGGTAAACGTCTCCCGTCATGCATATATACCCAACATTCAAATGCATAGTCAGATAACTCATCACCAACGGGACAACACTTTTGGTATCTCAAGGTCTATGATCTCTAAAACATCGATAGTGCATCGTGAGTTCGACACACCGTATCGGTCAACAAAACTGATGAGCAAGTAAAACTTTTGTTGTGTTGATTTCAGTTGTTCATTCGCGCAATTGGGCTTTTTTTATAAGGAGCGCACCTGTAGGTTGCAGTCTTGTAATTGACTGCTCCATAGGCTTACATGCTAAACAGCTGATCTTTGAAAATAAAAAAATAAAAAATGCTACATATAAAAATAAATTCATATTCATATCATGTATGTACTAATGTGAAATTGTGATATAATCGAGAGAAAAAAAGGGGGTCTTGCGACGAAGAATAAAAAGTTACGCAATCCTGAAGTCAAAACATTTTTTTTCGATCTTGTTTGCTATTTTTACTAGACCGCACCACTTCCAGTAAACATGATATCCTTCCACTTTCCTGGATTGATATTAAAGTCTAAATATATGTTTCAATTCAGAATAAACCTATAATCAAACAGAAAAAAATGAGTTCAGAAAAAAATTCAGAAAAAAATGCACTATTTTGTTTCCCTCCATGTTTTGACATGCACCGGAAATTGGAGTTGTAATACAAGACTGGTACCTGTAAAAGTGTTACGAAAATATGTGTATGACGAACGAACGGATAAGGTACCTGTAATGTAAAGTGTGTGAATAAGAAGCAAGGTCCCTACTTATATCAACTAGCTATATAGCATCATTTAATGTTCTTGTAAGCAATGTTGTCAGCTAAAAACCATTGTCTGATTAGTTATCAAGGAGGCATTGTCAAAAGTTAAAACAAAATGACAAAAAGCAATTTATATATTGTGTGAACGGGCACACTCATAACCCTAGTTAACACACATACACACACACATACGTATAATATATTTTTTTCAAAAGATATGCATTTTTTAAATATACTTTTAAAGCTTTATCGTCAAGGGGTTTTATCAAACACTCAATAGCGTGAGTGAACATTATTTTTAAATATTTCATGAATAGAACAACAAATACGTTTTATTCACAGAAAAAAATGAGTGAACGAAAGTAAGATTATTATTCAAACACACCCACATTTACAAGGTAATTTCATCCATATATTTTTGGTACAGAGACATTTAATTGTTATGTATTAATAGAAGCCTTTATATATGAATAATGGATTTAAAGATAGATGATGATTAAAATATGTTGTCCTGTATACGTGCGCAAGATCAAGCAGTCAAATGAAACACGCTTGAGCTTGAAAGGTTTACTCCCAATTTACTCTTTTGAAAGGATTATTGCTTGATTTTATTATTTTTCAAACCAACATAGAGGAAGAGGAAAATTCAAAACGGAAAGTCCCTAATTATTATTTGAGATTAAACGCTTGGTTACTTTTTTCATTTAAAACTGTTTATGTATATTACAAATAAACTATATTTGTTGATTTCTTTATTTTTCTCAAGAAACTCTTAGCTTCACGTTTTACTTTTAATTCCATTAATAATCAAAAGCAAGTTTTCGCTTGCTGTAAAAATTTAATTTTTAATTGCAAATATGTATGTTGGAAAATTGAAAAAATGAATATCCATTCCGCAGAATATGCAAAAATTAAAAATAAATGGACTGCAAAATTATATGTACACCCAAAATAATGTTTTATTCAGCATCAAGTGAAAGTGACAATCCATTTTGAAACGAAGGTTAATTACAGAATGACGCGAGATTGCTGTTTTCCAATCAAAATAATGTATAATATGAAATAAAAATTTAATTTAATTATAACTGAATACTATGTAAATTAAAAATGAAGTCTAAACACATGCACTATAATCCTCGATGCAGAAATCACTCATCACCATTCTAGAATTTGATCATTTTCTGATCGTATTAACGCATCTCTTACTTAAAGAATGTTTTACCAGATCTTTATAAACTTAATATCATCACTCGAACTTAAACTTAAAGTCCAGTCGGTTGTAAAGTTCCAGGATAAATATCAATTTTGTTATTTACGTGCATTTATTAGTTTTCAATTAATTAAAGACGTTCCATACCATTTTAATCATGAATATGTTGGTTACAATATTTATAAAAAGTGACAGGATTATAATTTAGTACGACAGACGCGCGTTTCGTCTACATACGACTCATCAGTGACGCTCATATCAAAATAGTTATAAAGTCAAACATGTACAAAGTTGAAGAGCATTGAGGACCCAAACATTCCAAAAAGTTGTGCCAAATACAGCTTAGGTAATTTATTTCTGGGATAAGGAAATCGCTAGTTTTTTGAAACTGTTAGTTACAAATTAGCAGTTTTGCTTCTTCATGCTGTACAAAAAGTAAGTGTTTCAATGATATATTGACAAACTGCGTTAACAAGAATTTGCTATCAAGTGTAAACGTGCGTTTTCTTGTTAAAACAAAAGAGACGCAATATGTAAACGTTAATACAGAGGTAAACATAAATGTATCACCCGTTTGTATAAAATATCTACTGGAATTGTGAATCTAAACGCCGAATGAATGTGGCATTTCCAAACAATTCACGCGAGTGAACGCCTGGTTAACTTTTTCCTCCCGTTTACATGTAATGTTTAGTCGGCATTCCATTAGCAAATCAAAGCTAACATAAGTACAGACGTTTTCTTGATTAGTTATGTGGTTTTTTTCTTTACGATTTATTTCAGCATTGCATTCATTTCAGATTAAAGATACTGTTGCCTTTATGATTATCATGGCAGTCATAATGATATGGTACAGCGTGTCTTATTATGCACTTTTATATCCGAACTCGGAGTTCACCTGGAAACAGATGGAACACATTTTATCAAATGGATATTGGGTATTATTCGGAGAACTGAACTTAGATGGTGACACATGTAAGAAATATATTTATGTTATTTATCTCTTGATAATATAAGTATGCAGTGAATTGTCTAGTGTTGAAACCGATGTTAAGGATAAGGTGGTAGGTCACATTCTGGGAAAAGGGTAAAAGATGGCAGTGACTACAATTAAAACATATCCATCGTCATCTGTGAAACCCTAAAATTATCGAAGTGATGGATTTAACTTCAACACCTGAAACTCTTGGTTAAATAGCTTCCGTATGAAGGAAATCAGGATAGGAAATACAAGCCCTGGAATATCGATTCAACTGGGAGATATATACTCCGAAACAACCGGACGTTAACAATTCTCCATGCAATATGCTTTCAGGCATATAATCAATACCTTTGATAGGTCATTCGAAAACCTGATGTAATATGTTTATATGTCGATTTGTACAGTTTGTTTGCACATTCAATGCATTTGATGATACATTTATTTACAATCTGTTTGGTTAATTTATTTTTACTGTACAAGTTTCCATCTATTAAATTTTTAAACGGTATAAGGAAAAAACAATCATTTTCTCCTTAGGTTCAACTGAAATACTCAAGCTTTTTGTTTGCGCTGTGATCATAGTCTTTCTTGACATTTTAGCTGTTTCACCTTGTATTTTTACATTATCTAATATTCTCTTTTTCTATAAAGAAACATTTACTATATGTAATTGTGTGGCATGTTATACTGGTTGATCCTCATTTTCAATTGTAATAAGAAAAAGAGAATGTATTGTAAGACAAAGGAAAGAAAATAGGTATTCCTAACAAAATCATCAGAAGCATTAAAAAATAATCCGCTGCTTTTCAAAATTAGAAAAGAATTGCAATTCCGGTCTTCAAATGCAAATACAAACATTTTAATATCTTATAGTCAATAAGTCTGGCGTACTGAATTATAAACCTGGTACCTTTGGTAACTACGTACAGCTGGCCTTTCGTTTAGTTAAAGCTTACATAGCTCTATGTTTTATACAACATGACAAATCTCGATATGCATTACTAGTAGCAGAATTATAATATAATCATCCAAAGAGATAATATATAGTCAAAAGTGGAAATGCAGGCTTGACCTTATAATATGTACTTATCGGTCGTCCTACTGTCTATATTACTCTGTTCAGCTCTTAATATTATTCCGTATCATGTCTTTGTGACGTCCAATACGTAGACCCGGTCTTAATAACTTTGACCCGGACATATCAGCGACGTCATAATGTTTGAACCGACGTTAATAACTTTGACCCGAACTTATCAAGTCATCTCTTGTGTGCTAGTGAAACAACGAAAACACTTCAAAAACACGCAAATATAGCCCGATAAATCGATTATCAGATTATCTGCATATTGATATTGTAAAATATCAGCTGCTTGACATTATATGAAGGCTTTTTGATCTCGTTCGCTACGCTCACTCGACAAAAAACTTCATAGTATGTCTCGCAGCTGATATTTTACGATATCAACATGCAGATAACCTGATAATCGGTACACATAAACTCATCATAGATACCAGGACTAAATTTAGTATATACGCCAGACTCGCGTTTCGTCTCTGCCTGAGGTAGAAAAGCCTTAGTATTTAAAAAAAAATCAAAACTTTGTAATCAGTAAAGGAGTAGGTCCGTTAAGACCCCTTTTTGGCCTCAAAATATAGCAGTTTTACAAAATTGTTAAAATGTAAACTTTTAGTTATCTACTCGACAGTAGAATGCTTTTGCTACATGAATATGGGCTGTTTTTAACAATATAATGCACATATATCGGATAATAGCACCATTACGTCATGCTAAATCACTGAAATCTTCACAATTCGAGCATTTTAGTTAAATTTTAGACGGTTTTCGTGTGAAAGGAAAGTGGCCGCATTCTAGTTCATTCTTAATATTAAAATGTTAGTTGTATTAGATGATAATACATAACATATTTAAAGGTTGAGGATGAACACGTATGCGGCCACTTTCATTTTTGACAAAAACTATCTGAAAAATGGCATTTTTCGGCATATTCGGTAGACTTTTCATATTTGAGCTTGAATCGGATCGTTTTTAATGACAAAAGCAGTTAAAATCTTTCACATAAAGTAATAGAATCAAACAAAATAGACACTTAAGTGTTTAAAAAGTAGTCAAAAGCTTTTGTCAGATAAAGCTAAAATTTGAGGCCAAAATCGGTCCTTACCGGACCTACTCCTTTATAAATATAACCATATCAATGACAATTCATGTCAGCACAAAACGTTTTGACTACTGGGCTTGTGATACCCTCGGGAAATAAATCTCCACCTGCAGTGGCATCGACCCAGTGGTTGTAAATAAACTCATCATAGATACCAGGACTTAATTTAGTTTATACGAAAGACGCGCGTTTCGTCTACAAAAGACTCATCAGTGACGCTCAAATCCAAAAATGTTAAAAAGGCCAAATAAAGTAATAAGTTGAAGAGCATGGAGAACCAAAATTCTTTAAAGTTTTGCCAAATACAGCTTAGGTAATCTATGCAAAATGATAACTTGTACACAACATATATAAAATATACATTTTGAAAAACGACTGGAAAAATATGGAGATTATGACCTAAATTTTATTGCATAACAGAAAGAAATAACAGAGGCTTGGAAACAGGAATCTATTTTATACCAAGGTTTACAAATGGTTAAGTTGGAGTCGTCCAAAGGTTTTACAAAAGCAACACGGATTTGTTAATCGTTATGAGATATATATTTCACAAATACCGAAGGATATGTTCCAATTGTCGTTAACACAATCCGTTCACGTTTCTTAGATTGAAACATTACCGTTGTGTACTGACCATGAGCAACACACTGGTGCCATTAACGGATCAGGATCTGTTAACTCGTCAGGAGTTCCTGAGATCGCTTTTGATAGGGTTCATTCTGTTCGGTCGTCTATTATGTATTGTTTTAATGAACGCCTTTTGTTTTTGTAGAATGGTTTGTATCTTTTTCATCTTGCATTCTTATAAGTCTGTTTTCATACTCATCTTTTTTTTTATTTTAATTGTTGTAGTGTCTTCTGATGGTGTGATTATACAAAACGATCAGATGTAAAAGGATAGTTTATAAGATTACTCGGATCGTCTATAAGGACAACACAGACAAAAAAAAGTAAAAGTGGAAAATCTCATTGAATTTTATAATTAAATATTATAATAAAACATGACTCTGTGGAAAAATTTGGTATTTACAATGTAGAGTTTTTAAGCAATCCAGTCTTCAAATTTTACGACTAAGCAAGTCAGTCTTTTTAGTCAACATTTTGAGAAAATGGGTGAGGGGTACAAAAAATGATTTTACATGAATTATGTACATCTCATATCATTTTTGTCTTCAAATTTCTTAGATATTTTTTTTCAATCAATTATAACAAAAAGTTGAAATAATGTACATTGTGTTCTTAAAACTGAGAAAAATATAAAATTAACAAAATTGACAGCATGGTAAATTTAACACAAAAAAAGCATTAACATATGATAAAACTTTCTAATATCAACATCTACCTATATTTTGGAAAGTTAAATTTATTCAGATCTGTCAACTTCATCTTTATAGAAAGTATGAAAAAAGGTTAATTGTGGAACTGTGATTTTTTTTCACGATAATAGCCCCAAAATAGGTAAAAATTGATAAAAAAAAAATGATATTTTCAAAAGGTCGTAGCAATAAAAGAAGCTCACCACTATATGATTTTTTCTTCATCAATTATTTTCTTCAGTCTTATAAATCCAGAAAACAGGTTAAGAAAAAAAGTTTAATTGTAAAAATTTTATTATAAAACTGAAATGCTGCAAAATAAAAGTCTAGATTGGATTTACTTTATCTATTTTTGGAATTCTTTATTATTTTAACGTGACGGTGTAGATTCTTTATAAGGATTTTATAAAAAAAAGAAGATGTGGTACGATTGCCAATTTTTGCATTTTGAATAAAATCTTCATTAATTCAATAAACAAATTAATCACGAAGATCGACCTACTTCAAGGGTTTGAACAACTGGGTGTTCACGTTCATTTTTAGCTTACACTAGCTATCAGCACCATAAATACAGTGAATTTGATAATGGCTCTCAGATTTAACCATATCATAGTCCTGCATAGGGTTTTCTCTACCAGTTAGAGCTCGTTGTCTTATTGACGGTCTGAGTTGTCTTATTGACGGTCCAAGTTGTCATATGAACGGTCTTAATTGTCTTCACAGAAGGTTCGAGTTGTCGTTTCTGGAGACGGTCCGAGTTGTCTCCGGTCCCACATTATCTATGTGCCTGTACCCAAGTCAGGATATTGTAGTTCAGTTGATGCCGCTGTTTCATGTCTGTCAATTTTCTAATTTGAAATGATTCACATATCAATCGGGTATTTTATAACAGACTATACATAACTGACTATGCGTTATGGACTTTGCTCATTGTTGAAGGCCATTTGGTGACCTATAGTTGTAAAGTTTTGAGTCATTTGGTCTCTTGTGGAGAGATGTGGCAATGGAAATCATGCCACATCTTCTTTTTATATACTGTATAGATGTTTTTCACTGTTGAAGGCGTTTCTTATTCAGGTTACATTGAATTAATTTTTACTCAATTGAGCGCATGATTGTCGTTTCAAAATCAAACCACTTTGCCTGATTTATATATTCTGAAAAATGTAAACCCACAAATCTGACGACTGACAGGATGGATGAGACATAGGGTTGATATCTACATCTGGCACGTGATGATTTTACTCGGTATTAAACTTTCAGTAAATAAGTGATTAATTACCTTTTTCCAAGTGAAATGACAATCTTATCAGTAATTTGATCTAATATGGTCAATACTCTAAGTAAATATGGTTAGTGTAATTATTATGCTTTTAATTTTGTGATATTTTATTCATTAATTTGTCATTTATGTTGACATTTTAATGTGTTTTCTTTAAAAAAGAAATGTAATGTTGGTTTCCAATGACGCTATTTGTTTCAAATGCTATTTAAAAAAAACTAGAGTGTGTATATATGCAACATTTATTGACAGTGAAAGAAAAATATGATATAATGAAAAGTAATAATATCGTTTCATAACTTTTTGCAAGTTTTAATCAAAACTAGTATTTATTAGTGTATTCCAAGTTTGAGCTTTCTAAAATTCTATGGACTGCTTCGCTCTATCCTAAATTAAGGTAATATGTGTGCATGTGGTTGTTAAATTAGTATTGAGAATGGGGTGTTTTTAGATATTAATTGATATAATTAGTTATCAAATGTATCAGGCTAATAATTTAATTCACCAGACGCGCGTTTCGTCTCATATAAGACTCATTAGTGACACTCAGATCAAATCGTTAGAAAGCCAAACAAGTACACATGTGTAAAATGGATTTACTTTAAGAGTGTGCAATATACACCAATGCTTTTAAAAAAAAATAGATTACTTGTTAAAGATTAAAACAATTGTGAATAGACACGACCCCTGATGTGTGCCTAGATTGTCAGAAGTTATAAAATATAGGTATGCATTTTTGGAAACATTGTATAGGAACATTGTTTAGCAAAGCAAATCGTGCTAATTGCAAAGTAACAAAGCAAATAAACACGTATCAATAATTGATATTTCAAAATTGAATCAATCTGTGAAATATATGCATAATAAAAATACATGAATTATTGACAGTTGATCAGAATTGAAATACGCATAGTTAGTTTTCCGGTATTTGATGTCTTATCCTGGACAAAAAAAGTCTGTAATTCTTTATCTCATTTAAGCCAAAAGCTGTACATGTAGCTGTATCTCAGCCGCATTATAATGCAATCAATCATAATCTACATATGATAAGTAATTACTTCAAGATGGTTTATATGTCGACTGAAACTAATAGCTCCGCACCGTAATGCGAAGCAATAAGAAAATCATTCACACTTTTTTTTAGTAACTGAACCGGACTGCACATTCAACAGGACATTATATGAAAATGGTGTTTTACAGCGGTGTCCTAACCAACTTGGTTTATATCTGACGCCTTACTTAAAAGCCTTCTATGGATTGATAGCAGTAGTTTTACTATTAAATCTACTTATAGCAATATATAGGTAACATTTATGATACAAACTGCACAATACGATAATAAACCAAAAACGAACTCTCTCGGGACATAATCTGACAAATGAAAAATAGCAGAATGCCTAATCTTATTTCACAAAGACATTGAATAGTGTTTTTTTATTTTTTTTATTAGGACTAGTATATGCACATTTTTGTCGTACTTCTGACATGAAAACAATAGATACTTGGTTTTTTTAAATAGTCCTCGGGGGTTTCAATTTGTCAATAGGTGCAAAAACCGACATGCGTAGCTATATATCAACATATTGACTTGTAGAACAGAACAGAAAAATAAATAAATACAAAACGTCGTTGTATATGTCTTAATGACCAGTATTATTGAACAGCAATATAACCAGATGTATCTTGTAACACTGCTTTATTGTTTACTTCAATGTTGGTTTTTTTTTTAGATTTAAAAACTGTAAACACCTTATACACTTAAATTGAAAACTGTTCCATTGCGAAAACGATTATTAAACAAAATATTTTTGTTTAACACTAGACAAAATTGATTAATTCTAATTCTGATATTATTTTAGTGACACATTTGCAGAAGTACAAAAGAATTCAAAGTTTCATTGGTCGGAGATGCAGATGTGTTTCCTTGAAGAATATAGTATCAAAACGGTCTTTCCTGCACATCTCCAGTTACTTGCTCTACCGGGAATAATTGTCGCGGCTGTGAAGCTCTACCTGCGTACCTCGAACACGAATGATGGAAAAAAGATAGCATTTAACGAACATCCAATGTGTGTAAGAGGTATGATGTGAACTATACTTATTTCAACAATTAAATATAACAATTAAGTAACAAACTTTCAAAACCGTTTAATGGCCTCTGTTAACCTTTTCATTTTAATTGGATTTTATAAAAAAAATCAACATCGGAAAGGTCAAAGTAATAATAAATGAAATGTATGTTATTGATCACATCAGACACTAAATGGTTATACAATTTACCGTACAATGATTTCAAAGATACAACTATCCTTCAGAACCAATCGCGAAATCAAATATCAACTCAATAGATTGTATGATATTGAACCCAGTTTTGTTGTAAGAAGATCTTTTTAGTTTACGCAAATCGAATGTTTATTACTTTTGCTATGAAAAAAACAACAAATACAAATGCCTATATAAGAACACTTTTTTTTCTAAAAAATATCCGTATGATTTTATAACAAATCTTCAGAATGATAAGTAAGTTAGTTTCAAAGTTGTATCAACAATATCGTGTCATACAAAATGCATGACTTTGTATGAAAAAGTTCTTTACAAAAATTGAAAATGATTTTCGCGCAAAATAATTCTACTAGCAATAACTTCCCCTCCAACTGAAAACCAAATGGTCAACTCAGCCTTTTGAATTTAATAATTTTTTAATGGAGGAATTTTTGAGTATTTGTCATAAAAAGGAAAAAAACTTATTTAAGACTTAGATGCATGATTTGTTTAATTAGTTGTAATTGGCTTTGAACTAGCTGTTAGTAATTGCAATAACTCTCAGATCTCTACTTTGTGTCTTCTTGTTGTTGGGATATGCAAGTATCCAGTCACGTACACTATGCGTAGTATTTATATTTGTATCCATCATCTGATGAATAAAGAAAACTTCTTTCAACTGATTTGTACGGTTTTGTTCTTATGTTGTACTATTACACCACTATCCCAAGTTAGACGGTTGGGATACCGGTAACATGTTTAACCCCACCTCATTCTGTATGTATGTGCCTGTCCTTAGTCAGGAGTCTGTAGTTCAGTGGTAGTCGTTTGTTTATGTGTTACATATTTGGGACTTTTTTATGTTCTCAATAAAAGTCACGTTCTCATACCTTAAATTAATTAATAGTTATCATTTAATATTCAAAATATAACACTATAAGCTAAATATAAAAATATACACAATTACTGTAAAACCTATGAAATACAGTCTACCACAAGTGTAGATATCAATGACAAGATATGGCGTGAGTGCCAATGAGACAACCCTCCATTCAAATCACAATTTTAAAAATTAAACCATTACAGGTTTAGTTTGACTAGCCTTGTATCAAAGAAAGATAATAAAGAACTTGTCTTTCAATCTCAGCATTACAGTTGAAGATAACTATTTCTCTAATTTTTATGCTATTGTCACATTTCTCGATCGGTGAGAGCCTCTAGTGAAAAATCTGTTCGCGGCCAGTAATTGGTCAAAATTTAATAGTGACGTTTAATTTTCATGTTTTCTTCTGAATTTTCTTATTTCGATGTCAAGGAAAACAACAACCATGTCTAATGACGTCTCATAAAAACTACACTACTTTCTTCAAATATTTGAAAAGGAGGGACAAAAATCATTAGAGAAACAGATCCCGGTCTCAACAGTAGCATTTTAATTATTTGAAAAGCTCGGTAGGCTTTGCGCTTTAAATACTAAAATTTAACGATCTCGAGATGAGAAATTTCGTAACACACTTGTTGCACTTGTGGAATCTATAGGTAAAGTATATGCAAAACATGAACGGAAAATTATTCAACACGTAAATCAGATACAAAAAAATAGTAAACACTTGTTTGCATCGGAATCACGTGTTGCATAGAAAAGACTTTTTTTACACAATATTCCAAGTTATGTTAGATTAAAATGAATTCTTAGTAGCCAACGATGGTTATTTCTTAGGGAAATTTTTACATTTTAAATCTGGGAAATAAACATGCAAATATATTCTGTCACGCCAGAATTCTAGTGGTATATATGATATCTGTATATGAGGAATACATAGTGAAATAGTTTATATCTGAATTGACAGTGCATTAATACTTTCAGCTTTTCTGTATGATACAAATTATGATATGAGGCTAGAATATACAAACAATGCAGAAGAGGAAGGTGCACAAGAAGCCATAGGGTATATTTTATATTGAATGAATTATTTCATATTAAAAAGCTTATATATCTTCAAAGCGATACCACATACACGCAGTGAAATTTTGGCATATATCTGCATTAACTACCGACAATAAGAAGATCGGATCTTGCAGCTAGCTTGATCTTCACCTGTATGACAGGTTTTTTTCCCTGTGTAATTAAAAAGTAAAATTACAAAATTACTGACCTCCGAGGAAAATTCAAAACAGAAAGGCCCTAATCAAATGGCAAAATCAAACAATAAAACACATCAAACGAATGGAACACAACTGTCATATTCCTGACTTGGTACAGGCATTTTCAAATGTAGAAAACAAACAACTTTTATCAACTTTTTCTTATCATGAGCATCATCTTGTGTAAACATTAACACCCGCTGCAAATGTTTGCACCTGTCCAAAGTCAGGACTCTGATGTTTAGATTTTCTCGTTTGTTGGTGTGGTTCTAAGGTGTTTCTCCTATCTGTTTTTTTTATATAGATTCGACCGTTGGTTTTCCTGTTCTAATGGATTTACACTAGCAATTTGTGGGGCCCTTTATAGCTTTCTGTTCGTTGCGAGCCAATGCTCCGTACTGTAGACCGTAATTTGACCTTTACGAATTGTGATATTTGGATTGAGAAATGTCTCAGCGGCATCTTATATCTAAGATTAGTTATCAAAAATTGGTTTTTTTTTATATTTCAGGAAAATAGACATCGACGATTTTGATGACAATACGGTAATCATTATAATGTAATATTAGTTTTTACTTTTATTGTTAAATAAAGGGATGTACTAGTAATAATGTATACATGCATTTTACAGATAAATGCGAGATTGTATAAGTAACTTAACTATAAAGTGTATGTTTAACTAATTGAAAACACAAATTTGTCAAAAGTAAATTATAATAGCGTGTTTATAACATCAATAACTCTTAATATAACATTTAAAAGACCTACATAGCCACCAAGAACATGCTGCATCAGCCAATAAAACGTATTTTGTTAAGTAATCTTTAAAACAGTAGAAAATCATTCCCTCTATTTGCTGTGCACAGTTTTGATGTTTCTATGTTAGTTCTGAAAATGAAAATAGAGCGACTTAAATGTTACAGGTTGCATTTCTGCAAATATTGACAATAGAATTTCCCGTAGGAACTCACTTTGGGGTTAAAACTGCGACACGTTGATTGTGGAGTTGTGGGGGGAAATATACAGAATTATTTGGAATAGAAAGTTGATATTCACTACTTTTTTAAGGTCAAAACATGGGCTGTGTTGCATATTTTCAACATGTATATGCCCTGAACTTGTAAGAGTTTAAACTTATACTTAAATTGTGTCCTATCTCTACCTTTAATTTTTGCCTACTTCAAAATCATTTTTCACTGCAGTATTACTTGTCACAATCCCAAGTTATAGAAACATAGAGATCATATCTGGAAACGAATATGTCAACAATTTATAAATATTATATGTATCACAAAAAGAGGCGTCGTTTGAGACGCAGTTGTCTTTACAAAGTGCTACCTACAACTAATTTGTTTAATGACAATCCCTCCTATATTAAGCTATATAGTTGATTTTTATCAGCTATGACCTGCTAATTGTGTTTGCGCATTTTAGTTTGGGTTTTTTTGGGGGGTTTTTTATGACTATTTACTTTTCTTGTATTGCTGATCCATTTTTAATTTCACCTATTAAATGTTTTTGTGTTAAAGGTGATAATTCTAATAATAATCAAATCGAGTCGCCAATACTCATGTAAGCAGTAAATAAACTCATCATATAAAAGTTTTGCCAAATACAGCTAAGGTAATCTATGCCTGAGGTATAAAAGCCTTAGTATTTTACAAATTCAAAATTTTGTGAACAGTAAATTTATAAATATAACCATATCAATGATAATGCATGTCACCAAAAGTGCTGACTACTGGGCTGGTGATACCCTCGTGGAAATAAATCTCCACCAGCAGTGGCATCGACCCAGTGGTAGTAAATAAACTCATCATAGATACCAGTACTTAATTTTGTATATACATCAGACGCGCGTTTCTCTACAAAAGACTCATCAGTGACGCTCGAATGCCAAAAAGTTAAAAAGGCCAAATAAAGTACGAAGTTGAAGAGCATTGAGGACCCACATTCCTTATTATTTTGCTAATACAGCTAAGGTAATCTATGCCTGAGGTAGAAAAGCCTTAGTATTTCACAAATTCAAAATTTTGTGAATAGTAAATTCATAAATATTACCAGATCAATGATAATTCATGTCAGCACAAGTGCTGACTACTGGGCTGGTGATACCCTCGTGGAAATAAATCTCCACCAGTAGTGGTATCGACCCAGTGGTCGTAAATAAACTCATCATAGATACCAGGACTAAATTTTGTATATACGCCAGACGCGCTTTTCGTCTACAAAAGACTCATCAGTGACGCTCGAACCAAAAGTGAAAAATGTCAAATAAAGTACAAAGTTGAAGAGCATTTAGGACCAACATTCCTAAAAGTTTTGTCAAATACAGCTAAGGTTATCTATCCCTGAGGTGAAAAGCCTATTATTTCAAAAATTCTAAATTTAGTGAACAATAAATTTATAAATATACCTAAATATCAATGAAATTTCATGACATATAGTAGTTGTATAGACACTTTTGTATATCTAAAATTGCTGATAATTTTTACTATGAGCAGTTGTTTTTCTATCTTTAAATGACAACGAGAAATGTCAAGGTTCGACAAAACATCTTTTTATAAGGAAGGATTATTTCTGATAAATATTAAATGTTTTATATTTCAAATCAAATATTTTATTGTCATATAAACTTTACAGTTTGTGACCAACATATATTAATACAATAAACACAATAAACATATATACATACATATTAAACATACACAATAACAACATCATTAAAATGTATAACAACAAACAAGCTGTTAAGAGTCCCCTGCCCTCAGTTCTAATGACTTTTTCAAGAAGGATCCTAACTTATTTGTTTATAAAGGCGATGATGGATTTAGTAAATAATGAATATTTTCTTCTTCATCTAAATTATTAAAGTTATTATTTTCTGTACATATGTGATGAAAAAAGTTATTTCTTAGAGTTTTATTATACTCACAATATAGTAAAAAATGTTGTTATCCTTTAGAATTTTACATTTATGGCAAAGACGTTCCTCTCTTGGGATTTTAAAATATCTCCCCTTTTCAATGAAAAGGGGGTGATCACTTATTTTAAATTTAGTGATTAATCTCCTTATCTGAAAATTAGATATATTTAGATAATATTCTAGTTTGTAATTTTTTTTAAAGTTTTTTATAAAGAAAAAATTTACTTTTATCATCGATGTTTTGAAATTTATTTTGAATTAAATCTTCATATCTATTTTTCATTTTTAACTTTATATCGTTTTTTATTTTATTTACATCTTTTATGTCCTTACAAGTAGAAAGAATATTCGGGTCAACGTTAGTCTCTTTAACAATATTTTTTGCATATGTATACCATGAGTAAGTTCCTGTAAAATGTAGAGACTGTGCTAGAGAAAAAGCTTCCTTTAACAATGGATTAATATTATTATTATAAAATCTAGCTAAATATAAAATGGTTTGTGTTTTAATAAAACATTCTATAGGCAATCTTCCTAATTCAACTCTTGCTCCTAAATTGGATGCATTTATCTTATCCCTAGAGTAGATTTACAAAATTTAAGATGCACATTTTCGATAGGGGTTTTGGTATAAAATGTAGTTGATTAATTTTTTTTCTGAAGTTAAGGCTCTGCTTTTGGCTCGATGAAAAGAAATATATGTATTTAAATATGTTACTTTTGAATTATAGGTCATAATTGGTTTTACTAAAGAATGAAAATGATTATTTGCTAATTTTATAGGTAGATTATTCAATGATTTAGTATAGGATTTTATTGCAAAAAATACTTTTTTTGCTTTTTTAGTCAGCTCTAAAGTACTTTGTGATAAATTTCCATTACATTTTATCAACATTTTCAAAAATGAATATTTTCCAAAAAACGACCATTGAGTATACGTAGCCTTGAGGACGAACATAATTGAAGTAATTTATTTCCCAATGTATTCAAAGGGCTATCTTGGTTTACTCTTCTGATATCAATATCAGTTATATAGCTCTCTGCAAGAAGGTCAATACCATCGACATTATGTATTTCATCTGAGTCATTTTGTATGTAATTTGCTTTCATTGCAGTTCTAGAATTAAAAAACCCTATTAAAATTATTTGTCCTTCAATAGAAAATGAACTAATTTCATTTTCAAGATTTTCCAAGTCACTATCAAAATGTGCTGATGAAAAAGGGGAATATAAACAGCACAAAGATATAAATCTTGTTTAAGTCCAAAGAAATACTTTTTATTTTTTAATCATGACTATAATGCCTCCACTATGTCTTTTGGCTTTTTTTTTTTGTTTTCTTACGTACTTTAGAGATAATGTTATAGCCTTCAATTTTAAAATCTTCTGATCCCTCCTTCCAGGTTTCTAACAGTATCTTTATATCTTTATTTAAAAAATCCAGAAACATTGGGTCTTTCATCTTATCCCGAAGGCCATGTACATTCCATGAGGAAATTGACAATTTTTTATGAATTCTGTTCATGTTTTAATATTTACTATTGTCAATTATATAATAAACCTTCTTGTTAGCCTGAAAACCTTCTATTATAATTAAACAGTTTGATTAATGTTTCTTTAAACATGATAGATTAAACAATAATCATAGTTCTTGGATGGTTTATTTCTTCTTTTTTTAACGAAAAAAACACAGTGTCCCAATCAAAATGAATGGGTATGCCCCAGCTACAATATCCAATAACAGAGGGCATTATGTTTCCTGGTCTGTGCGTCCGTTCTTTCGTCTGTCTGTTCCTCTTCACGTTAAACATTTTGGTCAATGTTGTTTTTGATGAAGTTGAAGTCCAATCAACTTGAAACGTAAAACACATGTTCCTTATGAAATGATCTTTCTAATATAAATGCCAAATTAGATTTTTGACCCATAATTTCGTGGTCCATTTGATATAGAAAATGATAGTGCGAGTAGGGCATCCGTGTTTTATAGGCTCCTCTTGTTTTGTATTATTTTAAGAAATGATATTATATTTTGGCTCTTTTTCTGTATAATGTAAAATAATATTTAGACTTTTGAAGCCCAAACATTCTTTGCCTTGAATACGTAAATAAATGATCTTAAAAATATATACCACTATATAGAACGTTCTTTTCTGTTCAAGACTCAAGCTGAGTGTGAGTTATGACAATTCGCAAAATTCTTCTGTTTGGAACTTTATCATTTTTGGAACTGGAGGGAGTGTAAATTCAGTCTTCATTTTATTGTTGAATTTACAGTCTAAATAACATAAAAGAAAAGTAAATAACCATTTCAATATACCATTTTATAAATTAAGGATTTTGATTTCGTTTAAAAACAAAATCATTTAATGATATTAAAAAATATATAAATCACCATATAGTTTTTTTTTTCCATTACCACCATCTATAAAATGCGTTAAAATTTTATATCATATAAAAATTAAAACAATGCATTTTGTTCTGATCACATACGATGCATTTCAGGCTAAATGTCACTGATTTTTTTAACATCTACAGATGTTACAGAAGAAGAAGAAAATATCTCATTAGTTCTTTCTTAACGAGGCACGCGGGTATAAAAATTTCAGAAAAAAGTTTTATTACAAATTTTATTTATTACTTTTAAGTTATTATTTGTTACTTTATCATATGGTACAAAAATCATTTAAAAAATCAATTAGTATTGGCCCAAGATGACTTTTAAAATGTATATATCATTAAAATTGAAATATCTTTTTAAACTCATCGGTGACCTACAGTATTTATTGTAATTTTCAAAAAAGCTGTTCTTAAACTAAACTATAGTAAAATTTGAGCGATTTCTGCAATTTAATTCTTTTTTTATTTCGATATTTCCTTTATTTCTCCTATTAGTTCAACAGAAAAAAAAGTTACTTTACAAAAAAATATGCTTTTTCAAAGGCATATTGTGAGCTTAAATAAACGGTGACCCCATTTTTTTAATTCATTTTTCTATTAAGTATAAGATAAAGTTCATTTATAGAAAAATATATCGAAATCCTAAATTGAAAAAAAATCTATTTATACCCGCGAGCCCCTTAAAAGAAAAGTTCCAATTCACGGAAGAATTAAAGATAGTCCATTTAAATAAAAGTCCTAGTTGCCATACATTTGAAGAATCAAACGTTCTCAACGCAATAAGCAAATCTATCATTAAATCCTATATTTCTGACATAAATAAGAATATGTAATTGTTCTCAGTTGGATTTGCACTAAATGAATGCTTATTCATTTGATGAAGACATGATCTTTCAATCATTTAAATTAAGGTCTGGAGCTGGCATGTCTGAAAGTGCTAGTAGTTCTTTGTACATTTTTGTATTATTGTCATTTTGTTTATTTTCTATTGATGTCTATTCTGACATCGGACTCATACATCTCTTAAACTTAGATTTACTGTACGTATTGTTGTGTGTTTGGTGTTTTTCTACATTGGCTAGATGTATTGGGGAAGGGTTGATATATCAAAAAAATGTTAAACCCGCCGCATGTTTGCGCCTGTCCTAAGTCAGAAGCCTGGCCCCGGCTGTTGTCTGCTCTATGGTCGGATTGTTGTATCTTTGACACATTCCTAATTTCCATTCTCAATTTTAGTTATTTTGAATTTCCTGCACTCACAACCTCCCACTACCCGCTGTTGATATAATACTACCATTGCTTCACCTTTATTGGTTCTTATTAAATTTGCACTTTTAAAAAAAAAATCAGAATGTATATTTATTTCAAATGAAGAAATATTTAACATGAGTGAAGTTTTATCCTGTCCAGTACTAGACACAAATATTTATAGAAACATCAAATAAAAAAGAGTATTGCTTTAAGACACTGAAGTTAAACGTTTATGACTTGGGTATTTTTTATGTGCAATAAAATATATAGGATTAATCAGCTACAACTGTCAAATTCAAGGGAATATTTTGTTCAACCTTTTTTTCGTATGAAAAATTATGTGACGTACTTTGACTTGGTAGTATCAAACCGTTGAAGAAAATTGTAGTTTTTCAGATTGATAAAAAAAAATATTAAATACATTTCAAAAGGTGGTATTTATCTATTTCTTAAATCTAACGGTCTCATATTTCTAGCATGACACAACACAAATTGATTTCTTAATATGTCAAACCTAATGTGGTGTTAAAATTTCATATAAATAAGTAATAGTACGAAGAGTTGACATTCGGATGGACCAGTAACTAACTATCACTAACATAAATTAAAAAAAAAATATACCGAATTCCATGGAAAATTCTAAACGGAAATTCCGTTATCAAATAACAAAACCAAAAGTTCATACACATCGAACCAATGTAAACAATTGTCATATTCCTAACTTGGTACAACCATTTTCTTGTGTGGACTCAACCTAGTTTTTATTGCTAGCTAAACCTCTCAATTGAATATAGTTTGGCTCTGTCAATAGGTACATCATTGTTATCTTATCCCTCTTTTTCATTTGATTGGCGTTTATAGTTTCGCAAATTGTATTTTTATGATAGTTGACCCCATAAATGAAAATGACACAAAATAAATATAGAAACAAATGTAGAAAAGAGCAGATATATAAAAGATATGTGTTACCATTTATTTATTCAGTGTTTTGAAACGGCTTTTGTAGTCATTTTAGTTTGGGTTTGTTTTTTTTTTTTTTTTTGCTTAATACTGTGTTTAAGATATATTCCACTTTATTTCAATAACCAGACCCAACATAGAATAGCACTTCGAAAATTGTATTCATCTTTTTATTTTCATTTGTATCTTTATCAACAGCTCTTTTGTTGTCTGTTTTTTTCTTTAATAGGGATGAAAATGCACACAATTGGCTCTTCTTGCATATCTATTTCTTAGACTATTTAGTCAAAACTGTGTATGGTCCAACTTTTAGATATTTAGTAGAACTGCTTAAAATCCCGAAAACCTTAAATTGCATTGTCATTATGAGGTGTCCTACATTGTTGTTACTTTTCCTAACGGTTACTTACTCTTTTTTTCTAAACACTAAATATCTTTTGAGGGAAAAGATTACCTTAGTTGTAATTGGCAAAACCTTTTGGAATATTCGGTCCATAATACGCTGCAACTTCATACCTTATTTGGCCTTTTAAACGTTTTCGATTCGAGCGTCATTTATGAGTATTTTGTAGACCAAATGATTAATGCTCCTTTTGTTGTACAAATATTTAATCCTTGCATTTATAACTTCATGTTTTGTAAAAAGTAATATCACCTCAATACTGAACTCCAAGGAAAATTCAAAGGAGTCGCTTATCAAAGAGCAAACTCAATAGCTCAAACACATCAAACGAAAGGTTGACAACTGGCATATTCCTGACTTGGTACAGGCATTTTCTTTCTTCATTTAAATCCAACAGGCAAACTGCTCTCTTACGTGTTCATCACGATATTGCCTATGCATTAGATAATAACTGTTGTGCCGTTTTGCTCATGCTCGATCTATCGGCCGCTTTCGATACCATCGACCATCAGATTCTTTTTGATCGTTTGGAATATTCTTTTGGCGTTACCGGAGATGCTTTGCTATGGTTACAATCGTATCTTATGAACAGGACTCAACGTGTTGCTATAGAATCAGTACAATCTGACGATATCAAACTTGATTTTGGTGTACCGCAGGGCTCGGTCTTGGGGCCGAAACTCTATTGTATTTTTGCAAAACCAGTAGGCGAAATTTGTAGGCGCCACGGAATTTCATACCATTCGTACGTAGACGATATTCAGATTTATCAAATCATAAGACCGAAAGGAGACTGGTGCGATCTGTCCAAGCGCCTAGAAAAATGTTTGTCTGATATTGGTGATTAGATGAGTGCCAACATGCTTAAACTTAATAAAGACAAGACAGAATTAATAATCTTTGCACCAAAACATCAATTGAAGCATCTTTCAGATTTTCGTCTGACATTTGATGGAACAGTGTTAAGCGACGTTTCTTTTGTGAAAAATCTGGGAATGTACTTTGATAAAACCATCAGTATGGAAAATCAAGCCAGTGCGATCACTAAGGCCTGTTTTTACCAAATTCGGAATATTGGTAGAATTCGATCTGTAATTTCAGTTGAAGCCTGTAAAACACTAGTGTGCTCCTTAGTTACATCAAGGCTGGACTATGGCAATGCATTATTGTACGGTACTAACACCAACATTATCAGTAAATTGCAGCGGGTCCAAAACACAACAGCACGTTTGATAACACGAAAAAGGAAATTTGACTCAATTATGCCTGTTTTAATATCGTTACATTGGCTACCCATACATTACCGTTGCCAATACAAACTTCTTTTATATGTGTACAAAGCACAGCATGGCAAGGCTCCTAGTTACCTCCAAAATTTAATTACGCCATACAAGCCAAGTAGATCCATCAGGTCGGAAACTAGTATGCTCCTACATCCTCCAAATGACATTCGAACGAAAAGCTACGGTGAGAGGCGTTTTGAAAAGGCTGCGCCTACACTCTGGAACAATTTGCCATCGTCTTTACGGAGTGTAAATTCTTTAGATGTTTTTAAAAAGCAACCCAAGACTCATTTATTTCGGACTGCTTTTAAGGATTTCTTGTAGATTTTATATACTTTTAATTGACTGCATTAGTTTTAGACATTTTTGTATATTTTAGGGTAAATACATTTTTCATTTCTTTTATTTCTTTTCTTATAAACTTTTATATTCTTGTTTGATTCTTTTCAAATAGTGCTTTGTAATCTATGATTTATGTATTTTTGTATTTTATATATTTTTTTAATGTGAAGCGCTTAGTGTAATTTTTGTTATTATATAATGCGCTCTATAAATATTGTATTTATTATTTATTATTTATTAATAGGTAAAATGTCAAAAGTCGTGAAACTGCAAACAACATTGTGTTATAATCTTGATCACTATAAAAACAAACAAATATGTAACAAAGAAGCACAAAAAGGTATAAAGCCAGAGCACATTATCACAATTTGAATACAAGACTACTAAAATTTATCATAGTACAATAACATAATGACGAAATGTACAGAGTCAGGTCAAATGAATATGACCACAAATAGATTGAACAGTTAAAGTAATATTCATAGAGACAAATACAAGAATACTATAACACGTTATTGAGACGATAAACAGCGTCAGTACCGAGAATCTATACCTCAAGACCATCGTGTATTATTTGTGAAGTTGATACGGAATATTTATCAACAATGTCTTGGTTCCTTCCGATGAACTTTTTTTGTGAAGGACGAGACGTTTTTTGACATATTCCTGGTTTGTCAACTTCCTGCTCAAATAATATTCAAATATTACAAGCGCGGCTCTTTTTTAATTCTTAACAAATCTATGGCGTCCATGAATGATTTCCTAATTTCAGTATTATTGAACATTAACCGTTCTAGAAGTTACAAATCAACCTATATATGAGAAAATAGATAGCGTGCTAATCTTAAATGTCAATTATTTTTGACACAGCAATTAATTCTTTAAACTCATAGAAGAAAACACCCATAGCCGCCACTTGAAGCTGGATTCAGCTGGCCCCTAAACAAAATTAAAATAGACGTTCCAACCAAACTCAAAATATATAAAGGAACTTAAATTTTTAAAAAAATACAACTAACAAAGAACAGAGGGTCCTGACTGGGAACAGGCGCAAAAGTGCAGCGGGTTTGAACATTGTTTTGTGAAATCTTTAACTTCCTCATTTATCTTTAGCAAACACACATCAATACGCACAGTAAAACTCAGTTTACAAGCAGTCCGATTCAGACATCAGGATAGATAACAAACGTAACTAAGCAAAATGAAAATGATACATAAATTTACAAGGGACTACTAGCAGTAACGGATGTGCCAGCTCCATACTTTAACTAAACAAATTGAAAGATTATGTCTTCATCATGTGGAAACATGCACAATCCCTCTCGTTAGGAGTTTAGAATCATATCATTATAAAATATATAAGGATAGCATAACACGTAACGACGTTTTTAAGAATAAATATGTATATGCCCGATGCAAAGACCGTATGAGTGAATCAATGTTGGTATCAAAATATGTCAACTTTAATTATCTGACAACAGTATCGTAACTATATCATTCTGAATAAGTCTGTTTAAAGGTTTGGTCAGCTTTTGAAGCAAATGTCGCAATTTAAGTGCATTTCTATAAAATGATACCATAAAAGATTGGATGTGAAATACATGAACTTATATGATGTCTGTATGTTGCTTGATATTTACGAATGGTGTCCACGTGCCAATGATAAAAATTAATAAACGTTTTGACTAGATTATGATATCGAGAATGGTGTTAAGTAATACAGAGATATATTTCGTTAAAATCAAATACGCTGTTTCATACATAAGTGAATCGAACATGTTGAGATATACAAACACCAGAAGATACATAGTGACAAGGTAACGTCACCATCTCATGAACAATACAAAATGAAACATCTTATCTTTTATCGTAAACGTTAGTATAAAGCTTTACGTTTATGGTATAGACATCAAGATCCATGACAGGGCAGTATTCCTTTTTATTATTGGCTTTGTTTAAAGTTAGTTCAGCAAGATAAATATTTCTATTGTACATACTACAGCCGTCATTATTGAGAGCCAATATATCATCAAAGTGTCATTAAATTTTATATCAAATGTTGTTTCGATGAGAATTTGTTCATTTCAGTCAAAATTTGTAACTCGTAACAATAAGGAAACATGTGTCCACAATAAGTGGTGCACAGTGAGCCCCGAATGGGATTTCGATAACTGGACGATATACACAATATTCATAACGTAAAGTGGTATAAAAGGTTGAAAGATCTAAATTTAGAACAGATGCGAAATCACCACTATAAGCATGCAATTTATGAAGAACTTTCAACGAATTTTTTACATTCAAAAAAGTAAATAATTCCTCAAATTCAAAGGCTTTTTTTGAACAATTTACTACCAGGGTTTTGATTGCACAAATTTAATTGTAAGTAGAACAGATAGTGTCGCAGTGGAACAATGGCTTGAAGACGAGATCAATCTATATGTGTAAGGTGTTTTGTGCAGTTTCAGAAGCCAGTACATAATTGGAACTTTCAATGATTTGGTTCTGCTTGTAAAGAGGTAGAGAAACGTTTATTATCATTTCGGGGTCTTTTATAGTTCACTATGCAGTATAGGCTTTGTTCATTGTTGAAGGCCGTACGGTGACCTATAGTTGTTAATTTCTGTTTCAGTTGGTCTCTTGTGAAGAGTTGTCTCATTGGCAATCATACCACACTCTTCTTTTCATAACTTTGTTACAGATGTCATTTTCCAAAAATAGAGTCAGTTGTAATGTTTGTGAATTTGCAGTTTTCTTTTTCAGAACCTCAATGTAAATTTTCGTCAAAAATTAATGATATTATAAGTAACTTTATAAGCCAGGACAAAAACAAATTCCTTACTTTGTTTCTTTAAAAAGAATTTGCGAACGTTCATGCAAGTATATTGTCTTGGGGAGGCATAAATCCTATTTTGTAACAAAACATTCTGTGAATTTGACATCATCAAGATGCTTGATTTCTTGATTGACAATATATTTGTTACGTTTGGAGGGCGTGTTTTTCAACAGACTGTCGAAATTCCAATGGAAACCGATTGTGCCCCTCTTCTTGCCGACTTGTTTCTTGATGATTATGAGGCTGACTTCACACAGGAACTTCTAAAGAAGAAAGATAAGAAGCTAGCAACATTCTTTAACTTTACGTTCCGCTATATAGATGATGTTCTTTACTAAATAATACAAAATTTGGTGACTATGTTGAATGAATCTATCACATAGAACTAGAGATAAGGATACTACAGATACAGTCAATTCTGCCTCATATCTTGACTTACATCACGAAATTGACATTGATGGTCGGTTGAAAACAAAACTTTACGACAAAAGAGATGTTTTCAGCTTTCCAATCGTGAACGTCCCATTTCTATATAGCAAGATTCCAGCACGATTGTGACCTACCCGATTAGACTTTTTACCGAATTTGTAATAACATAAGCAACACGACGGGTGCCACATGTGAAGTAGGATCTCCTTACCCTTACGGAGAACCTGAGATCACCCCAGTGTTTGGTTGGGTTCGGGTTGCTTAGTCTTTAGTTTTTAGCTAGTCTATGTGTTGTCTTCTGTACTACTATTTGTCTGTTTGTCTTTTTATTGTTAGCCATTGAGTTGTCCGTTTATTTTCAGTCTATGAGTTTGACTGATCCCCTGGTATCTTTCGTCCCTCTTTTGAAAACTTATTATAACGTAGAGGATTCAACAAATATATCAAATAAAATAACATTTTAATTAATCCTATAGGGAGAAAATGATTCCAACAGTGTAAAACAAGTCATGCAGACGGAAAAAGATCACAGTCGACCACAAGGGGTAGGTGATAAAATAAATTCTTTAAAATTAATAAAAGGATTGTCACGTGGCAAATGTATCATATGTTCATTTAAGTGTTGCAATTATGATACTACGGGTAAAATTTAAAACACATAATTGACGGATTGCATTTTGGTACGAGGACAACGTAAATCACAAAAATACTGAACTCCGAGAAAAATTCAAAACGGAAAGTCCCTAATCAAATGGCAAAACAAAAAGCTTGAACACATTGAACGAATGGATTACAACTTTCATATTTCTGACCTGGTGCCGTCATTTTCTTATGAAGAAAATTGTGGATAAAACCTGGGTTTTTTACTAGCTTAACCTCTCACTTGTATGACGGTCGTATCAAATTCCATTACATTGAATATACGAGGAAGCGCAAGTCGGAAAATTATATTGCAATTAGTTCGTTCGAACCGTGGTTTAATGCAATATTACATTATATTAACATTTATTAAAGTAGGATTTAACAGTGTGTTATTTTGAAATGTCAATTTTATATAGACATTTACAATTTTCGCAATTTCAACTCTTTGAACATATTTTTGATTTTAAAAAAAGAATTTTTGTCAGCTTAACTTTTCTTCCTGTCCAAATAAAGACATGAAAATGGAAACCAAGGATGCGAGTTCATTTGCAAAATATCTTACTCAAGATTTGTGAAAAAGGTCATTTATTCAGAATATCATAAAGCATTATATAACTGACAGTGATGGACAATTATGTCATCAAACAAAACTGAATAAATGACAACAATTGCAAAGGTGGGGAATAAATACCGCCACTCATCAATAAACAAATTACAAAACATAAACAAACAATTATATACAATCAACATAGATATGATAGATATAATAATACTAAAAACTTTAAAAAAGAGGGTGTAGGTGGGTGGGAAAATGAAAATCTTTACTTTTCTGGCAAAACAAAATAGCGTCTAGTAGCATTCAGTGCAATTGCGATAATGCGGGCGCAACTTGACGCTTGTTGAAAGTTAGCGTGCACTTTAACCTCATTGGTCAATTAAAATATTTGTGGCCAATGATAATTAGTATTGACCCTGATCATGCCATGACCATGCTGACCTTGACTGCCTGTAATCGAAAACTTGTATAATTCCTAGACAAAGACCATGGAAATTTTCGGTTTCTTATTACACCACTGATAAGAAATAAAACCTACACAAGTTGAAACAGTATCCCATAAAGCTAAAATTTAGTGAATAAAAATTTACTGCCAAAAATGTTTTTATTATAATAAAACTTATTTTTTGTCAGCTAAACTTTTCTTCCTGTCCAAATAAAGACATGAAAATGGAAACCAAGGATGCGAGTTCATTTGCAAAATATCTAACTCAAGATTTGTGAAAAAGGTCATTTATTCAGAATATCATAAAGCATTATATAACTGACAGTGATGGACAATTATGTCATCAAACAAAACTGAATAAATGACAACAATTGCAAAGGTGGGGAATAAATACCGCCATGATCCCCAAGTCCCTGAGTTGGGGAGACCGCCACCCGAAACATCCTTGGAGACTACTTTTTATGACAAAAGGAAAAATTCAGAAAAATAACATATCTCTCAACTCAAAACATTAGTGTAAATAACAAAATTAGGCAGAGCAAGCCCTGTTGACCTCTACCGTAACTGTTTGGCCAGTAGAAATGTCAATGTAAAGAAAAACCCTTTGACCTTTACATTCTCATGTCATACTGTTTGAAGTTCATCCTATTACCAACATTAAGGTAACTTAAATGTGTAAGGTACGCAGAGTGAAACAATATAATCAAAGACAAAATACATAGTTAAATATAAAAATTTTAAAATTGAAAAAATACAATACAAATATATTTACATATCATTTTACAAACAATATTAAACAATGGATTGAGCAAGCCCTGTTGACCTATATCCATCTTGACATAAAAGTCTACTCTAAATAAACGCAATGATGCAATTAAAAGAAAAAAGTAAAAAATAGAGCAAGCCCTGTTGACCTCTACCAGCTTAATTAATACATAATGGAAAAATATAATTTATTTGTTGACCCCCGTCAAATCATACTCAAAAATTGCGGACATCATTTTAAGTTTATATCCATCGAATCACAGAATACTTGAGTTAGTTATTGATAATTGTCAGTCCTTTTGATAATAAGGCTTTTTGACCTTTCTCAAGCTTTAAATCTTTTTTTATAAAAAAAGTGAACTACATAATTAAATGAACACTTCATAAACTTCATACTTGTGAAATGCTTTTTGGGACAATCGTTGACGGAACGATACGATCAAAAATTTCAAAGTCAAGACATAACAAAAAATAGGACGAAAAGTCAAAGTCATAACGGGTCAATTTGTTCCTGGTGCAGACGGAACCAAAAATTATAAGTAACTTCATGATTTATCAACTCAGACTTGACCATTGAATTTTTTTAATAAATTATTATTTTTCGTCGGCAATTCAAAATGACATAACTTTTATTTGTATTGGATTCTATTGTCTTTTATACTCATCACATATATGCTACCCATTGTGATCACAATCGTTAGTCGTCCGATATAGTTCATGATGAGCAATTGACAATATTGTTACGGCCAGAAATCGCCTTTAAATTGTAGCCAACAAAAGACACAAATCAATAGTAAAATTTAACAATATTTAATATACAAAAGTTTACAAAAAGGTATTACACAAATATTATTGTTAACTTAACTGTCAAAATACGAGTCCAATCTGTTATCTTTATCTGTATCCGGAAATCTTTCGGAATCCAATTTGAATATTACGTTTACTACTAATGTCACAATCCAGTATGATATAGTTTGTAGAATAAAAGTGTCAATCCAAATGCTGTGAATATTAATGTCTATCAATGTCTATGTCCAAGTTTAATTATGAGAGTTTAACTTTAGTGTCTGTATATATAGTGTTGTCATGGAAAATTCTAGAACACTCTATAATGGAACATTGTGGAAAATCCTGGAAAGTTACAACGGAAGTTTCTGGAATAACGTAGAAGTTTAAATTACGCATCTTTTATAAGGATCATTCTAGAAAGTTCCAATCATTCTGTGATTGTTCCAGTGATTCCTAAACTGCACAGTTATAAGATTATTTGGTAAACAACTATCAGGCCATACAACACAAATTAGGCCAACATAAATAAACATAATAATTACAATATCATAACACCTCCCCCCTTAAAAGAAGTTTTAGTGTAACAAAAACTTATCATGAATAATATGAACAAAAATACATAATATATGCAAAGTGATTTAATAAGCTCTAGATAAAGCATCAGCTATTACATTATCTTTACCCTTAATATGTTTTACAATTACATCATATTCCTGTAACAATAAACTCCACCTAGTCAACCTCTGATTCTTATTTCTCATTTTATGCATGAAGGTGAGAGGATTATGATAAGTATAAACAAGAATAGGATATACAGTGGGATTCAAATATACATCAAAATGTTGAAGTGCTGACAACATTGCAAAACACTCTTTTTCAATAGTTGAATATTTTTTCTGATGTTTATCTAATTTCTTAGAAAAATATGATATAGGTTTTTCAACATTATCATCTGTCTCTTGATATAAAACAGCTCCTATTCCTACATCGCTTGCATCAACGGCAAGTTTAAATTGTTTTTCAAAGTCTGGAGTATTCAGAACTGGACTATTAATTAAAAGTGATTTGCTATTTTCAAAAGCTTTTTGACAATTTTCACTCCAGATAAATTTAGAATCTTTTCGTAAAAGATGAGTCAATGGTTGAACAACAGTAGCAAAATTTGAACAGAATTTCCTGTAAAATCCTATCATGCCTAAATATCTCATAAGTTGTTTTCTATTTGTAGGAGGTGGAAATTTGGAAATAGCTTCCACTTTAGCCATAATAGGTTTTACTTGACCTTGGCCAACTGTATGCCCTAAATAATCAACAGTGGCCTGACAAAATTCACTTTTACCAAGATTAACAGTCAAATTTGAATGTGACAATCTATCAAAAGTATCATACAAATGAGTTAAATGCTGTTCCCAGCTATCACTACATACAATTAGATCATCAATATAAGCATAACAACAGTTTAAATCTTTTATAACATTATTGATCATTCTTTGAAATGTAGCTGGAGCACTTTTCATGCCAAATGGCATTACAGTATATTGAAATAAGCCATCTGGTGTAACAAAAGCTGATATTTCACGAGCTCTCTGTGTCAATGGAACTTGCCAATAACCTTTCAATAAATCAAATTTGCTCACAAATTTTGCTTGACCAATGTTGTCAATACAATCGTCTATCCTTGGAATCGGATAGGAATCAGATTTTGAGACTGAATTTACTTTTCTGAAATCAGTCACGAAACGAAAAGTTTTATCTGGTTTTGGCACATGGAGACAAGGAGAGCTCCATTCACTGTTACTCGGCTCAATAATATCATTGTCAAGCATATATTTAATTTCTTTTCTCATAACTTCAAGTTTGAGTGGATTGAGCCTGTAAGGATGTTGCTTAATTGGAGAAGCATCTCCTACATCAACATCATGACAAACAACATTGGTTTTGTTTGGCACATCTGGAAAAAGATTTTTAAAAGAAAATACCAAAGTTTTTATTTCTTTTCTACGATCAAAAGACAGATGTGCAAGTTTTGAGTCTAAATTTGACAAAATTTCTGAATTTTTCAATCTAACTGTCTCTTCCAGAGTTTTAGAACTAAAAGGTGGTTCAATTACATCTGGTTTGTCATGATTGTTCTCAAATTTAACCATGCCTAAAGTGGCAACTGGTTTACTCTCACATTCATTAGTACGCTCAAAATATGGCTTTAACATATTAATATGACACACTCTGTTTTGTTTACGCCGACCTGGAGTTTTTACAATATAATTCAAATCATTGATTTTACTCTGTATTGTATAAGGACCACAATATTTAGCCTGTAAAGGATGTCCAGGGACTGGCAAAAATACAAGTACCTTATCACCAGGCTCAAAAACTCTGTCCCTGGCATCTTTATCATACCATATTTTCATCTTGTTCTGTACATTTTTTAAGTTTTTCTGAGCAATTTGACAAGCAGTATACAATTTTTCTTTAAATCTAGATACATAGTCTAAAAGATTCAAGTCAGTATGTTCAGTAAGCCACTTTTCCTTAATCAATTTTAACGGTCCCCTTACAGTATGGCCAAATACCAACTCAAAGGGACTAAATCCAAGGGATTCTTGAACAGCCTCTCGGACTGCAAAAAGTAGAAAGTGAACTCCATCATCCCAGTCTCTGTCAAATTGAAGACAAAAAGTTCTAATCATGTTCTTCAATGTTTGATGAAAACGTTCTAAGGCACCTTGAGATTCTGGATGGTACGCACTTGATCTATACTGAGCAATCCCTAACTGGTTCACGACTTGCTGAAATAAACCTGACATGAAATTTGATCCCTGGTCGGACTGTATAGACTTAGGAAGTCCTACTAATGTGAAAAATTTGATCAAAGCTTTGACAATAGTAGGTGTCTTGATATTTCTCAGCGGAATAGCCTCAGGAAAGCGTGTGGATGTACACATGATTGTCAATAAATACGCATTTCCAGTTTTGGTCTTTGGTAAAGGTCCAACGCAGTCAATTAAAACTCTGCTGAAAGGTTCGTCAAAGGCTGGAATAGGCAGAAGTGGTGCTGGTGGTATTTTCTGGTTAGGCTTACCAACAACCTGGCATATATGGCATGATTTGCAGTATTCTGCGACATCATTTCGAAGTCTAGGCCAGTAGAAATGCTGCAAGATCTTAAGGCAAGTCTTCCTTATACCTAAGTGTCCAGCCAAGGGGGTGTCATGGGCAAGACCAATAATTTCTTGCCTATAAACTTTAGGCACCACCACTTGGTATACCACTCTCCATTCCTCCTCTGGGGTAGCATCAGGAGGCCTCCACTTCCTCATTAAAATGCCGTCCTGATGGTAATAGCATTCGGCCACTTTGTCTGCTTCCTCCTGTGGTTGAGCCCGCTGGTTGAGCTGAAGAACCTCAGGGTCTTTATGTTGTTCTTCGAATAAATTCTTTCGGTCTAATGAATGGCTGTTTACATCTGGCCATGGCATAATAACTTTTTTGTTAACACTAGGTGGTTTTATAATAGCCTTTTCTGAGTTACCAGGATCTTCAATATCAGCTATAAAAGTGTCAGAAAGGTCCATGTAATCAAACTGGTTTTCTTGCAAATCCTCATCTTGTTGTTTTCTAGCCATCGCCCTAGTGACAACACAAGCTGGATACAATTCAGCATCATCTTCAGGTAATTTAACACTCACCACTGGTTCACTGGTAACAATTGGTTCAGCAACCACTTTGTTCCTAGCTAGATCATTTCCTAGCAATAATGTAACACCCTCAACAGGGAGATTAGGACGAACACCCACAATAACTGGTCCAGTTATCAAATCTGACTTCAGATAAATACGATGGAGAGGAACATCTATACAACCCAACTCTATACCTTGTAACAAAACGGAGGCACCAACAGAAGTCTTCTCGGACAAAGGCAACACACCTTCTAACAATAAAGACTGAGAAGCTCCAGTGTCTCGTAAAATCTTAATAGGCTGAAGAGTGGTATCATCAACAATAGAAATAAACCCATCAGACATAAAGGGTTTATATTCCTCCATGTAATCACAAAAACTGGACTTAAAAGCCTGACTCGCAGGACATTCCAACGTACTGGTAATATAAGGTGTCGTACAAGCACTGGACTTCGGCTTATTATCTCGTTCATTCTTCTTCTGGAGTCTAAAACAATCAGCCATCAGGTGACCAATCTTCTTACAATAAGCACAAGTCAGTGACTTCTTCTCAAAAGTATCAAATTTTGGACTAGACATATTATAACTGGACTGACTCTTGTTCTGTGGAACAGGCTTACTATCATTATGCTCAGTGCTTTGATTTTTGTAATTTCCACTGGAAGTATTAACATTTTGACCCTTGAAACTTCTTTTATGTGAAAGGGTATAATTATCTGAAATTACAGCTGCATCATGTATTGTCCCAACAGTTTTGTCGTCTAAATGTGTTTTTAAGTCTAAATGAACACATTGTTTGAACTCTTCTAATAACATCAATTGTCTTAGGTTATCAAAATTGTTATCTGTTTTCTTTGAAGTAAGCCATTTATCAAATAGATCTTCTTTTTCTCGAGCAAATTCCACATAGGTTTGTGAATCAAACTTTTTATAAGATCTAAATTTCTGTCTATATGCTTCTGGTACTAGCTCATAAGCTTTCAAAACTTCCTGTTTCACTGTGTCATAATCGGAACTTTTTTCTGATGGAAGTGCGGAGTATATTTCAGCGGCTTTACCCTCAAAAACACTTTGTAGCATTGTAGTCCAATATGGTTTCGGCCATTTCAAATTATTTGCAATTTTCTCAAACTGTGGAAAATATTTATCGACTGTTTTTTTCCACAAAATCTGGGAACCAAACGTATATTTTTTGCTGCATCAAAATATTCTGATTTCAACTGGACTTTAGTGTTGCTTTCTTCTTTGACCATTTCAATTTTTAGTTTTTCCATCTCTAGCCTTTCTCTCATTTCAAGTTCTTTTAATTTAAATTCATCTTCTTTTTCTTTTTTCTCTATTTCCAACCTTTCCTTCATTTCCAGCTCTGCTTGTTTTAATTTAAATTCATGTTCTTTTAATTTGAGTTCATGTTCTAATTCAAGCTGTTTTAATTTAAAAGCGTCAATATTTTCGACCTTAAGTTCAAGAGCCTCTTCACCTAAAATTTCTGAGTCAACTAATTTGTCTATTACCAAATTTTTTATAATTTGTTTTCTCATAGATACTTTAAAATCTAATTTCAGATGTTTAGCAAGCAACACTAATTCCTCTTTCTTTAAATTATCAAAACTCTCCAGGTCTGGCGTTTTTAAAAATTTACCAGCATCAAATGCCATTTTGTAGAATTTTGTTGGCTAGTTATAATACAAATACTAAACAAATTTTGAATAAAATATTTTTAAGATATCCCGGACGAGCCCCCAATTTCTGTTACGGCCAGAAATCGCCTTTAAATTGTAGCCAACAAAAGACACAAATCAATAGTAAAATTTAACAATATTTAATATACAAAAGTTTACAAAAAGGTATTACACAAATATTATTGTTAACTTAACTGTCAAAATACGAGTCCAATCTGTTATCTTTATCTGTATCCGGAAATCTTTCGGAATCCAATTTGAATATTACGTTTACTACTAATGTCACAATCCAGTATGATATAGTTTGTAGAATAAAAGTGTCAATCCAAATGCTGTGAATATTAATGTCTATCAATGTCTATGTCCAAGTTTAATTATGAGAGTTTAACTTTAGTGTCTGTATATATAGTGTTGTCATGGAAAATTCTAGAACACTCTATAATGGAACATTGTGGAAAATCCTGGAAAGTTACAACGGAAGTTTCTGGAATAACGTAGAAGTTTAAATTACGCATCTTTTATAAGGATCATTCTAGAAAGTTCCAATCATTCTGTGATTGTTCCAGTGATTCCTAAACTGCACAGTTATAAGATTATTTGGTAAACAACTATCAGGCCATACAACACAAATTAGGCCAACATAAATAAACATAATAATTACAATATCATAACAATATAAGAATAAGAAGATGTGGTATGAATCCCAATGAGACAAATCTCTTCAAGAGACAAAAAGTAACATATATTACCAATTATAGGTCACAGTATGTCCTTCAACAATGAGTTAAACCCATACCGAATAGTGCTTTAAAAGGCACAAAGTTGACAAATGTGAAACAATTCAAACGAAAAAATGAACGACCTCATTTATGTAAAAAAAAAAATGAACGAAAACAAATATGATTTTTAATATGCATTCTACGAAGGCGTTATAAGAAGTTGTATAATTTGATTTTCATTATCAGTGCTGTCAGCTAATCCATAATGTTAATAGTTATCAAAGGTACCAGAATTAGTTAACGTATGTTTGTCTTTTGAAAACAAAGACGAAAGGTGTGCACGTTAAAAAGTTCCGTAAGATGGTTTTTTTTTTATTTTTAAATTCCTATTTCTTTTTCGATATTTTTCACTTCCAACTTCAAATTTCTCAGTTCAAAGTTTCATACATCATTTCCGAAACAAATTCTGCTTGCTTTGATTTTTACTTTTATTTTTATTTCACAATGCACGGTATGTTCTATCAACGACATTTGTTGAAATCAAGTTAATTTACTATCTACTACATCTTTTTGTTGGCGTTTCTTTATAATAGACTAGTTTGTAAGTTTGTTTGAAAATTTTAGTCAGTATTGTTCTATGTCTATTAGTCTATGATGTATGTTTACACAATGCGGTATCTGTTTGATTGCTTGCCCTTTTTTTCATTTATTAATAGCATTTGATTTTGTCAGTTTTACTTCCTTTTTATGAATTTGCCTTCACGAATATCGATGTTTTTTATACTGCGGGCATTTTTAACGAGACATTTTTTAATGTATGGAGTGTGATACGAAAATCTGCGTTAGTTCGATTGGCTAACCAGTCTCCTAAGACGATATCACGGCATTTCCAATGGCTAGTCGTGAAGTCATTGATGACTTTCAAAGGTGGGCACGATGTACATTTCGTCCATGATAATGGACATCTATGATTTCATCAATAATATACAAAACACTGACACTCTTCACAAGACAATATTCTTTTTGTCAAATATTATTACACTCTGGCGAGTTAAAATGTTCGATGTTAAATGATCTTAAATGAATATTTACAACGGTAAAGGACACATGAGCTTAGTTGATATAAAGCGATATCCCATTCTCATTCGTTATCGGTCGCATATGAATTTCAAGAAAGATATGTTTTACATTACAATCTTGATTTAATGGGAAAATTCGCAAAAAAATTAAAATTTCATATTATGTTCATCCTAAATAAATAAGCATATTCCCAAAATATTAAAGGTTTATTCGTCTAGATAAGTGAGTTATTAGATTTTTAAAATCGACTTTCAATTCTCGGGAAGACGCCATCTTGAAAACTAATGACAACGGATATCTAATTACCACAAAGTCCTAGTACCCAGCATGACATGTCCGTTAATCAGTGTTGAAATGACTTGTCAAGATGATGGATGTACCACCCGAACAAGTAATGAAAGAAGTCTACATATAGGTTTCCAAGATCATCAAATCAAGTAATGCTTCACTAAAATTGATAAGAATATTTCAAAAAATACTTTACAAGACATCTTAAATTTTTTAGAGGGTTAAATATTCAGCGTAAAATGCTGAAGTCAGGTTAAAACAAGCTGTAAATGACATAAGATCGTACATTGGTTTTAGATCGTCATCAAATTTACATTTTTGGCACCGAGATACATTATCAAGTATTGTATAGGAATTATGCCATAATAATGTTATCGTAGTATCAATAAAGTGAAAAAAGTTCGGAGATACTTATGGTGGAGGAATTATAAACTGAGATTTATCTCTTTTGAAAAAGTTTGATGAAATGTTTTTTTCTAACGTATATTTTTAGTTTATATTGGGTTTTCACCTTACTTAACCAACGTTCAAAAACTTGTCTTCTTGAAATCAGCATGGCTTAATACCGGTAATTACCGGGGAATTGTAAAAGTGACATATTCGAGTATTCTTACGGTCGACTTCCTGGCAGGCTTGTCTAATTTAATACACAATGAACAAGGTCAATGAATCACGTGCGTGATCGCGAGTGAACAAGGTGTGCACAGGTAAAATTTATAAAATATACCATACCAATATAAAACTGTCCGTGATATACAGCATGTGTACAGAATTTTTAAAAAAATAAGAGTGGTTATAAGAATAGGCATAGACCAAATCCCCATGTTATCTAATTTCGATTTTACTTTTATTTATATTACAGCACATATTCTGCCGTTTTATATACAATTTTTGGTTCCGTTATTTTTTAATCAGTTCATCCCGTTTAAACCCTCACATATGGGACTTCAGAAAACAGTGCTATATTTCAAAATGAATGCCAGTTATTTTTCATAGAAGTTCATGTATCTAACATGTGGAATAAGAACATCAATTAGTAACTTTCCGACTTTACAAATGCAGAATATACTGTTCAAGTTAGCTTTCGTCTAACAAGATAAGAGAACTGAGAAAAAAAACTGTCATATAAATACAAGCACGCTCAAATCAAAAGAGAAAAAAATAAGTGAGTAAAAGTTAACTGAATCAGCAAAATTAACAACATTTGATATCAAGTGTATTGGTAATAAATTTATGTGATTTTATAGTATAGCTGCTTCCATTATCCAAATGATATCAGATAATCTATATTATTTCATAAGATTAACCCTCCCGACCTCACTAAAATCTGAGACTATGTGTTATAGTAGTATCAGCTAAAATCTCATGCCATACTCTAGAAGTAAAAATGATATACAGGTAAACCTTTCATTTGGCCATGGCTTTCAAATGTCTAAATAAAGTGTTCCCGTACATAGTTTTCCTATTTAGAACAATTAAAATGCTTTTGTCAAACTAGTTCTATTTTCCCTTTTTATTAAACATAAATAAATGATAAAAGTGTATATCATTTCATTCCGACAACTAAATTTAATTTCCAGACTTAAAGCTGGGGTCACACATTCACGATTTTTACTGCCGTCCTTGACAGGACCATTCCCGATTAAAATTTGTCAAAAGTCTGATCAAGATCCTGTGAATCGTGGATGGAAATTCGATTTGTATCTTTCGCCAGGTAAAATTCGACCGAGTCTGTCACGACTGCGTCCCGATTCTACCGAATGTAATCCGACAGAGATCAGATAGTGACAAGACAGTGAACCGACGCTGACGGAAGTTATCCGTTAGAAAACTGTCTGCATAATCGGGATGATCAGGTACTGTCGGAACGTAATCCTATCACGGTCCGCTCTATCGCATTGCAAACGGCTTTGTCTGGTCTCAGTCGTATTGTATTCTGTTATTGTCGGGACTTCTCCAGATCATTCCCGTTCCACAGGCCACCGTCCCGAATACACAGATCATTGTTAGGAATTCGATCCGATACAGCAGAATCTGTCACGACATAGGCACGATTGTGATCCGACTAGAAAAAATCGGCTTAGTTTCCCCGAATGTTACGGGACGCACCTAACTGTCGGGGTGCTTTGCCGAACTATTCGGACCCTTCCCGATCAGTAGGAATCTGTTACGAACTAAAACGACTGCGTTCAGACAATAATAGGACATTCCAGATAATTGAGGATACTAATCCGACTTTTTCACTTTTCGTGTCGTATCGCTGTCTGATCTCAAACGGGAGCAATAATCGGCAATGTGTGAACCCCGCATTAACCGATTCATTTCTTAGTTTTGAAACTTATTTGAATTCAAATAAAATAGTAGCACCAAATATAATTAAATAATTTCACCGCGATTCACTTGTATTTGTCAACACCTTGAAAATGAATTTAAAAATGTGTGTATTAAACGCGACCTCCTGTCGTATAATCCACTGATTCGAATAGACAGTCACACCTGGCACGGTGTGTCCTAGAGGCAAAGCTTATTAGGCAGCAACCATTTGATTTTCTGGGCGGGGATATGTTTTTTTTTTGGAAAAAAAAGTTTGTTTCCAGTTTTTGGAGAAAAAAATAATTTGTTTTTGATTCTGAGAAAAAAAATTCTTTGTTTCACCCTCAGCTGTAATGCTAAAATTGAAAGAAAAAAATTGTTTTCGACATGTCGCGAAAAAAATAGATTGTTTTTGTCCAGAAAAAAAACCATAGCCCCCCCCCCCCCCCCCCCCCAGAAAATCAAATGTTTGCTGCCTTACCGATCTGCAAATAACATTTCACCTTTATACAGGCCTTTCACAGGTATTGTCTGAGAATAATACACACATCGCATATACCTAGTCATAGCGTAGATAGTCAGTGGTCAATAAGCGTAAACCTATATATATTGTCTTTTAAAACAGTTTAAGTTCCATACTTGAATTTATTCACTTTATTAGTCTGAAAAAGCATATATTAAAGCAAAAAAATAATAATAATTTCTTGTGCTGTCTACAAAAATAAATAGAAATATATACGATAAATATAAATATTTATCTCATGAGGTGTACAACTACACGTTTGTGCGTTTTATTTACTTATTATCGGATGGTGATTAGATATAGCATAAGTCATCGGCGCGCTTACGATTTCGTTAAAATATGATTAAAAACCAAGACTTTTAATGATTGTATTTTAAATCCCGGCATGCAAAAACCAGGAGAAAACGTCACGACCTACAGGAAGTAGTCAATATTTTTTCATTAAATATAGAATTTCTCCTTTATAACTGCACATATAGCTATAAAACTTTGTGAATATATATATCATGTCATAATGAACATATTTAAATCATAAGTAAAAAATCTCGAATTTTCCCTTTAAATTTCTTTGCACAAAGAAAACAAAATACATGGATTATCTTTTACTTTTTAGAGAGAAAACAGATTGGAAAAGATTGAAGAAAGTTTAAGAGATTTAAAAGAAATGATTACAATGGTTTGTAGTCCAAGTTTGTCTGCAGCTATTATGCCAACTTTATACAAGACATTATAAGTATTTTTCAATTTGACCTCTAAATAAAATTCTGTAAGTTAAGATGCATTTCTATTAGAAATGTTTTGTAGTATTCATATTTGGTTTTACGTACACAATAGTTCTTATGTATATTTTCAGTGTTAAATGGTATATCATTCATTAATTCGTGTGTTGACTGTCATCTGTCCTAATGCCAGTACGTAATATTCAGGAAACGAGGATTTTAAATACATTCATCAGTATAAAAAATCATCTTTTAAGTTTGTAAATGAGATTTTTAGTGATTTAATAAAATGAAACATTTTTTTGACAATCACCGTTGTTTTATATGTCAAACAGTAACAATGCACATTTGACGGGGACATTTGAACAAAAATTATCCGCTGACCTAATCAATTAAATATTACTGGTATAAAAAAATCTTAAACGTAACAGATAAGATCTTTATAATCATTTAATCAATTGGTTTATAAAATCATACCTTGCGTATAGACAATTTCGTACAGTAAGATAAGTACACTTTTGTAAATATCTTTTTAACAGTTTTTGTATTTAATTTCAGTTACGAGAAGAAAAGAAAACAATCACTGATCAGTAGTTCAGATTCTTCAACAGATTCAAGTTCGCAAGTTAGTAACTGTTTAAAAAAAGCACGTTTGGTTTGTTTTCTCTCCATCTATTTATGACTTTTAAACACCGATATACTATTGTTGCCTTAATTTGCAAAAGGATTTGTTTCTGTTTAAAAAAAGTGCAATAATACACATTACTGCTGAGGAAAGGAGTATTGTACCTATTGCAAAATATTAAATATATGGTTGTTAGGTATTGCTTTGTAGCGTTAAGATTATTAGTGTTTCTTTTTGTCTTCTATTACCGTTTTCCAGCCGTCATGCTGAAGTTCCTTTACACAGATGATTAATGTTGGAAATCGTATGGATTTTGTTCGTACTATTTATGATTTATCATTTAGCGCAACTTTCGTATTTTATCGACTTGTCCAAGGTAACAATGCCTTTTCTGGAAAATTATTCATTGGGCTACATATCGTTCAAAACATTTCTCACGATCTAGTTTGTGTGTGTACTTTATAATACTAAGTTTTGGATAACCTCCTACGCGCACTGCTTTTATTTTTTAGATCGAAGGAACAAAACTGTGTGAATGATGTCTAACATATTTCATTTTTATCTTAAATTTTTGTATCTAATTTTCTCTGTTTCAGTTTAAAATAAACTCTTCATCGAAACCAGGATTGAAATTTCATATTTGCGCCTGACGCGCGTTTCGTCTTCGAAGGACTAATCAATGACGCTCGAATCTAACAATTGTTTAAAAGGCCAAATAAATAAAGTACTCTTAATCAATTCAATAAATGATTATTGAACATCGGTATACTACTGTTGGCTTTATTCTGAAGTTCTTTGTTCATGATATATTGAGATAATTATAATTAGTTACTCTTGGATTACACAAATTTACATGTGGTTTATGCTGAGCCGGACTCAACTAGTTTAACCAGGTAACTGCAATCGCAATCTCGATGAATAAATAACGAACACAACTTGTTTTGATAAATTGTAATTAATATATTCCACCAGAAAGGTTTACAAGTAGTCAGTAGATTGGTAAACTGAAAGAAATAAAAATACAATATTTTACAGTGTGTACGAATTAAATATGAAAGTTAAATACAAGATTTTTAATCGAGTTAAAAACGAAAGTAGAATTTACAGTTCATTTCTCGGAAATAAATAACTTACAGTTCGTATGTATTTATAAATCACTTATCTAAAAATATCGGAGTTAAACAGAACAATTTATCACAGTTTATGAATGAATCAAACGTACTTGACAGTGGTATGTCTCGATTTCCTCAGAAAGTAGAAATGTCGTCCATTTTCCATGTGTTGAAATATGGATGCGGACGGTGTCACAGAAATTAAAGGTGGTCGATAAATACGGTGATTTAAAAAAAATCGGTCCAGTTCAATTTGTTCCGGATAAAAATGAAAACATGTAATAAACATTAAATGTGGAACAGAATACTCCCCGTCTGATGTCTAACTGATATCACTATTTCAAATATATCACACACTTGAATATCTGATTATATAAGTCCAAAGTATCACCATAATATTAATTATACACAGTCATTCTCGATGAGAAGAATCATGTCCACGATCGGTCATGTGTAGACGGATGCTTTTCCATTTACGATTATTCGTACTTCTGCTTTCCGGACATGTTCATCGGAACCTTTAAACGATTTTAATATAACTCCTATTGGCCATTGAGTACGGCAAAGGTTTTTGCCCTTTAGGAGAATAACGTCTCCCTTGATAAGATCACGGCGATCTTCGGTCCATTTTCGTCGTGGTTGTAGTAACGGCAGGTACTCTTTCCTCCAACGGGACCAGAAAACACTGGCCAGAGCCTGTACACGTCTCCATTCGGCTTGACATAGATCCCGTTCTGATCTGAAGTGAAGATGTAATCGGTCTTTTGTGTCAATAACATAGCTGGTGTTAAGATTAGCGGATTTTCTGGATCTGTTGATACTGGTACCAGAGGTCTTGAATTGATTATTGCTGAAACTTCTGCCATGAATGTATATAGCACGTCATGTGTAAGACTCCTTCCAGCGGCGTTGATAAGCATAGAATCAAGTATTCTCCTTGCGATGCCAATCATTCTTTCCTAGGCTCCACCCATCTGGGATGAATGTGGCGGTGTGAAGATCCAAGTTGTACCAGAATTGTACAGAAAGTTCTTGAAGGGTCCATCTTCGACGTTGATTGAGTCAATCTTTAGATCGTCAATTTGCGCCAATAAAGTTTGTTCCACGGTCGGATCGGAAAATCTTAACTTGACCTCTGATAGCGGCGAATCTTCTGACGGCGTTTATGAAGGCTGAAGAGCTCATTTCCTCGATTAGTTCGATGTGAACAGCTCTAGTCACTAAGCATGTGAAAAGAATTGCCCAACGTTTTGAGTTTGCGTATCCACCACGTGTTTTACGTGAAACAATTGTCCAAGGTCCAAATGTGTCTATTCCAACGTTGGTAAACGGAGGTGACGGTTCAAGACGGTCCTCTGGCAAATCAGACATGATTTGACACTCAGTTTTTCCTCTTAGTTTGCGGCAAGTCACACATTTGTGAATGAGAGAAGAGATCAAGCGTTTAGCTCCGACGATCCAGAATCCTGCGGAACGAATCGCTCCATCTGTGAAGTGGCGACCTTGATGTTTTATCTTGTCATGATAGTGTCGGACTAATAATATCGCTATATGATGGCGTCCAGGGACGATTAATGGTTTCTTTTCACGGAGGTTTAAGTCAGATTTGGCAATACGGCCTCCTACTCGTAACAGTCCTCGTTCGTCCAAAAACGGATTAAGGTTGGCTATCGGGCTCCGCTTATGAATTTGTTCCTGACGATTAATGCAATCTATTTCATCTCCATAAACTTCATATTGAGCAAATATTAAAATGAAATTTTTGGCATTCAAAAAGCCTTCCGGAGAAGTCACTAGTGCTGCCTGTTTTGACCCGTGTAAACGGGAGAAACGTTCTAAAAAGGCTATCGCTCGTACAAGTGATGTCCAGTTGGAGAATCTGTTGAATCTATCAGTTCCGATACCTTTACGCTCAGGTGTGGCAAGTGTTTTAGCAGCATTAACAATAGCACGTATTTCTCCATCTTCTTCTGGGTCTATTAGCTGATATATGTTCTCAGAATTTTTCTGTTCTGAGAAAAGAAGTTGTCTTGGTCCTGATAACCATTCACTGCTATGAATTTCGTGAGCAGGTACGGACATCGTTCCCGAATCTGCGGGATTATGGCTAGTTGGTACATAATTCCATTGATTTGGAGAGCTAAATTTCCTAATCTTCTCTACTCTATTAGCGACATAGATAAAGAACCTTCTTGTCTCGTTACTGGTGTAACCTAAGACAACTTTACTGTCTGTGTAGAATTTCACGTTGTCTATGTGTAAATCTAAGTTATCCACAATGGTTTGTGTGATCTCAACTGCTAATACGGCAGCAGATAGTTCAAGTCGTGGAATAGTATGACCACTTGTTGGTGCAACTTTAGCTTTCCCAAGAATAAACCCAATGTTTGATTCACCACTACTATCGGTTGTGCGTAGATATGCAACAGCCGCTATAGCTTTTTCTGATGCATCAGAGAAAACATGTAACTCCTTTGTGGCAGTTTTGCTAAGATACGGCACGTTGGTACGTGGAATGCGTAATGTTTCTATAGCAATTAGAGTATCCCTCCAATATTTCTACTCAGCCGCTGTCTCATTAGAGAGAGGTTGGTCCCAATCGACCGTTTCTGATACTATTTTCCTTAATATAAGTTTTCCTTGTATAATCACCGGAGCCAAAAATCCAAGAGGATCATAGAGACTGTTAATCGTCGATAAAATTCCTCTCCGAGTGATCGGTTTGTTTTCTGATGATAATTGAAATAAGAATTTGTCGGTGTTTACGTCCCAGCTGAGTCCAAGACTACGTTGTAGGGGTTTGCTGTCGGATTCTAAGTCTAGATCCTTTAGATTTGAAGCCAAATCACTGGCATGAAACGCAGACATAACTTCTGCACAATAAGAAGCGAACTTGTGAAGCCTTAAGTTTCCATACTTTGCTAATGCTTGCTGTGTGTCCTTCATGAGCTTAACAGCTTCCTCTTTTGTAGGACATGACGTAAGACCGCCGTCGACATAGAAGTCTCTTGTAACAAAACTAGTCACATGACTGCCGAACTCTTGTCCTGATGCCTGAACTGCTTTTCTGAGTCCAAGTGTAGCAACGGCCGGTGACGGACTATTTCCAAAAACATGAACTCTCATGCGGTATTCGACAAGGTTCTCTTGTAGGTCGTTGTTTTTATGCCACAAAAATCTCAGATAATTCCGGTGGTCTTTCCTTACTACAAAGCAGTGAAACATGTGTTGAACGTCTGCAGTTACAGCGACCATTTCTTTCCTGAAACGCAGCAGTACTCCCAAGAGATCATTGGTCAAGTCTGGACCTGTAAGCAGGACGCTGTTAAGTGAAACTCCGTTACATTTGGCTGAAGAATCAAACACACCTCTTATCTGATCGGGTTTCTTCGGATGATAAACACCAAACAATGGCAAATACCAGCACTCCTCATGTTCGTGCAATGGTGGAGCAAGCTCTGCATGATTATTGTCTAGGATCTTACTCGTAAATGTAAGAAAGTGTTCTCGCTTAACTGGGTTTCTATTCAGACTGGTGTCTAACATATTCGCACGATGTAGAGCTTGTTGTCTGTTGCTTAGCAACGGCTGTCTTGGCACTCGGAACGGTAACGGTGCTACCCAACTTCCTTCCGAGTCTTTCACAAATTCGTTGTCCATCTGCTTCATGAACATTTTGTCTTCATATGACATTCCAGGCTTATCATCGTCCTTTGTTTTTTCAAAGAGTGGCGATTGTAAATCTTTCTTAACGGGGTATGTGTAGTTTTCCCGAATGTCAAATTTGCTTGTACATGGTTGAAACGTTGAAGGTTGTCCTGTAGGTAAAATGTTGGTTATTTTGACATTTAACTCGAGAGGCACATGCTGCTTGTTAATGCAAGTTTCTCCTATCACTACCCAACCCAGTTTCAATTGTAGTGCATATGGAGTTTTGGATGGTCCTATACGCTGGTCAAGCACATGGTGTGCTTCTATAAGGTCTCTGCCAATTAAGAGAAGAATTTGGCAATTTTCCTCTATTGGTGGAATGCTACTCCTAAGTTCTTTTAAATGAGGGTGATGCATTGTTACTTCAGGAGTAGGTATTTCGTCCCTATTATTGGGAATATGATCACATTCAATCAGTACAGGAAGGTCAAACTTGTCATCACCATTCATTGATACCATGACGAAACCTCTTCCTCTTTTGCCGGAAGTGACTACTTTGCCGGAGCATGTTGACAAAGTATAGTTCTCCGGTTTATCTTTGACGTCGAAAAGATTAAAGAATTCGGGCGATGCTAGCGACCGGTTGCTTTGGTCATCAATGATGGCGTACATGCGAATAACTTTGTTTTGGTTATCTTTGTGATAAACATTCACAGGAAGTATTTTAGCACAAGATTTCCCGCCATATGTATCTTTGCAGATCTCAGTACAGGTAGAGTTAACTGAGGTTGCCTTAGTTTCAGCCGATTCTATAGGCTCCCCGCCGTAGGCTTGCTTAGGCGAGCTAGACTGAGAACTTGCAGGTTGCTGTGGTCTAGTGATGTGAAGTGCGGTAGTGTGTTGTTTACTTCCACATTCTTTACAACTTATGCGTGCATTGCATTCACGACTTCTGTGTTTGGTAGAATCACAACACTTGTAACAGACATTGTTTTCTTTCAAAAGACCTTTGCGTTCCTCTATTGATTTTGCTCGGAACGCTCGACATTCATTTAAGGAATGCTTTGTATTGTGCAGAATACAAAGACCTTGTTTGCTGGCGTCTCCAGATTGCTGCTCAACCGCTGTTTTATGAGTGCCAACTTTAGTCTTGGGGTAAGACGTGAACCTTGGCGCAGTACCTTTTGTATTTGGTGTGGCTTTTGACCCAAAGATGAACCCAGGATCGTTCTTTGTTTTGCTTATTTCTCTGAAGAAGGCAGAGAATTCTGTGAAAGGTGGAAAGGCAACTTCATATATGGACTTGTATCTTGTAGCCCTTGTGGTCCACTTTTCTTGGAGTCCGTACGCTAATTTTTCAACAATAGGATTTATCCCGGACGAGGAGTCAAAATATGCTAGCAAACATCCCAGCTTGGGATTTTCCTTGTGATATTCTATTTCTGATAGAATGTCAGACAGTTCGTAGAGACGTGCATTGTCCTTATTCGTCAAGGTTGGGAATTTGGCAAGTTTACTCATGAGAGAGGCTTCCAACATTTCTGGAGCACCATACCGCTCGTCAAGCCTCTTCCATAATCTCTGTATACCTATGTTAGGATTATTGGCGTTCGACACTCTTATGCTAATGGCGTGTTTAGCAGACTCTGGACCGAGCCACTTGATCAGTAAATCTATCTGTTCTGAGTCAGAGACTTGTAACTCATCAGTCACATTCTTGAAGCTTGCTTTCCAAGTATGGAAGGATTCTGCCCGATCGTTAAAGCTTGTTAACCGGGAGAAAAGCAGGTCCTTACGTAAGAGAAATCTAGTTATCTCCGATGTGAGGCTGATTTGTTGCTGGTGGTATGTCTCGATTTCCTCAGAAAGTAGAAATGTCGTCCATTTTCCATGTGTTGAAATATTGATGCGGACGGTGTCACAGAAATTAAAGGTGGTCGATAAATACGGTGATTTAAGAAATCGGTCCAGTTCAATTTGTTCCGGATAAAAATGAAAACATGTAATAAACATTAAATGTGGAACAGAATATGGTTTCATATAATATATTAAATCATAAGTGGTGACCAATATATATATGTCTGTGATGTTCGCTTAAATTGTATAACTTTTCAAGATTTTGATAGTGTCTCAGTTTGATTCATTTGACAACGTGCTATTACCGAAGAAGGATATCTGTTATCCGAAATATCTAATATTTGTTCATTTTATAGTTATTTTACGTCGATGCCGTACCCTTTTGACTTATATAGTATATTTTGTAGTGAACAGTATCATTACATGATCCATCGCCCTGTAAGATTAATCGTTGACTATTTATTCAGTCATTTTATATATATATAGTTCTAGATACTTTTACACATGTAAATGCTACCAACAGATGATGTATTAAATGATACTTACACGGATGCATGTTCACCTTGTACATACTTCAACAACAAAAAATACTATGTGTCTGTCAAATCAAATTAACTTTTAAAACTTTGAACGTCAAATAGCACCCGTGATGTCAGAAGACAGCTTATCTCACCCAAATTTTAAAGAAATACTCAATGGAACATATTTCATAACATAAGGAAGATACTAAACTAATTCTGGTTTAGTCGACGTCATTTTGCTGTCAATGATAGATTATATAATTGAAATAAAAAATTGGTTTCCTCGTAACGTTGATGTGTTCCCATCAGTTTTATTTTGAGGCTCGTAGTTGTTTTCGCTTACTCAATTAAAGACTATTGAACAGCGACATACAACTGTTGTCTTCATTCGGAAGTTTTCTTCTGAAAAAAAGAGAAATTAGTTACTCTTAAACCAATTTACTTCCGGTTTCATATACTATGTTTAGATGGACAATTATCGTATTTGCACTCATACCACATCTTCTTATATCTATAAATCATAAGTGGTGACCAATACATATATGGTTCGAGATTTTTTATAGTATCAAAATCTAGTAGTATTTTTCTTTAAATCCAATTATCTATAAATTTGATGAGATCAAAACGGTCAAAAACTAGTAAAAAAAAAACTTTACTCTTGACATTGACCTCCATTTCAAGGTCATGAAACAAAGTTTACAAATGAAAAGTCTCTGGGTAATAATTGTCAGGATATAATGTTGCCATCATATTTCATATTTACAAGATGAGAAAAATTTGTAAACTTTCAACCAAATATTGTTAGCGACGACAAGCTCCAAATAAAAATTTTGTAAATTTTCTTATGGAATATTCATTACGGATTTTAAATAGTAACAATCACAATTCAGAAAATTGAACATGCATTTGACCCTTGACTTCGTTCTCTTCTTTTGTCGTAAAGAACCTCAAACTAAAAGACTATATATAGGTCTCTTTAACTAACAGTTCTATTAACTCCTTCTAAATACGTAAAGGAAAATACATCTCATATGCCACTTCGGTCAAGATATTTCTCGACAACTTAAGAATGTATCGAGCAATTTTGAAAGATAAAAGTGTCGAAATTGTTCGCTATTGCGAAGGATTTGTACGCACAAGAAAAGCTTCGTCGGGGGAAACCCCCTTCCTAAGAATACTAATTGGTTTAAATGGTTAGATATAATGTACAATATATCAACGGGACATCTTTCAAAACAAGAAGTTTGACAAGAAATAAAGGTGAAAGAAGAAAACAAATCATAAAAAAATAAAAACCTCTACACAACGAAGATCTGTCCACCTTGCCAATGTTGATTCAGAATTCGATATATTGGACAAATATTTAGATAAATATGCTACTGGTCTCACTGAATAAAGGCTTTGGATTTATGAATAAAACCCAGAGTGAAAGGTCATTTAAGTTTGTTGTTAAAACACACAAAAAAAATCCTAAGTGCAAGTCGAAGTGCAAAAAATATCCAACAAATTTGTATTATTTGTATTCGATAAATAATTTTAAACGTATTAGCAAGTGTCAAAAAATATCATGAAACTGAGGTTAACTTGACGTGTTTCGAAAGTATAAACTGTTACACATGAAGTAAATAAACGCCCGACAAGGGCTGTATAGCTAGTCAAGATCGTTAAAAACTTCCATTTGTTGATCAGCTATCCTACTAAACTATGATTTAAAGGAACGATAAATTACATTTAAAATTGATAGTATAAAAATGGTTGAAATTCTGGTAGATAAGGTAATGCATATCTTTCTAGTATAGCCACATTTTCAAAATGGGGGAAAACATGACAAGAATTATAATAAAGAATAAAACTTTCAGACATAGTAAATACTGATAAAATAAAAACAATAAAGACGTGTTGTGATCTTTCCATCTATTTATATGAGGGATAAATACAAATGTTTACATATATATATTGAAGAAAAAAAACTGAAATTGTCTTAGTTCTTTCGTAAACAGATTGGAACAAAACACTGTATAATCAAAGTACTGAAGTACTGAACATTTGATGACCGCAAGTTCTTGTGGATGGTTACAAGCAACTGTTTAAAAAAATCACATCTTTATACCAGAAAGTGATGTTAATGTACAAGTGCATGGTGGACACACTTCTATAATGATTCGATTTTTCATATAGATTGGATTTGAGTAGGCATTCATATTTTCCCGCAAAACGAGAGAGGAATGACCAATCACTCTGCATGTATCTTTATATAATCTTCATCTTTATAGGAGCTTGCAATCGTTCTTGAGATAATCTTCCGCATGTGTTAACACAATTTTCTGTACGTCTGCGCAGACATTAATATTTTTTACTTACATACATATAAAACATTTTAATATTATTAAATTATGTTCTAAAAAATAATTTGATGAGTATTCATTAAAGAAATGAATTGATAGCAAGCGATAAGGAATGTTATTTTGCCCTCGATGATGTCGGCGTTTTTATCATGTTTATAGATCGGTTAAAACCCAAAACTAATTTACATCATGGAAATTAAGGCGATGGCAATACACCGGAATGCCCTCAACTGTCATCCGCTGTAAAAAATTAAGTCTTTGGTCTATGAGTGAAAATAAATTAACGAAGAAAAATATTAATAGTTTTCGAAGATCTTTTGTAATGATACAAATAATAGAATGATGGTGTTTTCGTTTTTCACAACATTAAACAGTATCAATTGTACTGCAGTAAATGAATATTTTTTCATGAAATATCATACTTTTTGGAGGCATATCAATATTATAATGAGAAAGAAAACGGATCCATGATCGTCTTTTGTTTAGCTTTGAGTTCCAAATTTCTAGGTTAACCTGTATTCACCAAAACCTTTCGAAATTCATGGCTCTCAATGCTCGTCAACTTCGAACTTTATTTTGCCTATTAACTGATTATAATGCCACTGATGAGTTCTTTTGTCTTCCGTACACTATTTTAAGCTTAGTGTTTTAATGAGTGTTTTTAGATTATTTCAAATTACCTTCAGTGATGCTCGAGGCCGAAATGTTTATAATTCAAAATCTCATACAGATGTTGAATAGAATTGCCAGTTCCGTTTAGACAACAGGTCAATTAGAAATGTTTTAATTGGTATGGACATGCATTGGTTAAAAACTCAATTTTCTCAGAACATAGTTAACCTTCACAGAAGGTAACTTAAAATTTAATATATAATATCATAATCATAGATGTTTTATTTAACAGATGATTCAGAATCGTAAAAGACGAAATCAGTATGCAGAGTTGTTTCATATTAAGAAACGGGATAACTTTTTGTGCTTTGTCATATCTGGAGCATTGCTTTTTGACTAGCCTATCCAAAACGACAGCCTTATGCCATTTGAGGTATGCTACTGAATGTATGGACACCTAAAAATAAGGGCATTTATGGAAGCTATCTGTTATTCGCACTAGCATATATTTTAATGTGTCGATTTAAGCGATCTTTTTTATATTGTGTCGTGCTTCTGATAATTGATAAATATCTTAATTCGAATACACATATCTTAAAACAATAGATGAGTTAGTTACATTTACAAATACTTATTATGGACATACCAAACAAATGTGTTTTTTTTTTTATCTATTTAGTTTTTTTTATCTATTTAGTTTTTTTATCTATTTAGAGTTGTTTTTATCCTTCTTGTTTGGTTGTTTGTTTGGGGTTTTTTCATTATATTTTTTCTCACTTTGTGTTATTGAGTTCTTATATCTGATTTCAATATTTTTTCTTATAATATGCATTTTTACGATTTAACCTCTGCTTTCTAAATGTTTTCCCTCTTTTCTACCTGGAACAAATAATGTAACCGTTTTTTCGATAGGTTAAAGACTGACAATATTTCTTATTGGTGATATACAGTGGCTTCCAACTTTATAAAACATTCATTTATCATCAACCAAAATATGTTTGTTTGATTGCAAAAAGGGGCTCAATATGTTGTTTTTGTCCTTTAGACCTCGAGTTTATTTCATCAAAATAAAACCCAGTACCACACAGAACGATTGCCTTGTGACTTGCAATTGTAGGTAGGTACTGCAAGATTGGTAAACTATAACAGGTGTGGTAGCCTATTCCTCTCGTCCTTGTCTTTGATTATTTAATGTTTCCGGACGTTATTTCTTACCAACTTTTGAATATTTGTTAGTTATTGACGAATAACCCGAATGAGGACTTAAGGTTTGCTATCCGTCTGTTTGTATGTTCGGTATTTTTCGAATTTGTTCAAATCATACTTTCTCCCATTTATAATGTAATCCAAAAATATTCATATCATAACACTTTCAAAATTGAGATTTATGGTTTAGTGATTGCTGTCGAAATTTTGGTCCTAGCACAACTAAAACATCTCTCATTTTTGTAACTCCGTGGTGTCAAACACTTAATCTCAATATTTTAAATATTATAAACATGAAGCGGTAAGAAAACAACAAGATATACGTTTAAGTTACTTGGTTCTTACCTTTTTTTATGTTATCGATACTATCATTTTATAAAAATTGTGAAAATAAGCGATTTTTCGAGGATTTACCTCTAGACATTTTCTCTGCAAAAGAAGGATTCGTATATGTTGCTGCCACATTTTTCCTGCAACTTGGTTTGCAATAACCAAGGGTATATTTTACAATTGTATATGTACATATTTGGAGAATTTTAATTATAATATTAGTTTCGAAATAAATCATATGCTTACATGTTTTAACTAACTGCAATGTGGGACACTGAATATACAATGCCGTATGGCAAATACTATTGAAATGTGTCAACATGTTACCCATTCGAAAGATATAAACTTTTTAAGTCAGATATTACAAAGGGAAAAGGTTATTTCAAATATATGTATATTATTTAGAAGTTTATATCATAGCATTTATTTTTGTTGACGTTGAATAGCTATTTAGTAATCAGCCTTCAATTGGTCGCTGTTTTATTAAATCAATTTGCTATGTATTCACCCTGTATATCAAAGAACTAAACCATATAAATGTTGGATTGAAATTATGATTGCATTTTTTTTTCGAAATGGAATTATCTTAGAACAAATCAGCTATCTAATTGGAAATATACAATTTTCAGAATATTGACTTCAAAGTTATCAACTGTGGACTATTATGCTAACGAAATTGAACACAAATTACAACTGATATGAAGTATAAAAAAAATCTCAATACACTAATTGTTTGCCTATTTAACTAAACCCATCTATTGACTAAGGACCTTAATAAGTCAAACGACACTAAGTTTTATGTTAGAAAAAAGGTGGATAGTATGGTTGTAAAATATTAAATAAGAGAGCGACCATTTGATATTTGTTATGTTATAAATAAGTTTTAATGGTGTGTTTATTTTTGACAATATATCCATGATATACCTCATATACTAATAGTTTTATATTTTGATTGAGATTATAACACAATGTTGACTGGTGTACTCATTTTTTTAACATATTTACCTATAGTGTCTGTTATGTTCACACATTGTTGTCAAAATAATGCGACTGTCATACAAAAGAGTGGTTAAGCTAACTTTAAATCAGGTTTTATCCACCAGTTTCTACATCAGGAAATGCCTGTATCAAGGCAAGGAATATGACAGTTATTTTGCATTCATTGATGTGTTTTGAGCTTTTGATTGTGCCAATTGTTTTTGAGATTTCCTATTTTTGTATTTTGACAGTTTGGTATGTTTGTTGTTTAAATTTATTCAGACATATTATTCAGTGTATATAAAGTGCGAATCCAGTCAGTTCATTTTCACTGTTGTATGCGAGTATGTTCATTACTTTAACCTATAATGGTTTACTTTTTTAAATTGTTATTTGGATGGAGAGTTGTCTCATTGGCACTCACACCACATCTGCCTTTATCTATTGTAGAATAAAAGATCATGGGAAAACTTTATTTGTTTACGTTTTGAAAATACCAAAATAATTGATTTGAAACTAAATTTTAACATATTTTCATTATGATGTGTCTTTTTAATGTAAAATAACAGTATTAAAGTTCAAATATGTGTAATAAATGCAACATAACATAGGATATCAGTTATTAAAAGCGATCCATTTTCACTATAGATGCGATGAATTATCACTGTATGGCATTCATTTCTGATGTAGAATTTTCGAATATGCGATGAATTTTTATTGTAGATTAATGTAATAATTAAACTTGCAACAAATGAAAAACGTATTTGATTACTTTAATACTTATCATGCTTATATCTATTTATAACTTGTATATGTCTTTAGAAACTGGCTGGCCATTTATACGTTTTCCCACAGTATTGACATGTGTGAACTGTAAACAAAAATGTTTCCCCGCAATGTTTTTTTATTCCGGTTCGTATATTGCTATGATGTCGTTATCGTCTGCGTCGTCCGAAGACCAATTTGGTTTCCGATCAACTTTAATTTAAGTAAATGGATCTACATAAATTTTAAAGAAGGTTCAATACCACAAAAAAAAGGTTGGGATAATGTTGGGGATGATGGTTCCAATGTTAATAACAAAGTTTCCATTGGAACTTCTGTTAGGTGGAACAAATATACGTTGACAGCACAGTATTGCGCATACGATTTAAGATCTTCGACCACATTTACCTTGTGTCAGAAACCTGTATAACGTCATAAATTTGATCACAATTAAATTCAGATAGTATCAAGCTTTAATATGTCCAAATTTGCCCTAACTGTTCAGTGTTCGATCTCTAAGTCAGCGAAGCATTTTTAATGTTTTACTATAAAACGAGCAGATGTGATTAAAAGTTGCTGTTGCTTTCTTCATATGGTAAGCTATGCTAGCATAGGTGTATCCAGGGGGCCTTGGAAAAATTTGGTTGATTATATAGGGAATCACTGAAGCATGACTTTAGCCCCGTCCCCCCTTTTTAGGTCAGACATCGATCCTCCACTGCCCAGTTCTGCTTTTGAAGTGTTTGGAACAATGAGTACAAATCAGGCTTTCTCCATGCTATCAGTTGTTATGCTTATTGAGAAGTCTTAAAATTTTAATTCACACTGGTCACATTTGTTTAACCCATTAGTGTGGATCTTCTTATGCCTAGGAAAACTATTTACCCATTTTGTCTTCAAAGGACAATACGTGCATTGGTATGAAGACCCCTCCTTAACTTTCTTTCTTTTTTCTGTGATTCATGTTCACTTGCCTCCCCTATTGTTGAGCCCCCAAATGCCTCAACATCCATATTCTGAAGGAAAGATAGTTTTTAGCTCGATTGTTGCTTGCATGTTCTTTACTGTATAAAATGAAACGACAATGTGACATATAATTATCCAAAGTCATTAAAGCTTGAAATACAAGTTAAGTTATGAAGGGATAACTTTATCTGTCAAAAAACGTATACTGATAAAGTTGCATTGGAACATGATGTACGTGTTGTGCAGCACCCTTGATACTACCGCAGAGATCGAACCCTGAACAGTTTAGGGTAAGTATGTACACAACATTCAAGCTAGACTTCATTTTTGACGAAATCAAAAAAATGTTGAATTTCGGACCCTTTGGGCCTCAATGTGGACCATTTCGATAACTTGGCCCAAAATACCAAAATCCCAAATTTAAAAACACGGTAAGATTCAGCATTCCAAAGTACCCAAAATATTCAACTGTTGTTGAAATCCAAAAGAATTTATTTCTTGACAGTTTGGACCCCACAAACTTGTTAAATGGGCCAAAAATTAAAAAAATAATAATAAACACAATCATGTATGGATTCAGCCTAACAAAGAACCTCAAATTGTATTTTGGACCCTATGGGCCAATTTAAAACCGGACCCAAAATCAAAAATCTTACTTCCAAACCTAATTGTCAAGAAGTGATTTATAAAAAAATATTAGAAAGTATTGTTGTTTTTATCCCATTCTATTTCGACATAACATGCGAGATGTACGTATTCAGTGATGAAGTTTCAATGCATTGGATAAATATAACTACACTTTAAATAAAGATTCTGATGAATTATAAAAAATTCTATGACATGCTTCTTCTGATTGGTAAATAGACCCATACTCGAAATCCAATGATGAAATTTGTTTGCACATGCGTATAATGACTACTGCAGAAACATGAATTTTATCAAATTGGCATGCATTTGAAAATATTTTGCATTAATCTAAGAAACACTTTCAACTCTGAAATGATCCACATATTGTTATATTATGACAACGATGTGTTTTATTTGAAATAAATATTAATTCTATTGAATGTATTGGAGTGTTCAACCAAACTTTTCATCTCAAAGTCAGCACTATCAAATCCTTTTCTTACTTTAATTATTGTTTGTGCAAGTTGGCTGAATTTGAAATTTAATGCATAAAAATTTATAAAATTCATACAGTGAAAATGCACCGCATATACAATACTAATGAATCGCTCTTCAGTGAAATTGAAAGTAAAGTATCATTATTCAACAGTAAACATGACTCGCATAAAGATAGCATCATAGTGGAATTCAATACAATATGGACAAACTGAATAAATAAAGCTATTCTGCGTTATACAATATTAATAATTGTGTTGTAATGAATATTTTTTTGCAACTACATCTTCCCTGCTAGTTTTTAATCACCTGCACGATTTGTTCGTAAAACGTCCTAAATATTCACCTATTTCGGTATATATTTCACGTATGGATGGCTTTCGGCGCGTTAAAAACCCGTTTCCATCTCTTATTTTGTATAACTTGTATTATTTATTACTAAATATAGTACATGTGAACAATTTTCTTCATTTTCTTCAAAAATCATAATTTTTTCGTCTGTTTATTTACCATTCTACATCAGAAATGCATGGCATATACAGTAAAAATGGTATTTTAGGATCCGCACTTTACATACACTGTTATTCTTGTTGATATTTATGATATTATTTTTTAGTATCAATAATTACCAATACCTATCTATTGACCAAGGACCTAACTAAGTCAAACGACACAAAGTTTTATATGAGAACAATGTGGATAGAATGGTTGTGAAATATAAAATAAGAGAACGAGCATTTGATATTTGTTAATAGATATAAGAAGATGTGGTGTGAGTGTTTATCAATATGTTTTAATGGTTTGTTTATTTTTGACAATATATCCATGATATATATCATATAGTTTTATATTGATTGAGATTATAACATAATTTTGACTCTTGTACTCTTTTTTAACATTTTTACCTATAGTGTCTGTTTGTTATGTTCACACATTGTTGTCAAAATAATGGGACTGTCATACAAGAGAGTGGTTTAGCTAGCTTTAAATCAGGTTTTAGCCACCAGTTTCTACACCAGGAAATGCCTGTACCAAGGCTAGAATATGACAGTTGTTTTCCATTCATTGATGTGTTTGAGCTTTTGTTTTTGCCAATTGTTTTTGAGATTTCCTTGGAGTTTTGTATTTTTGTTGTTTTACTTTATTCAGATACATTATTTTTATTGATATTCATAATCTTATTTTTTTTTAAGTATCAGTAATTACCAAAACCTTCTTCTTTATTTTGGATTTAAATATTATTCATTCGGTATCATCGTGGAAGTATATTTTTTTTCAAGACATAAATTAAAAATCATAGACAGTGATTGAAAGATTACAATTTAAATTTAATATAGAAAAAAACAGATTGGCGATTCATAATCGGAATTGGATGCAGAACAAAATTCTTCTTTGTAGTTGGAAAATGTACTAGTGTTGTTTTCTTTTAATCATAATATGTATACATTAAATAGATAGATGGATTGGTTTAAACAGTATAATTATGTTTCGTATATTTACTTTCAGAAATAGCAATGCTATTATAACATGTATAATGCATATTTTTGTACGTTTTATACTTTTTAAATTAACATCTATTATATCAGTAAATAATCAGTTTATTATAGTGACTTGTTAACATGTATCAATAAATATAACACAATAAAAAGTGTGTATAGTCAATGTTTCACTCGGCCATTGGACATATAAGTCACATATAAATTTTGATATATTATTACTCAATTAATTCAAGATCAAACATAGACGTAATTATGCTCCCCAAAAGAAATTTAAAGATGAATGGTCGATGCCTTGGTATTCCCATTTTCTACTGCAAAATACGGAGACATAAGATATTATATGTGTGGGCTATTTCGAGCTAGGGACATCCCGAACTATAACAAACAGGGTTGAAAGCAATCATAACAAAACAAAATCCAATGGAAACTAATATATATATACGTTGTGTTAACTAGTTTTATAGACATAGATTATTAAATTATTACACCAGGGTTTTCGATATCACAAACTAGTCAAAACATTTACTAAATTTTATCATCGGTATAACGACATCATTCGTAAATATAGCTCAACATGCAGACTTCTAATACGTTCAGGTATTTCACATCCATTTTTTTATGTAAATATTCTTTATAAAGCACAAAGGTGTCAGTATTCACCTCAGAAACTTACAAAACCTTTGAATAGACTTATTAAGAAGGGATATAATTACGATACTGTTGTCAAGTCATTAAAGATTGCATATTTTGGCGTTAATAAGGGGACGAAGTCCCCTATTACGGCAGAAAAATCAATAAAAAAAAAAAAAAAAAAAAAAAAAATCGGGAAAATTTCCTTAATTTTTCATTCTACTAATGAACTCAAAATCGTTAACTTTTTTTTTCAGATCTACTTCCTGTTCCGGTTTTCTCCGCTTTTGCGCAGATATCTGTCTTGTTTGCATGAGACTTTGAAAAAATTTATATTTATCAGTCTAGTAAAATATAAGATTGGATCTCAATACAAATTCAATTTTAATAATTGTTTGATATGAAAAAACGTTACCTGATGAAAGCGTTTCTTTTGTTTACATCGAATATGACGTCATAACTTAAAGAACGTCACAGCTAATTCCCTAACAACAGAATCAAAATCGGGAACGTTACGTACGGTATGTCGGTTTCTTTTATCAACGTGATTGAATTAAAAAATAAATACATACAGACTTCGTCCCCATTCACAGGTTATGCCTGCCTCATATTATTGAGTCACTGATAAGGTCTTTGCATCGGAACTAAACACATTTATTCTAAAAACAGTTCTTGGCATGACACGGGTTATGTTCATCTCATATATGTTATGATGGTATGATACTAAACCCCTAACGGGAAGGATTGTGCCTGATGTTCATATGATGAAATCGTAATCTTTCAGTCAGTTTAATTGAAGTCTGGAGCTGGCATGTCAGTTAACTGCTAGTAGTCTGTTGTTATTTATGTATTATTGTCATTTTGTTTATTTTCTTTGGTTACATCTTCTGACATCAGACTCGGACTTATCTTGAACTGAATTTTAATGTGCGTATTGTTATGCGTTTACTTTTGTACATTGGTTAGAGGTATAGGGGGAGGGTTGAGATCTCACAAACATGTTTAACCCCGCCGCATTTTTGCGCCTGTCCCAAGTCAGGAGCCTCTGGCCTTTGTTAGTCTTGTATTATTTTAATTTTAGTTTCTTGTGTACAATTTGGAAATTAGTATGGCGTTCATTATCACTGGACTAGTATATATTTGTTAGGGGCCAGCTGAAGGACGCCTCCGGGTGCGGGAATTTCTCGCTACATTGAAGACCTGTTGGTGACCCTCTGCTGTTGTTTTTTATTTGGTCGGGTTGTTGTCTCTTTGACACATTCCCAAATTTTATTAAGTGTCTTTTACATGTTTAATGTTGAAATAAAATATGAAGATGAGGTATGGTTGCTTATGAGACAACTGTCCGAAAAAGTTTAATGGAATGGATGAAAAAGATAGTCGAAAGATATCAGACGGACATTCAAACTCATATGTCGAAAATAAACTGACAACGTCATGGCTTAAAAAATAAAAAGACCAATAGACAAACAAACGAACTTAAAACACAATATATAGCAAGCTAAAGACATGAGCAACGGGAACCCCACCAAACAGTGGTGTAACAATACAACATAACAACCAAGTATAAAAATCAGTTGAAAAGATCTTAACTCATCAGATCGATACAAAGCAGAAAAACAGTAAATACGCAATTAAAAATTCTGTAATTGATTATGCAAAAAAGATGTTACTCGCATTCTATACGGATCCGGTTTTTTTTTAAATTCTATAAATACACATTCGATTTATGAATATACGAAAAGTGGCAAACATACATAATTGAGTGATATACATTAGTGTTGTATGCGTTTTAATTTTAGTTCATTTATATGTTTTGGAGTTTAGCATGACGTCCATTTTCACTGAACCAGTACACATTTGTATTTTCGGACCAGCTGAGGCCCGCCCCCGGTGCGGGATTTTGTTGCGTTGAAGACCCATTGGTGGCCTTCAGCTGCTCTTCGGTCGAGTTGTTGTCTCTTTGACATATTCCCAATTTCTGTATCTCGGTTAACCAATTTTAATTACGTAAACACATATTTCGAATTAAATTTATGAAAAAAAAATCGAACTTCCTATGTAATAAAATATACGGAATCATTTCTGTACATGATATGTTATATTAAAAAAAATTAAAATCACAAAAATACTGAACTCCGAGGAAAATTCAAAACAGAATCCTAATCCTAATCAAATTGCACAATCAAATGATAAAACACATCAAACGAATGGACAACAACTGTCTTATTCCTGACTTTGTACAATGCCTGTCGTACCAAGATAACATATATATACGTTATAATACCGACCGACCATTTTTTTTTTTACACTGATACCGCAAAATAATTATTTTTTAAGTGTTGGACTAATGGGTTGTCCTATTATTGGGCTGTCGGATTATTGGTTTGTCGGAACAATGCGTCGTCGGACTAATGAGCTGTTAAGACTTGTTGGCTGTCCGATTGTTGGGTTGTCGGAACAATGGGCTGTCGGACCAATGCGCTGTTGTTTTTGGTCTAGTATTTGTCATGGTGTTGTCTCTTTGTCTACGAATTATGACTTCACATATCCTATATATTCCACCTCTCTTTTTTTAACCCTCGCCTTATCAAAATTTTCAACTCTTATTTTAATTTATACCTTGTACATTAAAATATGTTTTCAGTTAAAAAAACTCCTGCACGGCGGTCCTGTTGGTTGTCGGATTAATGGCGTGTATCCGTTTCACACATTTAATATATTGGTTATTTAGTGATCTTTTACCTCAAAATTATACCGTGATAGATCAATCACTCGAGACGGTATAATGTATTCACGTATAGGTTATGCTCACTATAATCTTCGACCTCCAAATGAAGTGCTCATGTGACCCCCACTTTTATACAAAAGCCCATATATGATGAAGATTAGATGCAAAAATTAAAACTGTATCCTTAAATTTGACAGCAATAAACCAAACTACCAAATAATCTTCTGTAGAGTTATTGGAGATTCAAAGTCGGATTATTTGGTTGTCGTACGTAACAATGTGCCGTCGGACTAATGAGCTGTCAAACTTATAAGCTGTCAAATTACTCGTTGGGCACAACATATTGTCTTTAAGTGTATGAAATGATAGGAATGTATAATTGTACATAATTATACAATATTAGGTCAATGTCAGAAAAATATTAACTCTTTTGTATGAGGCTGAGAAACTGGGGAAGGACTAGGTTGTACCGAGTCCTTCTCACAGTTTTATGCCGGGACTTAAAAATAATTATTGTGCGGAATCAGTGTAAAGAAAAATTCGTAAGGGTTCCACGGAACCCAGTGTCTCGCCTACTTTTGCTGTTAATCGCAGACTCAACAAAAATGAGGAAAAACATCAATAAAAATTTCCCTCTCGATACTGTCTTTTGATTGAAAGAAGTTTCCAAGTTTGGTAAAAAAATCCAGGATAGTTTATGAATCTAATAAATGATTTATAAACTTTAACTGCAGACTGTATGTAATGTTAACTGGAAGAAAAACTAAGTCCATTTATAAGTAAAATACGGAAAAAGTGATTTTTTTTTTTACAAAATTTACTTCTGAATAATATCTTATGATCAGAAACAAGCTTTTGTTTAAGTTTGGTAGAAATCCAGGATAGTTTAAGAACATTATAAAAATTTTAAAAACTTAAACCACAGAGTGAATGTTTTGTTTCTGGCAAAAAAACTAAGTCCATTTATAAGTAAAATACGGAAAAGTGGAAATTTATTTTTACAAAATTTTCTTCTTGATACTATCTTATGATCATAAACAAGCTTCTGTCCAAGTTTGGTACAAATCAAGGATAGTTTATAAAAGTTTATTAAAATTTTAAAAACTTTAACCACAGAGTGAATGTAATGTTTCCTCGCAGAAAAACTAAGTCCATTTATAAGTAAAATACGGAAAAAATGGAATTTTAGTTTTACAAAATTTACTTCTGGATACTTTCTTATGATCATAAACAAGCTTCTGTCCAAGTTTGGTAGAAATTCAGTATAGTTTAAGAAAGTTATTAAAATTTCAAAAACTTTAACCACAGAGTGAATATTTGTGGACGCCGCCGACGACGACGCCGACGACGACGGAATGTAGGATCGCTTAGTCTCGCTTTTTCGACTAAAGTCGAAGGCTCGACAAAAATGGTCGGTCGGTATCATAACGTATATATGTCACAAAAGATCATGTACAGAAATAATTCCGTATATATTATTATGTCTAGGTAGTTCGAATACTTTTTATAGACTTTATAGATTTGATTAGAGTAACTAGTTATTAAGTTCCTCCGGAACTATTCGGCTAGTTAGTTCTTTCCGCCCCGAACTTTCCAACGTCGGATCACAAGAGCATTTACAACTATAGGTGAACTAGGTACAAGAGAACTCTTAATCTTAAATACTACAAACCACTTCTGTACTATGGAAGATAATGATATAACTGGACTAGAAATACACACAACCTGTAATTAACTGCCTTTACAGCGCTTTCGCGCTTTGATTATTACAACGAATTATTTTCTTATAAGTTGATCAAATCCACTGAACTATGATGTTGGCCTTGTTCCGTTTTGCATGGCATTTAGTCAGTGATTCAAAGATGCAGCTGCACACCAAATTAAAAGCCTCTGTACTTAATTGGCCAAAAAAACTTATGAATAATATTGTTATAATAATAATTAATTAATTATAGAATGATTAATAATATGTTTGTGCTCATTTCTCTTTTACAGGGAGGTGGAAGTAGATTTATACGATACAACTGTAGTGTTGTAAACACAAGAAAAGGCTGGATGATAATGCACCCTGGGAAATTGACACATTACCACGAAGGACTTTATACTACATCAGGAACACGATACATACTAGTGTCATTTATAGATCCATAATTATCTAGAATATACTGTTAACTGGAAAATATATGACTGATGTTTTATTTGAAATTTTCATAGGAATATTGATCAGAAAAAAACTTACAAGGGTTGAAAGTGAGTTTTTAGTGTATTGCTCATATAAAATGGAAATACATGTAATTTCATTGCAACTAGACATCTAAACAACATTTTGCATAATAAAAATGTCAAAATGTTTCTGGTATAGTTATATATTGTTTATTCAAATAGAAATATTTCACAATAAAAATTTCTGAAGGCAGATTGTCTCCCTTGACACACTGCAATAACACCAATATAAATATGACTTGAACACAGCCCAACATTGAATAGAACAGAATTGAATTAGAATGTCCATTTTTACACCAGGACTTTTTATTTAATTGTCATTTGCTTATAGCACACTGTGAATAAGGTAAATAGTTTTTTTCTATGCTTGCTATAGGTGTATCTGAGCAAGAGTTTATGTGTTCGTCCATCCATCCCATTATAGGTACCGGTATATAGTTAATCAACATAACTTCTCCCTATAGTTTGAATCCTAGAAAGTTTTCAATTTGCTGTATGTTCGTACATATATTGAAGGTGTGAATGTGCTCAGGGTTTTGATTTTTATTAATATTTGCTCTTTTTGGAGATATAGTTGAACTTTGTAATTTTTTGGAGTATTTACACTTTGCATCTGCAGGTGCATCAATTGGGTCTCCCAGACCCAATATAGATATCTCAAAGAAAGTCCTACATTTACTTTTTTATAATACAGTTACTTCAGAGTGGATTAATGGGCATTACTTTGTCTAGGTTTTTCTTGGTTTCCTTCGTGTAAATTGTTATCCTCCAAGTTTGTATAGAAAGGGCAGAGAAATTTTATATGTACATGTATGTCTGTCTATAATTAAAATATAATATAATGGTTCAGTGGTCAAAGTTAAGATTTTGATTTTTTGTCTTTTTTTCTAGTACTATATGCAATAGGTCAACTATATTTGCTGTATGGAAATATGTTATGATCTATGTGTCAGTCACGCAGGTTGTATTTGACCTTGACCTCATTTTCACGGTTCATAGCTCTGTTAACTTTTTGTGTTTTGGTCTGTTTTTCTTTAAACTATTAGCAATAGGTCAACTATATTTGTTGTATGGAAGAATTGTTAGCTGTACATGCCTCTGGCATGGTTCATCTGACCTTGACATCATTTTCATGGTTCCATGTTTAATTTTCTTGGTTAATGTTATGTTTATGGGACAGTTGTAATAAAGCTTTATATTTAGGATTATCAACATAATTTCAATGATTAGTAAAGAAGGTGGGACATTTCAGCCTGTGCACTCATGTTTTTTAAAGGTGTTTTCAGGCCTATCTGCCACCTTCAATGCAGTTTCATACTTAGGCTTGTGAGCACTGACCAGCTTCTAATTTACTGGCTGCAAACTTGGGGAAAGGCAATATTGCAAATGAGGTGGGGTTTGACATGTTCATATTCATTACAGCCAAATTGAGTGTGTAGGCAAAAGTAATATCTGGGTAGCTTGCTCGCTATCTGATTATAGTTATCAAAGGTACCAGGATTATAATTTAGTATGCCAGACGCACGTTTCGTCTTCATAAGATTCATCAGTGACGCTCATATCAAAATATTTATAAAGCTAAACAAGTACAAAGATGAAGAGCATTATGATACAAAACTCCAACAAAGTTGTGCCAAATACGGTTAAGGTAATCTATGCCTGGGATAAGAAAATCCTTAGTTTTTCCAAACAATTCAAAGTTTTGTAAACAGGAAATTTATAATCAAAGAGCTGAATAGCTCTAATAGTGTGCGACTGAACTGCAGGCTAGGGCCATTTTCCATTTTTTTAAGCCGTCTTCCCCAAAAATTACCACATTATTGATATTCATGTCAATACCAAAGTGTTGACTACTGGGCTGGTGATACCCTCGGGGACGAAACGTCCACCAGCAGTGGCATCGACCCAGTGATGTAAATTGTTATCAAAGGTACCAGAATTTAGTACAATACAGAGATAACAAGCGCTAATGTTTCAAATTTTTAATAATACACAAATGTGACATGAATTCATGATTTTTTAGCTTTCATAACACATTTACTCCATGTATACAATAAATAATATTTAAAATACTACATCTTAAAATTTGATTGCTTAAAATAAATCATTAAAATATAGAATTTACCATTGAACCAAAAATAGAGACCACAACAATGTCACATGCAAAATTAAAAGTGGATTCTAAATATAGCTCGAAATCATATAAAAGGTGATGAATATATTCAGTGTTCAATAAATGCTTTTACAAAACATGGTAAACTGAATAAAATCCTTGTAAACTTCTATTTAATTTCTGCATAAAATATCTTCAAATCATAAATAATAAACAAATTGTTCAGTCAATTTTTTCTTGACTATTAACTTTTAAGCAACTGACATTCAACCAGCAAAACCTTGAAGCTGACCAAGACCAGTAAATTAAATATAAACTATTACTAAAACAATTATCTTTCATTGCCTTCATCTTTTAAAATTTCTTTCCATGATTGATTAAAATTCTTAAAAAAATACAGGCATATTTCATTTACAGCTTTATTATTCTTTTCCTCAACTTCACAAATCAATCTATAAAAAGAATAAAGTATGAAGTAAGTATTTAATATCAAGTTTCAGAGATATTTTCTGTTGATAAATGATATTGCTTATAACAAGAATAGACCATGTTCTTTGTTCATGAAAGTGCTTTAAAAATTCTTCATCATTCTTACACAAAATGTGTGCAATTTCATTCATTTTTAATCAAACAATTTGAACAATGCAAAGGACATCCATATGATCTAGATATTTTAAAGCAGTGATTTCTTTCAGACTTTTATTCCACAAACATATTACATTATTTCATAAAAAGAATAAATTTACATCGCTTTTGTCCTATTCAAAGAAAGAGACAAATACAAGATCCAAGTTTTTCTATTGCTAAGACATAAAAAAAACTTTCGTTTTCAAATAATTTTACTCTGTTCACAATTATTGCATTTAAGACCATTTCAATGAAGAGTCATTGCAACAAAGTTCTCTAATTTCATAAGATACAAAAAAATTAAACCTAATTATCACAAAAATATTTTACTGATATTTTAGGGGGTTAAGTTCAAAGGCTGCACAACTAAATAACATAATATCATATGGTAATCTGCATCATTACAAATGTGTACAGTGACCATTACTGCACCAGCCCAGGGTAATTGACTTTTGGGTCAATAGAAAGTCAGAGGTTATAAAACTGTTGAAGCTACTGTTAATTATGTCAAATCATTGCAGAAATCTTGAATCACTCATTTAATGATTAACCTTTGTTTCACTTTCAATGTTGACATTCTTTTAAATAACCAGTACATGTACAATGCATGTGTTGTCCATCTGTAGTTAAGGGGTTAAATTGAATTTCACATGAATAGGGATTTAATGAGGTCAAATTATTCACTTTCAAGTAAATAATTCATTATCAATGTTATTTAGTTCAATTTGACAAAATTGAACCACCTTGCCTGCTAAAAGCGAATTATTATTTCACTATTTCACTTTCATTATTCATTGATAAAAAACAAATCATACTTAAGATTTTTATATATCTCGTAGCTGGTGTCCCTTTAAGATTAATTGCTTTATGAACACATTTTTTTTCAGAACTATTCTTGCACCAATGCTTTCACAACATAAGAATCACTGGTCCAATTTCTGGACTGGTCTGAATGATCATGGATATTATGGTCAAACAGAGGATTACACAGAGATGGTAGACCTGGAGACACAGTATGTATCTAATGAGAAAGGAAACCTATTGTTACTATCCTATATATATAAAATGGAGAATGGAAATGGGGAATGTGCCAAAGAGACAAGAACCCGACCATAGAAAAGACAACAGCAGAAGGTCACCAACAGGTCTTCAATGTAGCGATAAATTCCCGCACCAGGAGGCGTCCTTCAGCTGACCCCTAAACAAATATATACTAGTTCAGTGATAATGAACGCCTTACTAAACTCCAAATTGTACACAAGAAACTAATATTAAAAATAATAAAAGACTAACAAAGGCCAAAGGCTCCTGACTTGGGACAGGCGCAAATGTCTGTCTTATGGTAATGCAGAATCTAACACATGTTACCTAGGAAAAAGCAATACACCTTTTTGTGTCAATCTTTAGAACAAAATAGTTTGTTAAAAAGATTGATTGATTAATTGTTGTGGTGTTATTTGTGTTGGTAAGTTTTTATTTGTGGAGGAAGTTAACACAGACCTTTGGTAGGAGAACTTACAATTCTAGTCAATTGAAATTGGAGTCCAGTGCACCTGCCAGGTGATAAATTTAGACTCACTGTGTTGACAGGCTTAGTGATACAGTAGACATTAGATATGTTTACCTGATTCATGGTTCCATAATGCCTAAACTGATGAGAGGTTTTACACGGGAAGATATATCAGATGAAGAGGAAAGAGATATCAGCTTTACAAAGAATATTAGGGAGAAGGTAGTATAGGAACACACTTAAGAATTGAATGATTCTTTTTGTACATTTATTGGGGTGTTAAAGCGTTGACCGAAGTACATTTTGTATCAAGCAAGGAAGCGCATTATTCTCAAAATGTGTACATAGTCAACACTTTTACATCCCTGTAAACCTACTAAAAGAAGCATTGAATACTTACAATGTACAATTAAATTTTATTAAAGGATCATGAAAATATGATTTCTATCAAATTTTTGTTTTATTTACCTAAGCACTTTATTGTGAAAACTCGTGTCATCATGAAAGTTACATTTCATTATAGAATGAAGGTTGAATTCAGAATGACGCAAGATTGATACTAGCAAATTATGATAACGTATTGTATTAAAACATACATTGCAATGTAATTATTACACCTTAAAAAGTTTTTATTTCAAGCATTCATCTATTTGAATAAAATTACAATGAAAAAAATGATTCTTAGAAATCCATATATTTCATGGTATCTTGGAGTGAACCGAACATATTAAATAACCAATTTTAACAATATCAAAACATATGTCATTTTAAGATCTTTAAACAGAAACCATAACAAAATGTTCAGAATCTACCTAGCTCAGATTAAAAAAAACAAGAAATTTGTCTGGAAAAAAATTGTTTTGTTTTTTATAAACTATTTATTTATTCGATTATCATTAACAGGGCCTTTTTATGTATTTAAACAACATGAAGTACCGTGGACAATTGGTGAACACTGACGACTATAATACAACACACTTACATAGTGACATGTTCCAAATGTTTAAGAACCCGTTGGTAAGATTATAATTGTTATCCTGGCTTTCAATAGTAAGGGGGCATTATGTGTTTTGGCCTTTGTATCCCTTTGCTATTTGTCTATATGGAATCCGAAGGTCGGATTGAAGAACACACATTCATAATGAATTTTTAAATATAAATTTGCCAAATTAAGGTATTGAGGTAGATTTCAAAAAGACAAAATTCATTGAACATGTGATAAAGGGAACAAAGCATGTTGTCTAGTGGATAGCCACTGGATACATATATTTACTGTTAAATTATTAGGTTCCATTATTATGACAGCATCGTTAACAAAACCAATCAGTTGGAAACCCTGTTGAAATAGAACAAAAGAATTGAAGCTCTTTGTTAGAGAAGGCGATAAATGCTTACTGTAATGTTTACTATAGTGACAAAATTTGTTAAAGTTAATAGAAACAAACAAAATTACAATTTTCTTCTCAATTACGAAGTGTTTTATTTAAAAAACACCATTTGCATAAGTTTTCAATTTATCTAGTACACAGTTAAGCAGAACAATTATATATCAAGTAGACGACATGGGTATCTTTCAAGTTGGATGTCGAAAATGCATAACCTCCGATTTAAAAAAAAATTACCACGGACGGAAAACATATTAATCTATTAGTTCAGCAATTTTTGTGTCTGCCCTTCCATTATGTGACTCAAGAGAAAATTCAAAAAAATGGGTAACAATTGTATCGAAAAGAGAAAATCGAGTGTACCTTTTTATGTTAGGGCGGGCATGTTCGAGTTGAATATTTTGTCTGGATATCGTACATAGCAAGAATATTTCATACATCGTCTCGCTGCAGATTCTATCATTTTTATATATCATAGCTACAGGTTGACTTTATAACATAAAAAAATCACAGTACTAAAAGATGAAATATATGGGTCAAGTGAAATACCTATCTAATGAACCACAAAAACAGAGTAGGTGTGTTCGAATAGCTATTTTTTTACTGAAAGGACTTGACGACAGTCTTTCAAGTTGGATGATGAAAATGCATATCTTCGAAAAATTATATTTTTTGGGTGTGATAACTAGGGTTTATATATATTATAGTCTTCAACCACTAAAAAATCTAATCTGCCCTTCCACGAAATATTTAATTAGAATGTTTTTAAATGTTTATGAATTTTCGAAAATTCCACCTGACAACCGATCAGACAATTGTTTTTTTAAGTTGAATTGATGCAGACAAGATCATTAACTGATGCTCATTAGCTAGTTGATACATTTGTCTTTTAAAATACAACTGACATATAAGGATCGTAATGGTGCAATGTGGATAAATTTATCGGTTTCCAAGAGCAAAATTGGCAGCTCGTCATCCCTACAATGGCTTCCATTTCTACGATTGTGAAAATTAACTGGCGTAATGGGGAGATAATTTTGACGTAGTAGAATCCTGACTGCATTAACAATAGTACATTAAACTTTCATTTTTGCATTAGAGTAGTTTCCTTGAATTTGAATCGAATCTCCTTGAATTCATATTTAACCCTTTCTACCAAATACAAAACCAGTCGAGGTTCTAATATACACTTACATGTACTATAGGGATTCAGTTGTAGAATAGAGAAACAGTAAATTAAGATTTCTATGATAAGTTTTATTTGTTGACGTTCAACAATCATTTTGCTAATATAGCTAATATTGATACAGAACCAGAAATTCCGGATAATAACGAGCCTCCTCCATGTCATTTGAATAAATTTGTCATCACTGAGAAAGAAATTTTAGATCAGTTAAAAATCTTGAATGTTAACAAACCAGCTGGACCTGACGGTATCAGTCCTAGAATTTTAAAAGAGGTTGCTAGCTTTATTTCTAAACCATTAACTAAGTTATTTAATATGTCTCTATCAGTCAAACAGGTTTCACTGTTATGGAAAATTGCACATGTTAATCCTATTTTTAAAGGAAAAGGTAGTCCACATTCAGCTCTAAACTATCGTCCAATATCTGTTACTAGTATTGTTTGTAAGATTATGGAAAAAGTTCTATTTAAACATTTATATAATTATATGAGAAGTAACAACCTTTTGTCAAAGTTTCAATCTGGATTCCAGCCAGGTGACTCTACTGTTAATCAGTTAATTGAAATATATCATAAAATTATTAGTAATATGGATAGTGGGAGGAATGTAAGGTTTGTATTTTGTGATGTATCTAGAGCTTTCGATAAAGTTTGGCATAAAGGACTTTTAATTAAACTTAAACAATCTGGCATAAATGATCAGCTCTTATCTTGGATAGAAAGCTATCTTTCAGATCGTCAACAAAAGGTCGTTTCAGAAGGTTTTTCGTCAACTCTAAGAAGTATACATGCAGGTGTCCCCCAGCATTCAGTTTTAGGATCCTTTCTGTTTCTTATTTATATAAATGATATAGTAAATGACATTTCTAATGATATTAGACTTTTTGCAGATGACACCTCTTTATTTGTTATAGTAGATGATGATCCTGCAGTAGCAGCTGCTTCTTTGACTGATGACTTGGATGTTATCTCAAATTGGGCAAAATCATGGGCTGTTCAATTTAACTCTAAGAAAACCAAAAATATTGTATTTACAAGAAGGGAAAGGGAACACCCACCTGTATTTTTTGGGATAAATGGGGAAGAGGTAGAGAAAATAAATATTCACTGTCATCTTGGGATAACATTTCAGTCATCAGCTTCATGGAACTCACATATTGATATTATTTATAAAAAAGTATGCTCTCGTCTATCCGTGCTTCGTCAAGTTAAGCATTTATTAGATAGGAGCTCACTTATACGTATTTATTATGCTTTTATTAGACCTATATTAGAGTATGGGGATGTTGTATGGGGCAATTGCTCCCAGCACGAGTCTGAGCTTCTTGAAAATATTCAGATAGAAGCCGCTAGACTAATTACAGGTTTACGACGTAATTCCTCCAGACAAAAACTTTATATTGAATTAGGTTTAGAAACTCTGGAGAATAGACGTAATAAACATAAGCTTGTACTATTCTATAAAATATTAAATGGGATGACACCTGCATACTTATATGAGTTAGTCCAGCCATATCTTCCCAGACAAACCCCTTATACTTTGAGGAATGAAAATAACACTTTTCATCCGCCTCTTGCTAGAACTAGCTCTTATTTCAATAGTTTCATTCCTTCCACTATAAGACTTTGGAACAGTCTTCCTTTGAGTTTACAAAAATCCCCAAGTTTGGGTATATTTAGAAGTGGACTGGAAAAGTTGTATAGGACTGATGATATATTTAAACCCTTCAACTATGGGATAAGGACACTTAATATAAGTCATTGTCAACTCAGAAATAATGCTAGCAACCTAAAATCTCATCTGTTTAATCAATTCTTATCCGAGAACACTTTTTGTGCAAACTGTAATCACCCTGTTGAGGATAACAAACATTTCCTTTTCATTTGCCCTAAGTACAATGATGTATGACAGATCCTTCTTGATTCCATTAACTCCATTGCTAATAAGGTTGATATAAATATTGAATTATTACTTTTTGGAAACAGATTATTTTCATATGATATGAATATTGCTATTTTTAAATCTGTTCATAAATATATCAGTGACACTCAACGTTTTGTTTGAAACTAACTTATTTTTTGTTTCATTTAGTTTTATTTTTTTTATTTTTTTTCCTCCACTTAAACATTAATTCATTTAATCCACTAAGCAAGCTTAGTGTCTCTTTCAAGCCATATATATATATTTCTAATGACTTATAAAGGATATTTGCAGGTTTCAAGGTTCTTGAATACATGATGAGTAATTGCCTATATAATTTTTATACTTAAATATACTTTGCATTTAGTAAGTAACACTGTAAACATATATTTGCTCGTGTGTGCTCATAAGTAGCATGCATGTTCCACTACATGTATATTGCATTATTTTAATACAGTTGTTATAATTGAATTATACCTTGAACATGTAATATGGAGAGAGCTTTTATAGGATGTGCCTGTTGCTCAATCCTTTTCATATCTTAATGAATAAATAATGTTTAAAATCAAATTTGTTGAAGTTTGTATTTATTGATCAGAAATAGCAGTTTTCCTGCTATTTCTTATTTTAAAAAATCGGTAGATATACCCTTACCTTGCTAGCGTTCGAATAAATACTCCCAAATTTTTCTCTCTTATTTTATTTTTGTAGGATTGGGAAAAGAAATATATCCATGAAAATTACTCTGTTGCCTTAAAAGATGGAGCAGTTATAACCCAGGTAGGTGGTATACATTCTTTCATACAGCTTTTTTTAATCAATTTTGATTGGCTCATTTTGGCAAATATCATAGCATCAGTTCCTCGTGTTCCTAGATTGATGCCATGAGAGGAATCCGTGCATGCATTATATAATTGTTAACCATATGAAATATTTTTAATGTATTTCATGCATGTGACCATTTATGAGGGTAGGAATGTCCTTTATTGTCAGGCCTCAAACAGTCATTTTTGGCTACCGTAAGCGTCAAATTGGTTACGATTTTACTGTGACTCGTCAAAATATCCTTATATGTAGGATATTCTTCAGAGGTCTCAAATTATGATCATTTTTGCCAAAAATTAACCTGATTTGTTAAGATCAGTCAATGTTTTTATCGGTTTAAAGAAAGTGTACATTTTATCAACATACATCAAAATTTAACGTCAACATCATTTGGCAAGAATTTTTATCACTCGTCATGAAGGTACAGCCATTACGACCCTCATTTATGGTTTGTCTATTCTTTACTTTATTTTAGGCAGGAGTCTTATCTAAGAAAAAAAAGCTTACTCATTGTACTGCATCAAACAGCTTACCTTTATTTTTGGGAAATGTGATTGCTGTCATATTGAAACTGAAAAGCTATTTTACTATTTTTTTTTTACAGCCATGCCCAGATGTCTACTGGTTTCCTATAGTATCGTATCCTTCTGTGATCACATGATAGAAACAATGGAGGATTATGGGAAATGGAGTGACGTAGGACATGAGGTAATATATTATTCATTGATTTTTCCTTCATGGGTCTGATTGAGTGCTGATAATGTGCATGAAAATTAGACAATAAGTGTCCTAGGATCAAATAATGATGAAATTGGGGGATTATTTTCCTAAAAGAACGTTTTTCTGACTGATCTTCTAATCGAAATTCCAATTTTTAAAGTAATAGATCTGAGCCAGACAGACTTTTTAGCACATCTAATGTTATAGTGTACAGCTCCGAAATAAAGCAGAAAATTGTGTTTCTGGACAAGAAAGCAGGTAAATCTCTGCCAAATCAAAAATTTGGATTTAGTATTATGGACCCATTAATTTTTATAGATCAAAATTAATTTCCACTCATTTTACTTGTTTCTGGACAAGAAAGCAGGTTAATCTTTGCCAAATCAAAAATTTGGATTTAATATAAGAACCCATAAAGTTTTATATATCCAAATTAATTTCCACCTATTTTACTTTTGTCTAAAGCAGCAAATTTCCACAAGGTAAATCCTTGAAATTTAGTGTTATTGTAAGAGACTACTAAAAACTGATGAATTTCAATTTATACTAATTTCTTATTTGTCTTTTCAGAGCAATGCCATTGAAAAAGCAAAAATAAAAATATTGTTTTCAAGACACATACATGCCCCCAAATATTTTTTTAGATTTTAAAATATTGTTATGACTATTAAAACAAAGATTCAGATTGAGATATTATGTTTTAATTTAATAACCTCATATGAATCAAATATTTTAAGATCAAGTACTTATAAGTATTATGTTTGTTTCAGGATGTCCGAGTAGGAGGGTATGAAAATGTACCAACAGTAGATATACATATGAGACAGATCGATTTTGATGAACACTTTTTAAATTTTCTCCAATCTTTTGTACTACCTTTAAAGGATAAAGTGTATCCAGGAATATCAGAGCTAAGAGCCAACAACCCAACTAAAACGCAGAAAACAGCCGAAGGCCTCCAATGGGTCCAATAAAGCGAGAGAGAAATGGCATCAAGAGATGTGCTTCAGATGGCTCCCAAACAAAAATATGTACCTGCACTAGTTCAGTGATTATGGACATCATACATAACTCCGAAACATATAAAAGAAACTAAAATAAAAAGCATACAAGGCTAACAAAGGCCAGAGGCTCCTAACTTGGAAGAAGGGTAAAAATGTGAATTATAAATCAAGTGAGAGTGGTTCTGGGTGAGCCATTTTAGGTAAAGTTGTGGCCTTTTAAATAGAGGAAATTTCTTAAAATATATGATTTTTCCACACTTATTTCTTCAAAGCCTGAATCAATTTATTAGATATTTAGTGTAGTCATAGCTAAGAATATAAATATGACATGTTTTTTTCAGGATGTTCATGCTGTAATGAACTTTGTTGTGAGATATCTTCCAGGGGAACAAGACCACCTACAACCTCATCATGATGAATCAACATACACTATAAACATAGGACTTAAAAGACAAGGAATAGACTATGCTGTAAGGAATAATAAATATAACCTTGAGTCATTCTAGGCCAGGCTTGTAAAATTTTCTTATCCAATTAATTTGTTTGCCAAATTATATTGATATGTTAAGATTTGTCGCAATGTTGATAATTTTTAAGCAGTCATTATCTTTTAAAAATATAAAAATTAAAAAACATGTTTTTGTTGGAGATCACAGAAATGAATGTTGTTGTTTTTTGTCGAGCCTGCGACTTTTGTCACAGAAAGCACGACATGGAAATAGTGATCAAGCGGCGGCAGTGTTAGCTTACTCCTTAAAAGCTTTATATTTTAGAAGGTGGAAGACCTGGATGCTTCATACTTTGTATATAGATGCATGATGTAACGAATTTTCCGTCAGTCACATGCATGTCTAATGTCCTTGACCTCATTTTCATGGTTCAATGACTACTTGAAAAAAAAGTAAATATTTTTATGCCCCATTTATGGGCATTATGTTTTTTAGTCTGTGCATCCGTCTGGTCGTTTGTTCGTCTGTCCATCCATCTATCCCTCTGGTTGTTTGTTCGTCTGTCCATCCATCTGTCCGTCTGTCTGTCCTGTTTCAGGTTTAAGTTTTTGGTCGAGGTAGTTTTTGATGAAATTGAAGTCCAATCAACTTGAAACTAATAGTACACATGTTTCCTATGATATGATCTTTTTAATTTTAATGCAAAAATAGAGGTATGACCCCGAAAAATGTGTCCGGTGAACCGGTCAACCAACCAAGATGGCGGCCATGACTAAAAATAGAACATAGGGGTAAAATGCGGTTTTTTGCTTATTACTCAAAAACCAAAGCATTTAAAGCAAATCTGACATGGGGGTTAAATTGTTCATCAGGTCGAAATCTATCTGCCTGTACATTTTCAGATATATCGAACAACCTGTTGTTGGGTTGCTGCCCCTGAATTGGTAATTTTATGGACATTTTACTGTTTTGGGTTATTATCTTGAATATTATTATAGATAGAGATAAACTGTAAACAGAAATAATGTTCAGCAAAGTAAGATTTACAAATAAGTCAACCGCAATGGTCAGTTGACCCCTTTAGGAGTTATTGCCCTTTATAGTAAATTTTAACCATTTTTCGTAAATCTTAGTAATCTTTTACAAAAAATCTTCTCTGAAACAATTGGGCCAAATTAATCCGAACTTGGCCACAATCATTTTTGGAGTATTTAGTTTAAAAAATGTGTCCGGTGACCCCGCCATTCAACCAAGATGGCCGCCACGGCTAAAAATAGAACATAGGGGTAAAATGCAGTTTTTGGCTTATAACTCAAAAACCAAAGCATTTAGAGCAAATCTGACTGAGTAAATTTGTTTATCAGGTCAAGAGCTATCTGCCCTTAAATATTCAGATGAATCGGATAACCCGTTGTTGGGTTGCTGCCCCTAAATTGGTAATTTTAAGGAAATTTTGCTGTTTTTGGTTATTATCTTGAATACTATTATAGATAGAGTTAACCTGTAAACAGCAATAATGTTCAGAAAAGTAAGATTTACAAATAAGTCAACATGACTGAAATGGTCAATTGACCCCTAAGGAGTTATTGTCCTTTATAGTCAATTTTTAACAATTTTCATAAAATTTGTAAATTTTTACTAACATTTTCCGCTGAAACTACTGGGCCAAGATCATTATAGATAGAGATACTTGTAAGCAGCAAGAATGTTCAGTAAAGTAAGATGTACAAACACATCACCATCACAAAAACACAATTTTGTCATGAATCTATCTGCTTCTTTTCTTTAATATTCACAGATACCAAGGTAAGCGACACAGGCTCTTTAGGGCCTCTAGTTTTCTAATACTATAATCAATAGGTCAACTATATTTGGTGTATGGAAATATTTTATGATCTATATGTCAATCAAGCAGGTTTTATTTGACCTTGACCTCATTTTCACGGTTCATTGGTCAGTGTTAAGTTTTTGTGTTTTGGTCTGTTTTTCTTAAACCTATAAGCAATAGGTCAACTATATTTGTTGTATGGAAGATTTGTTAGCTGTACATGTCTGCCTAGCATGGTTCATCTGATCTTGTCTGCATTTTCATGGTTCATTGGTCAATGTTTAGTTTTCTTGGTTCATGTAAAGCTTATGTGTCATTTGTAAGAAAGCTTTATATTTAGGACTATCAATATGATATCAATGATTAGTAAAGAAGGCGAGACATTTCAGTGTGTGCACTCTTTTTTTTCATTACAGGGAGGTGGAAGTAGATTAATACGCTACAACTGTAGTGTTGTCAACACAAGAAAAGGTTGGATGATAATGCACCCTTGGAAATTGATACATTACCATGAAGGACTATATACTACAACTGGAATACGATACATACTTGTGTCATTTATAGATCCATAGCTATCTAGAAGGTACTGTTAACTGAAGAATCATAACTGAATGAAAACTGATCTGAAAAAAAGCTTGGAAGTCTTGAATGAGAGATTTTAGTGCAATGTTCTTATAATATGGAAAAACATGAAATGTCCATTGCAATTAGACATCTTAACAACATATTGCATAATAAAAATGTCAAAATTGTTCTGGTATTCTTATTCAAATATAAATATTATAAGATTAAAAAAAAATCCAAAAGCAGATTGTCTGACATGACTCACTGCAGTACCAGCAAAATAAATATGACTGTAGAACACAGCCTCAACATCACTTGTCTTTGATTGAATTGAACTAGAATGTTCCCTTTTACTCAGGAAGTTAAGATTTTTATTATCAAGTTTAATAACTCACTGCGAAATAAGGTAGACAGTTCTCTATGCTTGCAATAGGTTCCTGTTTGAATCTGTTCCGGATTTTTAGGCCCCATTTATATTTTCTGTCTGTGCATCCAATCATCTGCCTGTTCATCATTTGTCCGTTTTTCCCTCCTGCTGTCCTGCTTCAGGATTTTTGGTATGTCTTTTAGGTTAAAGTTTTAGGTCAAGGTAGTTTTTGATGAAATTGAAGTCCAATCAACTTGAAACTTATAGTACACATGTTTCCTATGATATGATCTTTTTAATTTTAATTCAAAAATAGAGGTATGACCCCAACTTCACAGTCCACTGAACATAGAAAATGTAAATGCGAGTAGGGCATCCTTGTACTATGGACACATTCTTGTTTCTCTTGTTTTTATTCCGAGCCTTTCGACTTTAAACAAAAAAGCGAGACATAGCGATTCTACATTCGGTGGCGTCCACAAATATTCACTGTGGTTATAGTTTTTGAAATTTTAATAACTTTCTTAAACCATACTGAATTTCTACCAAACTTGGACAGAAGCTTGTTTATGATCATAAGATAGTATCCAGAAGTAAATTTTGTAAAAGTAAAATTTCTTTTTTTTCCGTATTTTACTTGTAAATGGACTTAGTTTTTCTGCCGGGAAACATTTCATATGTTTTTAAAATTCTAATTACTTTCTTCAACTATCCTGGATGTGTACCAAACTTGGACAGAAGCTTGTTTATGATCATAAGATAGTATCCATAAGTTGATTTGTTAAATATTTTCTCATAAATTGACTTAGTTTTTCTGCCAAGAAACATTATATTGACTCTGTGGTTAAAGTTTTGTAAAATTTTATTAACTTTCTTAAACTATAATGGATTTCTACAAGATAGTACCCAGAATTTATTTTTGTAATAAAAACTTCCTGTTTTCCGTATTTTACAAACTATGTATAAATGGACTTATTTTTTTCCCAGGAAACATTACATTCACTGTGGTCTAACATGTTTAAGTTTTTCAAATTTTAATAACTTTCTTTAACTATCCTGGATTTCTTTCAAACTTGGAAAGACGCTTCTTTAAATTTATGATCATCAGATAGTATCCAGAAGTAAATTTGTAAAAAAAAATTCATTTTTTCCGTATTTTACAGGTACTTATAAATGGACTGGTTGAAAAGTACTCAACCATATTCAGTTCATTTGGTTTGTACTATTTTTAAAATTTCAATAGAATTACCCTAAGTCATATACAGGTACATGCTAATTTTTTTCCTAAAGGAGAGTTGTATATCATTTTTTTTTTTAGATTATATTCATTTTGAAAGTGTGTACATAAGTAACAGTTACAAAAGTTTAGAAATATAAATTTTAATTTTGATATTAATTATTTCAGTGAGATCTAATTTAATCAGAGCCAGCAAAATAGATTTTTTTTTCTATTTTGCCAGCGCCGGCTAAATAGCAAATTTGTTATTTTGCTGGTGCCGGTCAAATACCCACTGCCAAAATATAAACACTGTTTCAAACAGTACCAGTTTCAACATGTCGGCAAAAGTTACCATTATATTATGTTGCTTGGTCAGCGCTCTTTTACCCACTATCTACGATGATTGTTTACTGATGGATGGATCAACGACTTCCTACTTTCGATGACAGAAACCAATCCAACGCTACGGAGTCAGAATACGCTAGGCATTATCCGCTTAGCTGACGTCCGAGGGCTGTATCTGAGGTGTTGAATAATGGACCTCCATTTCACTGTCTCATGACTTTGGTCCTGATAATGCTTCCTGTCACCGTTATTACTACGTCCGAGACTCATCTACCGGTACTCCTTCATCGTGGTTAGCGGGCTGCCATGCTGACCAAGCTGGCCCTGAAAGCAGCCGTTGTGTAGTATCGTTATAAAGAAACATCAAAATAGTAAAAAAACAAAACAACTCAACAAAACCAAGATGGCGGCCCACCAAAAATGGCGTCAGAAGTTCCACCTGTTCCTGACCCACTGCAGAAAATATTTAAATGCTCAACAAATGCCTCGGGCCACCAAGCCGACCGACCGAGGGCTGTACACCCAGCCAGTCAAGGTCGCTAAACACTTCCATTATCATAGTAAAATTCAAAAAAAAGTATTTATTTTATTTTCTCTAATTCTTTGACAATTTACATACCTTTCTGCACTCATTGTATAAAAATTTACCAACGTGTGATTGCCGGTGATCTCCGAAGATGATTGGATGAATTTAAGGGTCACTGCCTTTATCCGGGCTACGTTCAATATCGTAGCTGCTACGTAGTGCTACGTAGATTTTGCGTCTCCAATGGTAACGTCAAATGTTTACGTTTTACGGCGATTAATGGTTATTGGGGATTTTGGTTTTTAATTACGCTTGCAATTTTTGTTTTGCACATCACTTTGGATACTTCTTAATATTTGAATACTGAATATGCATGAAATATTTCCCCCTGAAAGTAACGTAAGCAACAAACAATAGAATACATCGTATATGGGTAATGCATAAGAGACGATATATACGGTATGATAAGTTCCAATCAGACAACTCTCTACCAGAGACCAATGCACATAAAACGTAATAACATGCAAAGTTTCCCCATTTAGATCCGAAATGGAAGAAGATATATATTTTGATTTGATTAAATTGTCGGGAATTACATGTTAAAAAGGTCTTGCTTATAAACCCTCACTTTACTTTCCTAATAACGGAACAATTAGATTAAGAAATGGAACGATTGTCAGAAAAAAATGATGTTTTATCCTCTCGTTATACTAGTACTCAACTTTTTCACAACTGAAGAACCTCATATAAACGAACAAGCCCATTCATCGGATTTTTATCATCACTTGTTGTCCGTCGTCTGTCGTCCGTCGTCGTCGTTAACTTTTAACATTTTGAACTTCTTCTAGAGAACCACTAAATGGAATGGAACCAAATATTGTATGAATGATCCGAATGAGGCGCTGACCAAGTGTTGTTACTTTGTAGCCGATCCATAATCCAAGATGGCGGCCAGAGGGGGATTTAGTTCAACAAAGGACCATATGGGAAATACATACAAATGTCTTCTTTTAGAGTACCGCTGAATGGAATGAAACCAAACATAGCATGAATGTTCCTTATGAGTTGCTGCCCAAGTGTTGTTACTTTTTAGCTGATCCATCATCCAAAATGGTTGCCAGCGGGGACTTAGTTTAACATAGGACCCTATGGGAAATAAATACAAAAAAGAGACGAAAGATACCAAAGGGACAGTCAAACTCATAAATCTATAACAAACTGACAACGCCATGGCTAAAAATGAAAAAGACAAACAGAAAAACAATAGTACACATGACACAACATAGAAAACTAAAGAATAAACAACACGAACCCCACCAAAAACTAGGGGTGATCTCAGGTGCTCCGGAAGGGTAAGCAGATCCTGCTCCACATGTGGCACCCGTTAAATTAGACAAATGTCTTCTTTTAGAGAACCACTGAATGGAATGAAACCAAACATGGCATAAGTGTTCTTTATGAAGTGCTGACCAAGTGTTGTTACTTTTTAGCCGATCCATAATCCAAGATGGCCGCCAGCAGGGGACTTAATTTAACATATGACCCTATGGAAAATATATACAAATGTCTTCTTTTAAAGAACCATTACATGAAATGAATGCAAACAAAGCAATATTAAACCAAATTTGGCCTCAAACATCATAATAAGTATCTGTTACAATTTTTCGGTTTTTCAATATTATTTCAAAATCCCAAGTAGAATCAGGTGAGCCTCTAGTTTATATACTGTGTGATCTTGTTGATAGTATCTAACGATCAAGAAAATTCGATTCAAGAAAATATATACAGATGTTCCACAATAAATAGTGTCCCGAATCGACAATGTTGAAAATGTATGAAAATCGTCCAGTGGACAAACTTGCAAGACATTTCATTTCTTTGATATCGAAGTCGTTTTGACTACGCAAATTATAAACAAAGTATGTAGCCGTTTTGTAGAGTTAAAATAAAATTACAGAAAAGCACTATTTAGCATGCAACAACTCTCTAAATGTTCAATAAATAACGTCGCAAATGACAGTTTATTTGTAAAAAGCGGCACAAACTGACAAAGGACATCCTACAAGACATTTACCAGACGCCGTTGCATTTTCATATGTTGTGCCAAACGTAGCTGCCAAACTATTGAACTAAATCCTGGTGTTGATGAAATTGACAACTTTATGAAATGTGGTAGGCACTCGAAGGGGATTGTTTTTACATAGTTACTCGTGGATTATTGGATTTATCTAATCCTAATTGTTAAATTATCAATTTCAAAGTCCTCGCCTTTAACTATCTCGATTGGATAAATCCGATAATCCACTGGTATCAATGTAGGAGTCTATATTGAATGCATATTAATTACTATTCCCAGTATATATTTGATTGAAATAATGTAACAATAACGCAATGTAACCGCAGACAAAATAATTATTGTTACATTCGTAATTAATCAGTTCATTGCACAACCCTGCTTTCCGGCTATTAGTCTCCAATATAACTATATTTTATTTTATTATTGTTACATTTCCCTGTAACCGTAGCCAGTGTCTTTTTTATTAGGCACTCACTCACGGATGTACGCTTTACACATATTGAATTAAACAACACAAAATTTAATATCTCTTTAAATTTGTTTTACAATAATTTTTCAAACAACGAAGAAATTTGCGAGATTAATAGATATATTATACGAAAATATAAACTTTATAGTAAAATATAATGTTTTTCTACAAACAAAGTTGACCGAACATATTTTACAATCGCCAATGCATTTCACTCCGAAGTAACCATATACCAGAGACGATAAATGAAAAGAAAGCAGTTTTTATCCATTCGTTTGAGCTTTTGATTTTGCCATCGATTTTGGACTTTCTGTTATAAATTATCCTGGTTGGAGTTCAGTATTTTTGTGATTTTCCTTTTTAAAGAAGACAACGTATAAAAAGTGAACACGGAACGAATAAGTAACAGGGTATCATTCGAGCGATGAAACGGGAACATACGCACTTATTGGGTTATTTCGCACCGAAGAACCAATGGCTAATACAAGAGACAACAAAATAAAAGAAAATGTGTTATTTAAAAAGTTCAACGTAGAACACACTTACGTTTTTACAAACAAATAAAGATAACAGGGTATCAGTCGAGCGCTGCAATAAATCATAACTATAATTATTGATAGATAATGGATAAAGGCTGTTAGGTTGATACAAATCAGAAGTAAGAAATTGCATTGGTTTATCAATATCCATGCTACGTCAATCTTTAAATACCCAAATGTTGCAAAACACATGTCCTACCTCCATGACAAATATGTTGTTGTCTCATCAGATAAAGCCCTCAAACAACATCGTTTTTGTTTGTAAATCTCATACCATAAACTGTTTGATAAATGAATTAGGTATTGACAATTCACTTTGAAACTCAACATATACCCTCATGACACTTACCAAAGAGGAAATCCTGGATAATCAACGGTCTGTTCTATGTTCCTTTGGAATTTCCATCACTGTATTTGATACTTAAACTACATAAGTGTCATTAAAAACAAGTGTCTATTGCATGGTTTTCCAAATGCTCCACGAAACCTCTTTGTAAATTATTAACATCTATTTTATCAGCATTCAAAGCCGGGCTTCAAAGTTATTGTGATACTGCTTATTCTAGAGGTGGCGTGAATCAGATGTGGATACTACTTTGTAACGAATCAATTAGATGCTTTATTTGTTGATTAACAACATATGTTTACGTTTTGGGGACGAGTTTTTCAACAGACTTTCGGAATTTCAATGGAAACGAATTGCGTCCCTCTTCTTGTCGACTTGTTTCTTTATTATTATGAGGCTGACTTCAAATAGGAACTTTAACTTTACTTTCCGCTTTAAAGATGATATTCTCTCACTAAACAGTTCAACATTTTGTGACTATGTGAACGTATTATCCCTTCGAGCTACAGATAAGGAGTACTACATATACAGTTAAGTCAACCTCATATCTTGACTTGTATCTATAAATTGACAATGAGGGTCGGTTGAAAACAAAACAAGAGAGATGATTTCAGCTTCCCAATTCCATTTCCATTTAGTAACATTCCATCAGCGCCTGCATACGGAGTATATATCTTCCACTTTATACGATATTCCTGGGCTTGTATTTCCTATCATGATTTCCTTGATAGAGGGTTGCTGCTCACAAGGAGGCTATTAAACCAAGAGTTCCAAGAGGAGAAGTTGAAATCATCCCTTCGTAAATTTTACGGAAGCCATCACGAGTCAGTTGACCGTTATTGAATAACCGTCTCAGAGATTATATCGCATATGTTCCTTATGTCGTAACAACAATCCCGTTCACTTTTCACGAATGTTACATACCGAATTATACTATTTACCGGATTTTAAAAAATATAAACAACACGACGGGTGCCACATGTGGAGCAGGATCTGCGTCAATCTCCGTACAGCGCTCGTTTCCTTTCCGTATACGAAGTATACTACAATACAATGATACGAAGTAAGTACGGAACGGATGTGAGCTCTGCGCCGGAGATTGGATCTGCATACCCGTCCGGAGCACCTGGGATCACCCCCAGTTTTTGGTTGGGTTCGTGTTGCTAATTCTTTAGTTTTCTATCGTGTGTCTTGTGTACTATTATTTGTCTGTTTGTCTTTTTCTTTTTTAGCCATTGCCTTGTCATTTTATTTTTGATCTATGAGTTTGACTGTCCCTTTAGTATCTTTCATCCCTCCTTTAATTAGCGACAAAAAGGACAAAAAGTTAGTGACAGGAAGAATGATTTTGTGACAAAAAGATACATTTAGAGACAATTAGTTTATACACTTACAAAATTGCCAGGGATTTCAACGCATGCATATAATTTGTCATGGAGATTACAGTAACTCTCCGGCTATTTGTATAGGCTGTCAAATGATACTGTCAGAACTATGATATGTCTGTGTAACTGTGATTACACACAACTAATCTAACTAAAAATGTTAATCTGGCATATGAAAACTCTTAATACATTATAGAATAAAACTATACACCACTGTGGAAACCATAATTATGATGACATAATTCCTGCATAAGTTTAATTCATTCATCAGGGTAATGTGAAGTTGATAGAAGTAAGCATCTATATGTCACATACGGCCTGTAATAATGAACAAAACCGTGCATACCCACAGGCACTTGTCTCGGAATTTTATTCCCCTATCTACCTAAATATAACACAAGGTACTTAACTCGCATTTTAGGAAAATGTCAGGCGGTGACGAAATTCGTTATATGCCGATTTCTCGGCTGTCAACCCGACTAAAACTTGTTATATCGTAAATTTAAATTGATTTATCTTCACGATGGTGTATAACACGCCTACATTATTTTCTAGCCCAAATTCTTAGTACATAGTGGTACAAAACAATACACCACTGTGGAAAACTTGAATTCTGATGTCATTATTCCTGCATAAGTTAAATTCATTCATCAGTGAATTGAGAAGTTGATAGTACTAAGCATCTGTAACACTGCCACAGTTTTCATTATGTGTTTTATTAACTGCCTATAGCGCTTACAGTGCTTTGATTTATTATACCGTTGATTCAGGCTTTGATAAATTAGTTTATTAATACAAATCATAATATCTCCCTCTGTTATCGGATTGTTGAGTGTATTATTTAACTAATTTTAAATATCTATGTCTACATTTGGTTAAACAATTGATTGCTTTTGAACATTTATTGTATTTGAAAAATCAAACAAAATTTTAAATGACAATTTTTGGTCCGTGAGATGCCTTATGTTAATGATTTCAATGAATTAAAATTATACATATGTATGTACCATGTGACATTTGATTTCGGCATAATGATTATGTTCTGACTTAATAATGTACAAGCGGTAAGTTAAGACACAGTTATATTATTTTGTTTCGTTAAACTACATTCTTATGTTTATACCTGTAAGCTCAAATTTAAAGACAAATAACATTCAAGAAAATGGATTTTTGCCCTGGACTGACATCGTTGTACTTATTCATCGTTGGAAATGTAGAAAAAATCCATCGAGTTTGGAACAAATCTTAATTTATGTAGTTTTATGTCCAAACACAAACATTTTCCCGCATTGCAACTCAAAACGAAATGACACATGATTGCCTATTACTTTTAAAAGTGGTATTGTCTAGTAAGAAGTCTACTTGACATGTATATAATTATATATAATATAGGTCGTGTGGTCTTGCGGGACGGCTTCAGTGCAGGCGATTTGGTGTCACGATATCACAGTAGCATGGGTTCGAATCCCGGCGAGGGAAGAACCAAAAATTTGCGAAAGCAACTTTATATATCTAACATTGTTGGGTTGATGTTTAGACGAGTTGTATATACATTATGTACACAGCCATGTATCACCATCATTGATGGCGATCCGATGGATACATCTGTTGTAGAGTTGTCACTGACTCAGACGTACTTATAAATATAATTATTTTCTGTGACTGTATATTACATTAATTTGTAGGATCCTTTACTATAGATAATTTAGCTGATCTGTAACAATAACATCTTCATGCCTTATATATCATGTACTGTAGTACGCCGCTAGATTAAAACTGACGAGGAAAGTTAACACACGGCCAGCGAAAGCTCTTTTTTTGAGAGCCCAGGTGGTCGTGTGGTCTAGCGGGATGGCTGCAGTGCAGGCGATTTGGTGTCACGATATCACAGTAGCATAGGTTCGAATCCCGGCGAGGGAAGAAACAAAAATTTGCGAAAGCAAATTTACAGATCTAACATTGTTGGGTTGATGTTTAGACGAGTTGTATATATATATATATATATAAATATATATATTTGTCTAATTCTTCGTCAATTTATCCCTTTCTGCACCCATTGTAGAAAAAAAATTTAATCAACGTGTGGTTCGTTTGATCTCAGAACTTCATTGGTTAAAATTCGATTATGATGTCGAATTTTTTTGCTTTCCTCTGATGATTTCCTATTGTGACGGCATGAATAAAAGCGACCATGCCTGATGACGTCACATCGAAAGAACACATCTTTTTGCAGATCATTCGAAAAGAAGGAATAAGTTTGCCTGCATAATGTTAGAAAATCATTAGAGAAACAGATTCCACCACCAAATCTCGTGTAATACGATATTTATCCACTCTCGACAGATTTTAAATATTTAAAACGCTCGGGCAAGCCTTGCGTTTTAAATTTTAAAATTTAACTGTCTCGAGTGATGAATATATATATAAATGTGTTTTTATGTTTGTTTTTTAACCTTTATTTTTATTAGTTCGAATTGTATTCTTCCTCAATAATCGTATATGAATAAGGAATTTTCCGCCATTTTTCATTGATCTGATTGAGTTTTATAGATAAATGATGATAATGATGATGAAAATTCATATTCAAGACGTTGCTATGTCGTAGACCGATGTATACGCGAATGTTGAATCGGATTTGTAACGTGATAGTTCAAATAAACTAAAGGAAAGACATGTCACCCTACCTAGACAAATTAGTTTTACTGGATTCTAACCAACGATATCCACCTCGCGATACCACCGAGTTGGTAAGGAATAAGCTGTATAAAATGTCATTATAATGATAACTCGCTACTAATTGTGTATGCTAGTGAACATATTTCCCCACACCAAACTGCAACGCTCTAAAAGTTGTGTTTAGAGCCTAAACACTTTCCTAAACACATTTATGAAACCGATGTTGACATGTTTTAAATCTAAACATGTTTAATATTTAATGTGCTAACAGCCTAAACGTGTCAAGCTTTAAATTGCTTAGACTGTAAACATGTTTAACTGTAAAGTGTTTAGACCAGAAACGTGTTTAGCTGAAAAAATGTTAAACTTTTGACATGTTTAGCTGTGAAGTGTTTTATCTAGAAACATGTTTATCTGAGAAGTGTTTTGTCTGGAAACACGTTAAGCTGTGAAGTGTTTTGAATGTAAACATGTTTAGACCATTGAGGTTCATGAAAAAACATGTTCATCATTTTAGTGCGGGAAGCCGTTACTTCATTCGGTCTCATTTAACTAATCTTCCGGATGGCTAGACTGGCAACGTCTTATGATAGATGTCAAGAAAACAGGTTTCCATACCTAGCTTTAAAAACAAAATTACAACAAATAAAACAAGGAATCGTGTTACATTTATTTCTAGTTAATCAAACATAAATTCATAACAAGATACATGTACAGAATATTGTCAATGAACTCTCCAACTTCTAAATCCCTTCCAACAAAACAATTTGAATTGTCATATTTTTATTATACTGGACTGAACTTCTCCTATCATAGTACACAACTACGGAAGCCGTAAGGGGACACACCAACAATTAGAAAAAAAAATCTTTAAATCGAGATCACGATAAGACATTACCGTTTTACCGAGATCTCGATAAAAAATATATCGTTATCTCAATAAACGAAATTTTTATATCGAGATCTCGGATTATTATATCGTTATTTCAATTTATTATATCGAGATCTCGAATTATTATATCGTTATCTCGATTTATTAAAACGAGATCTCGGATTATTAAATCGTTATCTCGGTTAAATATATCGAGATCTCGATAAAAAAATATATCCTTATCTCGATAAAACGAAACTGTATTTCAGAATTTTTCATTTTTATGTTATCTAACAATTTTTCAAATTAATATCAGAATTTTTTTTTAAACCACTCTTTAAAATTTTTAACTTAATTCATTCATTTATTTAGTTTCGGAGAATAAACAAGGGGATTTCCCTTACTACTTTTAACACATATTCCTTGATTCAATGTATAGACGACCTGAATACCAAAACATGTATATAGATATTGAAATACTCAACGTTATCTTTTTTTTCATGTTACCTTTGCTGTATGTCATCCCATATTTTTAGATATAACATGTTCATTTTGCTGCAATGACTATTAAAGGGGTTACGGAGGACCTAAATGCCAAAATTCGTGTGAAAATTATGAAAATAGCCAATTTTAAATAATGGAATGGATATTTTGAATAATGGAATGGACTGCTGCGACCCTTTAGCCCATAATTACATACATACCTAATACCTCATTCGAAAGATTATTTATAGAGAACAAAAGACATATAGTCAATATGTTCCGCAAAGCATATTAGAGGATTATCAGAGAACCTACATGTCGAAATACGCTTGTACATTAATAAATAGCTTATTTTGAATAATGGAATGGATATTTTGAAAAATGTAATGGACTGCTGCGACCGTTCAGCCCCTAATTATATACATAACGTATACCTCATTCGAAAGCTTATTTATAGAAAACAAAAGACATATAGTCAATATGTTCCGCAACGCCTATTAGAGGAGTAACTCAGACCCTTCGGCCCCTTTATACACTACTTGAAAGCTTATAGAAAGAGAGATAAAATGGTATATTAATAAGCTATTTCTTAATTTTCACGCGTATTTTGGCATTGAGGTCCTCCGTTACCCCTCTAATGGTCATTGCAGCACAATGGGCATGTTAGATCTATAAATATGGGATGAAGAATATCAAAAGTAACGTAAAAATAAAAATAGATAGAGTTGAGTATTTTAATATTTATATATATGTTTTGGTATTCAGGTCGTCCATACATTAAACCAAGGAATTTCTGTTAAAAATAGTTAGGGAAATCCACTAGTTTATTCTTCGAAACAATAAAATAAATAAATCAAGTTAAAAATTTAAAGAGTGCTTGAATTTTTATTTCTGATATTAATTTGAATATTTGTAAGATAACATCAAAATGACGAATTCAGAAATACAGATTCGTTTTATCGAGATAACGATATATTTTAATCGCGAACTCGATAAATTAAACCGAGATAACAATTTAATAATCCAAGATCTCGTTTTACTAAATCGAGATAACGATATAATAATCCCAGATCTCGATATAGCAGTTTCGTTTATCGAGATTACGATATAATAAATCGAGATAACGATATAATAATCCGAGATCTCGATATAATAAATCGAGATAACGATATAATTATCCAAGATCTCGATATAATAATTTCGTTTTATCGAGATACGATATATTTTTTATTGAGATCTCGGTAAAACGGTAATGTTTCATCGTGATCTCGAATTAAAAAAAAATATTTTCTAATTTTTTTTGTGCTCTAAGCCCAGTCCCACTAGACCACGATCGCACCACGCTCACTGCGATCTAAAATAAATTTAGATCGTGGTGAGGTCGCGGTATGAGCGGCATGAAAATGTTAATTTTAGTTGCTTTCACGATGCTACTACGTCCTAATTACGCTTCTACAACGATCCCGCTACGATTAAATCACGTTCTCACCGCGCTTATTCTGCGACCTCACTACGCTTATAAAGATTTTAAGCTTTCTACGCTCTTCACGTTCTCATTACGACCATACCACGAGTTATCCGATTGCAACACGATCTTACTGCGATTATAGCACGTTCTTACCACGATTATAAATTAATACGTTCATACCGCGATCTTACTACGTTCTCAGACCGTCAATATCGTGTTTCATATCAATATAGTTTCATTCCTTCTATTTTTGATTAAAACGAAGATTTCTCGGAAACAATACAGTCATGCCACCAAAATCTACTGGAACACGTGGGCGTGGTGGTAGGGGTTGATGTAGAGGCAGAGGGAGCAAAGTATAAACGCCATACTAAACTCCAAATAGTACACAAGAAACCAAAAGTAAAAATAGTACAGGACTAACAAAGGCCAGAGGCTCCAGACTTGGGACAGGCGCAAAAATAGTGGGGTTAAACATGTTTGTGAGATCTCAACCCTCCCCCTATACCTCTAGCCAATGACGAAAAGAAACGCATAACAATACGCACATTAAAATTCAGTTTAAGAGAAGTCCGAGTCTGATGTCAGAAGATGTGACTAAAGAAAATAAACAAAATGACAATAATACATAAATAACAACAGACTACTAGCAGTTAACTGACATTCCAGCTCCAGACTTCAATTAAACTGATACTATACACATAAGTAGTATAATACTTGTCATCAAGAGATGTCGGAACGACCAATCAAACCTAAATTACAACCTATTGCTTGTCCATAAAGCTCAAATGACGATATTTTAGTGAACGATAGCAGAGATGACACAGATGTGTCAATATATATAGGAAGATGTGGTATGAGTATCAATAAGACAACTCTCCATCAACGTAAAAATCTATAAAAGTAAACCATTATAGGCCAAAGTACGGCCTTCAATACGGAGCCTTTGCTCACACCGAACAGCACGCATTAAAGGGCCCCAAAAAATACTAATGTTAAACCATTTAAACGGGAAAAACCAACGGTTTAATCTATATAAAAACGAGAAGCATGGTTGAGCCGTTAGAGCAAATGAATAAATACATTCAGACAAACAAAATCTAGGGAGTTTTTTTATATATTTTATGTGAAAATGACAATAAAAATGATGGTCGTAGTGTGAACATAGTAAGGTCGTGAGAAGAGCGTGATGAGGACGGCAAGGGCGTGCTAGAATCGTACTATGGTCGTGAACAGCGTGGTGAAGTCGTAGTGGAAGCGTAGTTGGGTCGCGGTGAGAACATGATGGTCGTAGAAAAATCGTGATAACGTCGCTGTGAGATCGTATCGCAATCTCTCCGAATAGAATCACGCTTTCGCTACGCTCTCGCTACGATTGTACATCGACCTTTGCGATCTTACTACGATCTTAGTGCGCTCTCACTACGCTTCTACTACGACCTAATTTCGCCACGACCGCACCACGATTGTTTTGAACATGTTCAAAGTTTGCCACGCTCTTCACGATCTTGAAGACCTCACCACGACCGTGGTACGACCTTACTGCGACCTAAACGATCGTACCACGATCATCAGTTTTTGCATTTTTTTCACAGATCGTAGTGCGATCGTGGCCTAGTGGGACTGGGGTATAACGGCTTCCTTACACAACTGCAGTTCACTGGCCTGGAATATATAAAAAAAAAATTGATAAGCAACTACTACCCTAGTCCCACTAGGCCACGATCGCACTACGATCTGTTAAAAAAATGCAAATTTTGGTGATCGTAGTGCGATCGTGTAGATCGCAGTAAGGTCGTATCACGGTTATAAAAGCATAAATTTGCTGAGTGATGTATCAATTAATATATACTCAATATAAAACTTCTGTTCATGCTTAATATTACTATAATTTGTTCAAATATTTATTGGCATTTTAAAAATTAAATACACTTCTGATTCTTACCTGGCAACAGATTGTCACTGTTCTTATCTCCTCTTGTAGCTTGTCAAGACAGATGATGATTTCCTCTGCAATTTTCTATCAATCTAAAATTAAATAACACATAAAAATAACACTAAAAGAAAAGCAAAACCTCTTTTATCTATTGAATTAAACAATCATAATTCTTACATTTTGAAGTGCTGATTATCCATCTCGGAAGTGCTCATGAAAACAACGAACTCGAAATGATGCTGTATTTGCATCCTGGTGAGAATCTGTTACATTAAAATGATGATTATATAATCTCTCACCAACTCCTTTTCCAATAGATATAGGAAGATGTGGTGTGAGTGCCAATGAGACAACTCTCCATCCAAATATAACAATTTAAAATAAGTAAACCATTATAGGTCAATGTACGGCCTTCAACACGGAGCCTTGGCTCACACCGAACAACAAGCTATAAAGGGCCCCAAAGTTACTTGTGTAAAAACGGGAAAACCAACGGTCTAATCTATATAAAAAAAACCGAGAAACAAACACATTAGTTAAATATAAGCGAAAACTTGTATGATAAAACACTGAACAACTCTTAATATCTTTACACAATATTTGAACACGTAAAGCTCCTACAAGCACTTCAAGCTTTCGTGAGATGGTAACCCAACCCCTTTTGTTTCTCCTGCATTGGCTATACGGTAGTGTACTTGTAAATAGTGCTTATAATTGTCAATAACCATTTACAATTGGCAGTAAAAATTAAAAGACAGTATAATCATAACTCCTTACCTTTCTGAAACAGTCAAGGTATGGTCAATAGGTCAGCAGTAAACAGCGTGGCCTTTGACTTCATGTTCTTTGTTTTGTCCTCCCGCTCAAAAATTATCACCTGATATGAATGCCGTCTTCGGCCTAAATGTGTTGTAATTCTAAACGTGTTTAGGAAAGTGTCTAAATATTGAAAGTGCTTAGAATCTAAACACGTTTAGCTTCATATACTTGACGAAGTAGCTAAACATGTTTAGCACAGCAACACGTTTATTGCGAAGTGTTAAGAGCCAAAACATGTATATTGCAAAGTGCTGAGAGCCAAAACATGTTTATTTGTTTATATTAAGAAATTAATCACTTTCCTAAGCACATAAGTCTTACAACACGTTTAAATTCTAAGCACAATTTTTACAGCAAAGACGTATATATGTTACAGTAAATAGGTGAAATTAGGAATTACACGTAATTACTAAACACTTCAGTAAATACCTGTAATTACTAGCCAATTTAGTAATTACATGTATTTACTAGTTGTTTCAGTGATTACTGCTAATCACTGATTTTTTTTGTCATTTTTACAGCTATTTACTAACTTGATGTTTTTGTTTTTAAATTAAAAAATAATTCAAGATACCAAATAAGAAAGTAAAGGGGTAGGGATTTTAAGGGCGCTAAGTTAAGGATGTAGGAATATAATGCACATCCAAAGTGCATACTCTTTAGTGTTTGTGAATTGAAACTGGAAAAGGTTGTTTTATAGGTTTTGAAACTCCGTAAATATATTTATGCAAGACAATTACATATAATTATATATAAAATTTTGTTAATTATACATTCATTAATATTTGCACTTAAAACCCGTGCGGTCATCTTTCTGACCATCGACTCTCGCTATAGCCTAAAGAAGAGAATCGCGTATTCATGGATGTTTTAATGGGAATTTGTATTTGTAATTATGATAACTATCATGCCTATTGTAATTAAGTCAGTATAACATATTACAGAATTAAAGGTTACAGTGAGTAGCATACCCATATTAGATCTTTTGTTTCTTTGTTAAGGCTATAGAAAATATATAATTACTTTATATTCGGACTAATTAATGTAGTGAGGGATAATATTAATGTATATTATGTGTAACAATACATTATATCTGCGGTTAACACATGAACAAAGCAGTAAGCACCCAGGGGACAGATGTGAAAAATAACTCTACTGTTAAGGTTAAGAATGATTTATAAAAGATATAATTATCTTTTAAATAACTGCCTTATAAATGTAGCTATCCTATTTTGTTATTTTAAATCAGTATGCGCTTATCTATTGTATCTATAACTATAAAAAAATATTTGTAAAATTAGGTAGTAATCAAGACGAAATAATTTACTATAAAAATATAAAACAAAAATGCACAAATTGAGTATTATATGTTTTGTTCTTCAAATGCTTTAATGAGCGACATGTTTCGAAACCGTTTAAAAGAATCCACAGATGTCGGATAGAGTTAAAAGGGGGGATTTTTATTACGACTAATGATTTTAAATGGGAACATAGGTGTGCGATCTCCTCTTTATCGGAACCCTCTTTGAAAATGACTGCATCCGCACAGGATCCATAAATTTGTGTTTAAATCATTTTGTATTCACAAGTTACGGAACTGTTGACAAAGAAAATTTACTTATCCAATAAAAACAAAAATTGAAAATGGGGTGATCACAAAATCATATCTTAATTTTGTCTACTTGTCACCAGTAAAAATTAGCTTGACTAGTGAAGTGTACATTTCTTCAAATAATTATTATAATATTCTATAGAATACTTTTAATACCACAAATACATGAGTTAATTCTGTTTTTTAACTGCTAAAATTTGGCAAATGAATGTATGTTTATACATGTAATATTAGAAATTTTATTAAAAAACGACTTTATATCAAGAATAAATCACCAAATATGCTTATTTCCTAAAACTATGTTTGGCAATAGGATGAATAATTATCTTCAGATTTCAGGAAATAGGCTCAATGTCTGAAAGTGTCAGGCAATAACTTAATGCCTAGGCGTTAGCTTATTGCCTATGATTAAAGCTTAATGCATAATTTTACTTATTGCCGCTAACATATACATTTCAATTGACTTTTTTTTTTTACTTTTCAATTAATATTCATTTAACTGAGATTTAACCAAATATTTTTCCAATTTATGTACACAATACCATACATTATCGAAAAAGCATACATTCAGCTATTAACTGACACTAGTAAACTTGACATTGAATGTGTACTTTCTTAATATGTCTGTTTGGTAGAATAGACCTTAGATTCTTCTCTTAACAATTGGATTTTAATTAGTCTTTCCACATTTCCGTAGAAAGACCTTTAGCTCTAATTGTTTTGGGAAGTCCTTTTGATTTTGTTTAGATTATGTTAATGTCTTTCCACTGACTGTTTGTTTTTGTTCAAATTATTAGGTAACGATATATCTTGTAACAAAAAAATGTCTCTGTAGCTAGAATAAAACAACCAAAACAATTTCAACAGGTTTTTCCACCGAAAAATAGGACATAATAAAATTAACGGTACCAATTTTCTTGCACCAGATGCGCATTTCGACAATACATGTCTCTTCAGTGATGCTCGTGGCCAAAATATTTGAAATCCAAAGCTTATATAAAAGATGAAGAGCTATAATCCAAAAGGTCCAAAAAGTATAGCCAAATCCGTGAAAGGAATCAGAGCTTTGCATGAGGGAGATACATTCCTTAATTTAAAATAATTTCTAATATTTTGTAACAGCAAATTTTAATAACACAAAAAATTCGTATTTTCATGCCAGTACCGAAGTACTGGCTACTGGGCTGGTGATACCCTCGGGGATCAATAGTCCACCAGCAGAGGCATCGACCCAGTGGTAGTAATATAATTAACGGTACCAATATTCTTGCACCCGATGCGCATTTCGACAATACATGTCTCTTCAGTGATGCTCGTGGCCAAAATATCTGAAATCCAAAGCTTATATAAGAGATGAAGAGCTATAATCCAAAAGGTCCAAAAAGTATAGGCAAATCCGTGAAAGGAATCAGAGCTTTGCATGAGGGAGATACATTCCTTAAACTAGCTTTAATATTTAAGATACAGTCAAAGGATCTTTTATATTAGTGGGTTACAGGTATATGACCTCGAAGAAGGTCATCTGGAAGTGACCATTTTTAAACGGAAATAACTATTTTGGCATTATTTTCAAAAATAATTCACAAGAACTTCATATTTTTGAATTAGTGGGAAGCAACGTTCACGTGTTACTGGAAGTAACATTTTATTAACCGAAAGCACTTTCTTAATTCCCTTATTTTCAGGAAAAGGATACCAAAACATGTATTTTCGGAATCCGCATAAATTTAGCTATTTTATGACACCCATATTTGACATTATGAACCTGGAGCGACTATTTTCTTGTCTAGGTATGTGTTTTTCGGTTGGATTTTTGCTGTCAGGTTGTTTAGCATGATGTCGCCTAGATATTTAGATGTTATACCCCTTTAAAAGCTTTTGAAACTGACAATGCTTTAATTTTATAAATTAAAAATGTCTTTTACATTTAGCAATATATATATATATGACCTTGAACGAGATCAATCGGTATGAACTTTTGTCATACGGAAGAAGCATTTTTTGCATTATTTTTATGCTCATTTTACTAGAAGTTTTCTGTCATTGTGAAATGTTCAAATGTAACCGGAAGTAGCATTTTTTAAACTGGATGTTCCTATTTATATCCCCCCCCCCCCCAAAAAAAAAAAGCTTTATATTTTCAGAACAACTATAAATTAAGCTATCATATGACACCGGAATTGACGCACATGTCTAATTGTTACGTATCGTATCTTTGTTACACTTTGACCGAAGCAATCCATACACTTTTTATAGGAGTTATCTCCCCTCCAATATTATACTGATCTTATGAACCATTACCCTTGATATAAGATCTTTTGGTCATCACTTGAAAATATTGGTCAAGATTAATGTCTTGTTTTAAATTTTGATATTCCTTTGTTTTCTCTTTTGATTTTAAGTACCAGTCCACCTAAGAATCATGCAAAGGGTGATATACTGAGGTTTTCAGAATCTGTTGAAAACTTACTTGGTGAAAGGTATTAATGATATAAGTCATCAGAAAAAAAAATTTGGGACATAAATGGTTGCTATGGAAACTGAAATCTAACATTTTCTACCAAATGAGTCTAAAAATCAACAATCCAAGGCTAAAATTGACATAATTTATTCATCAATTTAGTATATATGTAATTATTAGAACTCAGATTGTATTTATATACTAAAACAATAATACAAGATGAATAAAAAAAATCGTTTACATCAATTTTATTTTTTTTCATCACCAAGCTATAAGAGGTCTAAAATAAGCCATTTTTCATATTTAGCTATTTTCCATTTTTTCAAGTTTTGACCAATTTTTAAATCTTCATAGCAACAATTACCAGCAAGTTATTTACTATTGACTTTATTTTTAAGAAAATATAAGTTTAATATATAACTAAACTTATCTTAAAACACTCGGACTCCAATTTATTTCCGGTTGCTAAGCAACCAAAATTTCATATTTTTTAGGTAGAAAAGGTGCAATTTATTACGAGTATTGTTGAAAAATGAATAAACTTTTGCAGGTATATGCATCAAAATTGAAGCAATCCTTTTGTTAATACATTTCATTGTTAAAAAAATATACATAAACTAATTTAAATTGATATCAAATGAAAAAATACCATGATTTCACCTATGAATTTCCTTGAATTTGCATCTTTTCCAATTTATTTAATCATAGAGTTTCAAAAATACTCGAAAAAACAATACACTTATACAAAATGTACCATTAATGAATACAGTTTAAAAAAAAAATTATAAAAAAAACAATATCATGCTGAAATTAATTGTAGTTTAACAAATTTTTCTCAAATGATGTGCGTCAATGCCTTAAAAATCATAATTTTGCTAAATTTCGAAGATGCTTTTTACAATGTTAATAGATCTATATGTAGAATGTATCAATCAACAATTTAAAAAATAATATAAAATTATGTTTATCTGTATCAATATTTTACTTAAAAAATTCTGTAATTTTTAGAAAAAATATAAAAAATACATGGTTACCATGGTGACAAAAAATGGAGTTTAACCAACAGCATTAAACATACAAATTCTCAATGTATTGTTTAAATAATTCAAATAAAATATGTAAAATTAATTGCAGCAATATCATAGTTTTTAATGGAATCATTGAAAATGGTTGCCATGTAAACCCTAATTCTGCAGAATTAGAAAATTTTTCAAAAATACCTGTAAATATTTTTTTACAGTATGATGATATGGGTTTTACTTAAAATTCTAACACAATAGTCCTTGGAAGAAAAGTTTGCATTTAATAAATTCAACTATGAAAATTATCCAATAGATTTAGCTAAAATTCACATTGAAAAACAACATTTGATAAGATGTATCTTTTAAAGGTCAAATATCTGATTTTTTCAAGTAACATAATAAAATTGAGAAAGGAAATGGTGAATATGTCAAAGCGACAACCACCCGACCATAGAGCAAACAACAGCCGAAGGCAACCAATGGGTCTTCAATGTAGCGAGAATTCCCGCACCCGTAGGTGTCCTTCAGCTGGCCCCTAAAATATGCATAATAGTACAGTGATAATGGACGTCATACTAAACTCCGAATTATACACAAGAAACTAAAAATTAAAATCATACAAGACTAACAAAGGCCAGAGGCTCCTGACTTGGGACAGGCGCAAAATTGCGGCGGGGTTAAACATGTTTATGAGATCTCAACCCTCCCCCTATACCTCTAGCCAATGTAGAAAAGTAAAAGAATAACAATACGCACATTAAAATTCAGTTCAAGAGAAGTCCGAGTCTGATGTCAAAAGATGTAACAAAAGAAAATAAATAAAATGACAATAATACATAAATAACAACAGACTACTAGCAGTTAACTGACATGCCAGCTCCAGACCTCAATTAAACTGATTGAAAGATTATGTCTTCATCATATGAATATCAGGTACAATCCCTCCCGTTAGGGGTTTAGTATCATACTATCATAAAATATATGAGAAGAACATAACCCGTGTCATGCCAACAACTGTTTTTTTAGAAATAAATGTGTTTAGTTCCGATGCAAAGACCCTATCAGTGAATCAATGTTAAAGCCAAAATATGCAATCTTTAATGACCTGACAACAGTATCGTAACTATATCCCCTTTTAATAAGTCTATTTAAAGGTTTTGTTAGTTTCTGAGGAGAATACTGACATTTTTGTGCTTTATAAAGAATATTTCCATAAAATTTTGGATGTGAAATACCTGAACGTATAAGATGTCTGCATGTTGAGTTATATTTACGAATTATTTCCTTATACCGGTGATAAAATTTAGTAAATGTTTTGACCAGTTTGTGATATCGAAAACCCTGGTGTAATAATTTTTCAGTAATACATAAATTTCTCTCGCTAAAATCTAATACATTGTTACATACACGAGCGAATCGTACAAGTTGAGATATATAAACACCATAAGATGGTGACAAGGGAACGTCACCATCTAAAAATGGATAATTAACAATAGGAAATGAAAAATCATCTCTTTTATCATAAATTTTTGTATTAAGCTTCCCGTTTATGATATAGATATCAAGATCGAGGAAAGGGCATTGTTATCATTAGCTTTATTTAAAGTAAGTTCTACAGGATAAATTTCTTTAGTATACATACTGAAGTCGTCATTATTTAGAGCCAATATATCATCCAAATATCTAAAAGTATTGTTAAATTTTTGTATCAAATGTTGTTTTGATGGGTCTTTGCTAATTTTAGTCATAAATTGTAACTCATAACAATACAAAAACAGGTCCGCAATAAGTGGTGCACAGTTAGTCCCCATTGGAATTCCAATAACTTGACGATATACGGAATCTCCAAAGCGAACAAAAATGTTATCAAGTAAAAATTCAAGTGCATAAATAGTATCAAAGCATGTCCAATTGACATAGTTCTTTTGTTTATTGCTACTAAAAAATGATCTAAAAGAGTTTGAACATATGTACTCGCATTCCGACTTTTTAAATGCCCAGTTAATTAGGGATGTGAATTTTTTCTTAATAAGAATATGAGGCAAAGTGGTATATAGGGTAGAAAAATCAAAACTTTGAACAGATTCAAAATCACCAATATATGCATGCAATTTATCAAGTACTTCCAACGAGTTTTTGACACTCCAAAAGTAATTAATTCCACTATTTTCAAAGGCCTTATTTGAACAATTTATTATCAGGTTTTTTATTGTACCAAGTGTACTAGTAAGTAAAACAGACAATTTAGTAGTTGAACAATGGCTGGAAGATGAAATAAATCTATATTTGTAAGGTTTTTTGTGCAGCTTCGGAAGCCAGTACATAGTTGGGACTTTCATTGTGTTTGGTTCTGCTTGTAAAGAAGTAGCTAAAAGTTTATGTTTGTTACAGATGTCGTTTTCTGAAAATGAAGTCAGTTGGAATGTTGGTGAATTCGTGATTTCCTTTTGCAGAACCTCTATATAAAATTTACGTCAAACAATAATGATATTATTAGCAGCTTTATCAGCCGGGACAAAAACAAATTCCTTGGCTAGTTCTGTTAGTTTATTTTTGATACGTGAAATAGGGTTTTTATAGTTTTTGTTGAGGGTAAAATGTTCTTTAAAATGTTGTATTCGAATATCAACTATCTTCATTACTGAATTAAAAACAGAGTCCAAAGATTTTTTTGTCAGCTTTTTCCCGTTTTACCCATTTCAAACAGTAGGCGCGGAGTGAGTCGTTGATGATATTACGACACTCATTCCAGTTAATAGTTGACGGGGGACGATATTTAGGTCCTTTACTGAGGAATGATTTTAACTCTCGGTCGCGAACGATGTTAAGGTCTCCTGTTATAACATGGGAAATTGGTCCATAGGTGTATTCTGAATTACTGCAATTACACGACATAGGTGTATTTTCAGTGATATTTACATCTTTACACAATTGGCTATAATTAAACACATATTTTCGGGTAGATTTCTTGTAAATATAACAAATGAGAGGGAGTTCAGTATTATCAAAATATCCAGGAATTTGGTCTTTAACAGAATGTAAATAACTTGGTTCCATATAAATAATGGCTGATATTTTCTTATATCATATGACAATATAAATTCACAGTGAGAACAGTCAACATCTAGCATGAGTTAATACTGTTTTCCATTCAATATCACAATAATAAGTTCTAGATTTGCAGATGATCAAAATAAGTATCAATGGTCCGAGACCACAATTATTTCGTAGTACATTTCTTTTAGAACATAAATGAAAATAAAAAAAATCCCACCTGTGCTTTCTCAAAGAAACTTTGACAGTGTGTTGTACTACTTTTGGGACAAATTATATCAAAATTATAGAAAACTTCATCGGCTCTAACTCAAAATATGGACAATTTTATGTTTAGGGCGTCTTGAAATCTTTTGACAGCTTCCGAAGTGCTAATTTTAAACCTTTTTCAGCATGACCAAATCACTACTTTCCTTTAAAATTCTGGACCTGATTTTTTTACAGTGTAATTTCCTTCCCCTGCTTGCAATTTAAGGCATTAAAAATGGAGGAATAATTTTTGGAAGGGGTATAAAAATTAATGGCAAGTTACCCACTGTCAACACTAGGGACTATATTTGTGAACAACGAAAATCAAGGGACGACCAAATGATAAATGCTGCTTTTTGGATTGTTTATCATCTTTTTCATTCAGTCATTTATTTTGATAAAATGATTATCTAGGGTAATATTTATTATTATTCATATTAAATCAGTTTTTGGAATAGATTTATGACCATTAAGAAACTAATAATTATATGATATTATAACATTTAGGCCAACACTTGATGATTATGTGATTACTGTGTACCCTCATAGATGCCCTACAAAATAACAGATTAAATTTAACATCATCATAACATCTCATTCATAACAATTCCTCTAGAGCCTCAGATCTGTTAATCAATGCAATTGCACTCTCTAAATCTTCATCTGAAACTTCACAGTCTTTCTTTGATGGACATTTCAATAGTAAAGCAAGACGAGAAAAATATGAAATAATTTTCGATGGCTGAAGATACTCATTTGGAGAAAATATTTTCTTTCCAGTATTGTCACGTGAAATACGCATATTTTTTGCAACGTTGCTTGCATTTGCCTTTTGTCCACTTTTTTCACCAGAATCAAATATTTCTTTCAGGTAGTTTTTTGTTTTCAAGGAAAAACGAACAGATTTCCTATCCTTCTTCAATCCCCATCCGGACTGTAAGGTAGAGTCACCAGTTTGCAATGATCCTTCTCTAGTTTTAACAGAACATGAGGAAATGTCTAGACATACACCTTTCCGTTGCAGTTTGATGAGGTCATGAGTTGGACATAAAGCATGATCACCAACAAAACAATGATCTTCCAGCTCTGAATAAGATTTAAACTTCCTAGAGCAAGTCATCTCTGGACAGTATAAATCTCCTTCTCTAGGAACTTGATCATTTACAGTGATGTTAGAGGTTTTGATGGATCCCTCTATGTGCTTTGGTAAGGAAAAGTCCTCAAGAACATTCAAATTTGTACCTTCTTGATTAAACGTTGACATGGTTATATGTTGTCCTTCTCCAATACCAAAGGCTTTCCAGCATGTTAGTCTACCATCATGGTCTATCTTCACATTGGAATATTTTGTTATTCCTTTATGTTGACTTTGGTCTTTAGTCTGACTTTCAGTATTAATGGTAACATTTGAAATTTGGCAGCCTGACACACCTCCGCACACACCCAAAGCTTCTTTCATTTCTGTTGAAAATGTGATGTCTCCACCTTCTAACACTTCCCTCTCATATGTGCAGTCTTCGAATCACAATATGATTTCCCGTTCTGAGCTTCACTGAAATCGTATTCTTTAATGTATACACCTGTAAGAAAATATTTTAAAATGAGTTTAAAAAAAAAACAATTCTGCGATAAAAATGAATATGTTATCACTGAACTAGTATATTTTTGAATAACCGTACATTGTCTCGAAATATCAATGTTATTTGTACAAGGCTTAGAAACAGGTAGAAAGCGAGGCTGTGCCGAGCATTTCTACCTGTTTCGAGCCGAGTACAAATAACATTGATATTTCGAGACAATGTATGGTTATTCTTTATATACTGCAACTCTTATAACTGTTCTAAATGAAGCATTTAGGGTAAAAAACATCATTTCTTAATTTTCAACGGAAGACGTAAAATTTCCGCGAACCTGTATGTTTTATTGACGTCATATATAAAACTCTACGGAAACTTATTGTCAACGTCATAAACAAGGTGATATACGGTCAGTGACTGTATGTGACATATGAATATTTATACGGTCAATGCAATTTGACTACTCAAATAGTACAGTATATATATTTGTTTAGGGGCCAGCTGAAGGACGCCTCCTGGTGCGAGAATTTCTTGCTGCATTGAAGACCTGTTGACCTATGACCTTCTGCTGCTGTCTGTTCTATGGTTGGGTTGTTGTCTCTTTGACACATTCCCAATTTCCATTCTCAATTTTAATCAAGCATATTGATACAAAAAAAAATAACAGGAAAGGCATACAATCATGCAAAACCTTTCAAAAATAGCTTACGATAAACCACTATTCTGTTCATAAATTCTGTATAATGTTATGATACCTCCGTATTCAATGTGTCAATTTTAAAGTCTTATTTTTCATTGATAATTTTAATGTTCAAATACAAATACATGTACAGCAAAAGTTGCCTAAACTAAACACCCAAATATTTGTGTTTAGAATAAAAAGGTTTTATTTGTTTACTGACTTAATATATGTCTAAATTGAATTGTGACCTTGACCATTAATCTATACATCGAATACAGGTACTTAATACAAGAGTTCTTACGTTATCTCTGACAAAAGACAAAATTTGCAGATTGCTTTTTAAAATTTATTATGATGTAAAAATAATTTTATTTGCGGGGTACCAATTATAGTATTCATGTTTTTTTTCATAAATTTAAATCAACACAAAATTAAAATTTGATTAAACCAACAATTTGTCTTCAAAACACGAAAAACTGGGGTCCATGAATAAAAGTATTTTTAGTCTATTTACCTGTTCGCTGAGATATTCCATGTAAAGAATGCCACAGATCACTACAATGGTAACATCCTACATTGTCACTCCTCAATACAACACTTTTTATGTTTGGCATTTGGTCCTTGATGGTTTTGAGAGTGTGTTCAATCACAGAAGTAACACTATACCAATCCTGCTTTGCTGATTCAATTGTATGAACATATGTTCTATGCTGAAAATGAAAAAAACATATAAATATATATTGTTTATTATTCATGGATTATAAGTGTGTATGACACTACAACAAAAAGAACACTGTACATTATGTTTTGTTACAAATATGATGAGGGGGGGGGGGGATTTTTTATTCTTTATTTCAGGTTATTCTTAAAATTCAACTTTTTTGCTATTTCTTTGTATATATAGTCTAATAATTTAATTTTAGATGTAACACGTCTTCTGATTGGCTGACGTTATTTTGTTATCAGCCCATAGACATAATTTAGTCATGTGACCGTGACGTCATCAACGTTTTTTCATGGTTTTCTACAGTTTAAAATGGAATTTAGAATTAAATTTTAAGAAATGATTGAAATATTTTTTCTGTTTATTCGAAATAACATAAAAAATGTGGTGCACACTGTTAAATAACCCGCTATGCACCAAATTTTTATGTTATTTCTTTTCAGACAGAAAATATATTACAGTCATTCCTTAAAAAATAGATTTACTAAGTATTGCGCAACAGCACAGTGTACTGCACAACCGCATGAAATCTTCAATTGAAAATAAATGCAAATCATTTACCAATTTAATGTTCTTTGACTAAATATATTCTGTGACAGAAACCTCTAATACATGTGTCAAATATTTTTAAATTAAAATCCAATTCAGACCTGTATCAAGCTTGAATATTGTGTCCATTTAGCCAAACTATTCCGGATTGGACCTCTGCGAAGCTTGTTTTTTGCATGTTGGTAAAACAGTACATTAATCTTCTTAATTTTATACCTTCAGTGTTGAAGTGTCATTATCTTTGAAGATAACAACAATGACATGCCAGTAAAACCCTTTTGGCCAAAGAAGTCACTCTGTTTCTCTCTATGGCGAAGTGGCAGAAACTTCATCGCCCAGTCCATAACAATCATGGCATCACCCTCTGTAAGATTTTGTAAGGTTTCCAAACGACACCTATCTTGATTGATACAGTGAATAATATGACTTTTCCAGTCAAGAACTTTCACTTCAGCTGTCTCTATATCTACCAAAAACTCTGTTCTTTCTTCTTCAGATATATCTAGAATAGAATAATAGTTCAGTGGTTTCAGGCAAGATCTAATCAATTTTTTCAGTAAAATGCTATATTGAATAATGTATGATGGCCATCTTGGATGGCTGGTGGGTTCACCTGCAATAAGTACTATTAGCGTTAACGAGTATATTTGACAACCAAATCTAGGTGGTAACATATGATGAATACATACACACAACTTTTCGATATTTTCTTCATAATTTTTTTAATGAAGTCCTTACATCCTTTCAGTTTGTTAGCAAGTTGGTCTCTTGCATACATAATGAACTATTAAAAAAAGGCTGTTATTCTATAGAAGATGTGGACAGACAACAGACAGACAATAGCTTCTGGTAATGAGAAAAGCTCACATTACCTTTTAAACAAGTTCTGCAAATTAGCTTCAAAACAATTCATAACTATATTTTGTATATGTACCTGTGAATTCAGATATTATTCTCTTTAGCTCTATGACAGTATCAGGTAAAAGGCAGCATCTTGGACACTTCATATCATGCAAATGGTCAGTGCATGAACGTGCCAATTTCTTTTCTGTGGGGTCACTCAATGCGAATTGTATACAATGGTCAGAACATTGATCCTTCATCTGTACATGTTGTTTGAAGTCAGTCTTCAGGTAGAGCTTATATGAGATAAGCTTCTCTTTCATATCACTGAAATTTGTATTTTGATGTACAGAGCAATTTTGAAAATTAGCAACAATTTCTAAAAGTGTATCCATAGCACATACTCCATCTGCTGCAATATTGTCAAGACCTTTCAAATTGGTACGGTGAGAGGCTGGACACTCACTTAGGATGTTAAACAATGTTGCTCTTGAAAGGGGTTCAAATTCTGTCTCTTTACAATATGACATATAGGTATCTACAATACTAGAGTGGCAGGTTGTCCTCACAACTTCAGGAATCTGTAATACCTCCCCTGAGCTCAATTTCAATTCCTTTGTTCCAAAAGATGATACCTATAAGAAATAAGAAGTTTTCTATAGGTTTATTTAAGATTGCAGTAAATAATATATGTGAAATAAAAGTGTGTCAAATAAATCCCCACATAAAACAATAAATACCCACAGGGTTCATGGACCAATAGTTAGTAGTAGGTATGATACTATGAGCTGGCTGACAGTTAACATTTTTTTATATTTAGACAATATGCATATAGTGTCTTGAAATATGAAATTAATTTGTATGAGGCTTAGAAACGGGTCAAATGCAAGGTTCAACTGAAATCAATAAAAAAATAAAAAAAAAAAAAAAAATGTGTAACAAATATTGTTAAAAAAAAAAGTGTTTTGAATTTCCCTCTTGGGGTACCATTTTGGGGTATTTCCCTATGAGCATATTCCAGACAGACGGTAAGACATTTGACATTGAAATTTTAAGGAATTAGAAAGGGAAAATGAACTTAATTAATAACATTTGATAAACATGGTATATAAATTACCAATTTGAAGACATAACAAGTTTAAATACATAAAAGTTTAACCATTGATACTACATGTTGTCATGGTTGTGACGTGACGTTGTTGATGAAATACAGTAGTTCCGGTAAGTAGGCGGGGCTAATAGGTTAGTTGAGGTCATTGCATATAAAGCTAACGTTTATACGTATAGCTTTATCTGTATAGTAAAATAGCTGATTGCAGTATAATTGTGTTTTAATGCAATTAGGCTCTTTGAATCTAGTCCTGGTTAAATAAATATTTATTGTTGATCCTTATATTCTTTTGGCCATGACAAAGAATGTAGGGGAGGGTTGAGTACTTTAAAAAATGTTTGACCCCTCCTCCCCCATTTTTCTTTACATGTATGTGCCTGCCCCAATCCAGGACCCTATATTTTTTGGATTTGTTATGTCTCCTTATAATTTAGATTGATTGTTTCTGTGTCAAATACTTTGTTTCTTTTCACAATTACCCAATATCATATCCTTCGATCTTTTCATATGTATAATTTACTACTCAAAAACTACTGAATACCTAAATTTTATACCTGGTGAAATGTTGGGTCAAAGAAAAAGTCAAGTGCATGGTCTAATTTCCCTTTGTCAATCCGCTGCCTCGTAAATTTCTCCTTCTTTGGTAGTGGAACACCTGCAAAAGCATACTTAAGCTATAAAATATATGTAACAATATAAGCAAAATAAGAAGGCAACACCAACTTATCATTTGGATTACACCAATTCAGAGAGATCTGTACATGTTGTTCACCAAAATGTTCATACAAGAAGCAAACTATCCCCTCTAAATTCAAGTTCAATACAGCGATGGACAGACACGCATATATTAATTGTTTTGAAAGGTGATAGTTTGTATTGCGATGCCTGCAAAAAATATAATTTCACAAGACAAGCTAAAACATGTTATTTTTATGATAGCTATGCTTCTGGAAACTAAATTAGTCCCCTGGATTTCAGTGTTTGTATCCAATTGATGGAATACAAATGAACATAGTGATTATTGGTATAATTAAGCTTATTTTTAAATTTTTACTCAGTTTAGGGATGAGTGATGGAATACTTTCAGACAGTAGTTTCATTACATTTAGCCTTTCATATACTAGCCCTTACAGAACTGAAATGTTGGCAGCAAATCTGCTGCAAACTTGCTGCAGGTCTACTGCAAACAAAAAGCTTGCAGGATCTAGGCTTTAATGCGACAAATTAAAGTCCTACCTTTTCCATGTTTAACAGCATGTTGTCTGGCTGTGTCAAGAGCATACTGTGAGATCCCTGGAATAATGTCCTGCAGTGCTTTTTTGATGATAGATCGGACACCATTGACAAGAGCTGAATCTTGGCATTTCTGTCTGATGGCTCATTATATAGTTGTATGATCAACTGCTGAAGTTTGATATCCTCAAAGGTGAAATACATATGAGTAACATGCAAGAAAGGGGGAGTGGCTTATGTATATTCTATTTTTTTCTTAGGACTATTTCTGTTTCTAGTAAACACATACATACATGTACAGTGTTTTTCCAACAATGTTTTTAAAAATATGATTCAGCATTAAAAAGTAAGAATAATGAGCATCGACTCATAATTTAATCCACCGAAAAATGGTCAGCATATCAATTTTAAGCTGTTTTGTTGTTGTGACCATGGTAATGATTCAATAAACCTAAATGAATCACATATTGAGCCTTACGTCATTGCAGGTCTCTATAAAGACATTAAAAATGTGTCCCACTTGTCCTATTAGAAAAAAATAAAATAAATGTACAGCCTGTGGCTGAACAATGATATAATGAAGTCTCTATGAATTGTTCCTTTATTAAAGAATTAAAGAAAGTGTCCATGGGACACACATACCCAAATTAAACTTTGGATCTAATTTCATACCAAACTGAACAGACAGGTATGAGCCTCTGTTTTTTTAATATATATACAGTCAATAGTGCAGCATGAGAATATAGTTTTACATACATACTTTATCAATATGAAGTAACTGGAGTAGTTTCTTGGCTTGACTTGGTGCTATGCAATCTAAAGCTTCGTGAACTGTCGTGGTTGCTTTTTTTTTCAAATATCTCAAGGTTGATGGTTTTAGATCTTCTATATTAGTTCGAACCTGGAATTTGATTGGGCTTATCTTTCCATGGCCTAATATATCCATCGCTTTGTTTATAGAACTCAAAGAATGTATGTCATTTTCCTGGCTCCATGAAGATATTTGTGAGGATGACTGAGAATCGAAAGGCTAAAAATAAATGTAAAAATTGTACATACAGTCTGTCATATGACACTTTCAAGGGCAATAACGTTGTCTATTGAAATGATAAACAATATTGGTCATGAAACATTTTAGCAAAAGCAGCCATGTTCATTGATAGATCAAAGCTTCAGATACAATTTATCAACAAGATACTTTAAGGCATATTAGGTTAAAATTTGAAAGATTTTTGCCAATTTGTTTCCGAGGAGAAGATTTTTGAATAAGGTTACAAAAATTTACAAAAAAATGACTTATGGCAATAACTCCTTAAGGTGCCAATTAACAATTTTGGTCATGTTGACTTATTTGTAGATCTTATTTTGGCTGAACATTACTGCAGTTTATCTCTATCTATAATATTATTGAAGATAATAACCAAAAACTGCCAAATTCTTAAAATCATTAAATCAGGGACAGCAACCCAACAATGGTTGTCCAATTTGTTTCAAATTTCAGGGCGGATAGAACTTAACCTAAGGATCATTTAACCATGTCAGATTTGCTCTAAATGCTTTAGTTTTTGAGATATAAGCCAAAAACTATATTTGACCCTAATTTTCTATTTTAGAAATGGCTACCATGTTTGTTGATAGATATTAACTTAGGATACAATTTAGAAACTAAATACTCTAAGGAACATTCTGTTGAAGTTTGAAAGTATTTGGACAAGTAGATTCAGAGGGGGAGATTCTTGAAATAGTTTACTACCACAACAGACGACATTTACGACAACAGATGCATAGTAATGGCATAAATTCTTAGCTTAGCTAATAATATACTTTGGTTTTATAAGATATCTTATATGGTAGGGTTATTGCACAGCTTTTACTTACAGTAATCACATCAAACACTTCACTGTTTTCAATTAGCACTGGCAGATCTAGACTGTCATCAGTTACCTAAAATATATACATACGTAAGTACATTTGTACATCAATATATTTTGCACTTGGAGGTATTGTTACCTAATTATGCATTTTTAAATTCATACCAAAAATCAGTTTTATAATGGAGCATGGGTTTCAGATGAATAAATGTTAATTTGTGAACAGACATATGGACAACCGTTTGAGCCAAGTAATGACAATAGCTCATCACATGGCCTTTTGCCAATTGAGCAACAGACATTCAGGTTTTATGCCTACATTATTAAGTGGGCATATTACGTTTCCACATTTTTAGCAAAAATCCAGTTTCACATTTCCGCATGTTGGTACATTACTTTCTCGAAATAAATAGATACATGTGTACCACCTTTCCACATTTTTACCTGTATTTCACATGTAAAAAATTGTAATAATGATATATACGGTAAGATTTTATTTTATTATAGTTTATTTGTGCAATTTCGTCTCTTGTGGATAGTTGGCTCATTGACATCATACCAAATTTTTGTTATTCTTATATCAACCCTGTCATATTCTTAACTGTGTATAATTTTACCGTTAGTTTTTTCGTTTCAATTGTTTCACACTTTTCATGTCAGGCCTTTTCTAGACAACTTTACAATATCGGGTTTTGTCATTGTTGAAGTCTTCAGGTTGCCTATAATTGCTTACATCTACTTCACACTGATTTGAACTCCAGTGGATCACAACCCTTCGTTTTTATATTATAAATCTCTGAATAGGATTTATTGTTTTTTTCATATATATTTAAACAGGCAAATAAAAAATATAAATTAAAAGGACTGGGAATAAAAAAAAAGATTATCATATTTTTACATAGAATGCACTGCATTCAGTACCTTTTTAAATCTGATAATATTTTAGAAAGGATACTATATATTCACCTAAAATTTTACAGAAATCATTATTTATCATTAATGTACAAATGCAAACCCCTAAAAAGCTTCTATGAAAAAAATCAATATAGCAGATTTTTCAAATATTGCATTATTCTTAGGTGGACTGGTACTTAAATAGTTTTAAGAAATCATTAAAAGGGTGGACATGCTTGAAAATTTAATGGGTATAATGGGTAAAAATATTTTACCCTGTATCGTACAAAGAAACAAAAGTTGTTCGAACATCTGACAAACATTCCTTTACCTGAACTTAGTACATCCTTAAACAGTATATATACCGCTATATACAGATAACTAGTTTCATTGAAAAGAGACTGATCAAGCTGCAAGACACATTTAATTATTTCGTAAAAATAATTTTTATATAGCTTTAAATTTGCAACGTAGGATAGTTTTATAACATTCAGCGTTAAATTTATATTTTCGAATTCCATCCTTTCAAGAAAACAATTTTTCATTTTATAAACCTTATACACACATCATGTATATCTGACCAATGAATGTTTTGCACAAAAGGTCTATTTATATATATCAGAAAAACAGTAATTAAAAAGTTAAATCACAAAAAAAAACTAAATTGCAAGTACAGTTCAAAACTAAATTCCCTTATCAAATTGCAAAATCAAAAGCTCAACCTCATCAAATGAATGGATAACAACTGTCATATTTCTGACTTGATGCAGGAATTTTGTCATGACGAAAATTGTTGATTAAGCAAGGTTTTATAACTAGATAAACCTCTCACTTGAATGACAGTTGAATATAATTCCATTATATTTACATCGATGTGAAAACAAAACAAACATACATAATAAGTGAAAATGTCAGAAATTTGGGTACAGCAGTCAACATTACCAAAAATGAAAAACAAGTTTACAAAAAGCACAATAACGGGATGTTCACCAAAAACAGATTTAAAAGTACAAAGGGTTCATAGAGGGGTGACGGAAAAATGGGGTTCACATTAAAATAAACCAGAAACAAAAGCTGTTTTTTTCTATTTACATCAAAATGAATTGATGCATTATGTTGAGGTATACATATTTTGAAATGAGGTTGAAAAAGGACACCTGCTTCAGCATAAATAAGGTCTACGTGTAGTATCTCTGGTGAAGCAGATTTTCCTTTTTAACCTTATTTTAAAATATTGGTGTAAATAGTAAACAACAGCATTATTTGCTAGTTTATTTTAATGTGAACCCTATTTTTCGGTCTAGATGTTAGATCCATCAATGACAATAATTTTTTAACTAATTGATTAGTAATTTTTTTTTAAACTACACATAACATATGTTTGACAATTTAACTGAGAACGTTTGCAAATGATAAAATCACTACTTGAAATATCAGCATAGTTGAACCACGTCTTTAACTTATACTTTGCTAACGCTTCCTTCCATATCATTTTATTATACATTTACTGTAATAAGTCACTTTTGAAATATTTGAGCGTCGTCTTTTTCAATTTCTGACGAATTATTTATTATCAGAGTTAAATTCTAGACCCTTACGATAGCAGTATATTTTGTGAATGTCATTAATTACATATTTTTTTTGCGTGAACCGTATTGTCCAGTTACTTACATTTGATTCAAACCTGTGTAAAATCGAAATCGAAATCATATATTTACTAATTGATGAGGACTGACCTTGCATTACGTAATACGGACTTGATTATTCCTGGTATAATTACGAGCCTCAATAAATGACAAAAATCAGCAAAGACTCTCCTTAACAATATCTAATTCACACATTTGAAAACCCTTTTTGATATTTTGATTATATATTGGCTCTCAAAATGACAACTTTAATATGTACACTTGAGAGATATATCCTGCTGAACTGACCTTAACTGTACAGGTATTGTGAAAATTATTCGAAGTTTGAGATTGCATGTTGGTTATGTAAGAGCCTATGTAATAACTGTATTTTAAATAGGCCTTTTTTAATTGTTTGATCCGGGCGTGTAGATGACTCTTATGTAGAAAAAATCACCCGTTAGGCGTACAAAATGTTTATCTAGGAATCTAATGGTTATTTTATATGCATGGTGATGTGTGTCAATCGTGAAAATTAAATGATCAAAATTGTCAATGAAATCTAATGCAATTTTTTTATAACATGGATTTCCTGTGGCTGAAATTGACCATCAAACCCAGCGTTGACTTCTTAACTAAGGAGTGTGCTGCACTATCGAATTCCTTGGGTAAACAAAGTTTGATTACAACAATATGATCGACAATAAAACAATATTTACCAAAAATCCGTCGTTTCGTTGTGATTTAACTCAAAATTCAATCGTAGAAATAATATTTCAATCTTTACTTGAATGTTGTTATTTGTATGATTTCATGTTTAGCTATGAAGTGTATGCGCCAAAATCATTAATGAATTTGCGTTGATATTTTTTTTCTATAGCAAATTCCCGATGACAACTCTTCAACTTCAGTAGTGTTATTCTTCAATTTGTTTTTGTCGTAGTGGTTTGTAATCAATAAAACAAGTATTGTTATCAATTATAAAAGTCTTCATAGGCGAACATGTAATAAGTCTTCATTCGTTTGTTATAGGATACAAAATTCATGACGATGCATACTATGCGCTAAATCATCTGCTTAGCTTAATGTTCTTTTCAGTCTATAAAACACATTTTGTTTCTAATAAAAAAACCAAAGCAGTAGACACAATAAGAATTTTTGAATATGAGGTAGAAAAAAACTGTAGAATTATATCATATGACCAATATAGAGATCAGCAGTTTATTGACAAAGGTGTTGAATATTTTGAAGAATAATAATGAAGTCATTTTATAGTTAACTTAAGCTACATGCTTAGTAAAACAAGTTGCTTTCTTTAAAAAAAGAAAAGCAATACATGAACCCACAACGGCTGACTGCGGTCAACAACATTAGTTGATTTTATTTGCTTTTGATTTGAACAAATTTACTGTGAATGAGATATTAATCAATATTAATGAGTTTTGTTGTGACATCATTATTGAAAATATGTAATAGTGGGTAGATTATTGCACATGTGAATGAATTTACTTAATTTTTACTTTGTGTTTCATGTACAAATTGCAGATCTATTGCAATTCCCAATTTCTGCAAACTCTAAGTGACTAAGGGAAATTGTATTGACTCTGTAACATACGTCCAATCCTCAGGTTGCTTTTTTGTGGTTAATTTATTTTGACTTTTACAAATTGATATCGATTTAATTTGTTTCCTCGAAGTTTTTAATTATCCTGCATAATTATTTGAGGCTGTCTGTGACAATCATACACACTTTATTTGTAATGTAATCAATGAGGACATATAAGATAAATAAATGTTAAAGTTATGGACCTCAGAATTGAATATGGTTTAGGTTATTTGTCAAAATACCTTGATATATGACTTATAATATCTACTATATAAGAATTGTTCTGTGATATACCTTCAAGAAAAAAGTAGTCCAAATAAATATAGAAAAGAAGTTTGGTGTGATTTTCGATGAGATTCTTTCACAAGAGACCTTATAACACAAATTAACAGCTATAAATTTTCAAACAGCCTTCATAAAAAAAAACCATAGCCCCTACCACAGTCAGCTACAATATAGGCCTTGAAATAAGAAATGTAAACAATACAAACGAAAAAAGGAACGACCTGATTAATGTACCCAAAAAGAAATGAAAAATCAATCATGCAACACAGCAACAACCATTGAATTACAGGCAGATACTTACTGAATGTGACAGGGATATGTTTGATAAATATTGGTAACTCTATACAATTTAAATATGTGGCCAATGAAACAACAACACCAGACGAAATGAATAACCACCTGCAAAAAATAGTGACCACTTTTCACAAATAAGGCTTATAATACTGTAAATCCCAAAATTATTGTGATGCATTTATAAAATGCAATATTATTTTGCTACATTACGAAAAATCCTGTTTAACTCTTATAAAAAAAATTAAAATTGCAAGATGTAACAGGGTTATAATCACAATTATTTATAGCATTTTTTATTTTTTTATAAGAGTTAAACAGGATTTTTCATAATGTAGCAAAATACTATTGCATTTTATTCTAAAATGATAAAATCACATTAAATGCGGTCAATAATTTCTGAATTAACAGTATGTTGGGAATGCGTTGCCTATTCATCAAAAACCAAATGTATGTATGCTTGGGAAGAAGCAATAAAACATGTTCAAGATGAATTTGCTGCTTTGTATATAAACATATACAAATCATTGCTAAATTTACCTCTTATCAACTATTTTTGTAAAACTGGTGAAATTTGCATATTCAATAACCAGCTGAATCAAGTCCAATATATAGTACAAGGACAACATATTCATGAATGGAAAATAGTTTTATTTTTATTAATGCATACAAATGATTCATAAAATAAAATTCAGTATTTGAAGATTAGACTTTAACTGTTATTTAAAAATAAAAATAAAAAATACTTGCAATTAAATAAAAATAAATTCACATTCAAAATTCTTTTTCGAAATTTCTAATAACTACCATCAATAAACAAAAATAAAATTCAAGTTTTTAATAATTCCTCTATCATTTCATCTAAATTGTCTTCAAGTCTTTCTTTCTTTTTTATGGATATATTACATAACAATTACTTTTAAAACCTTACCAAAACTTTATGAATTAAATATAACGTAGAAAAATAATTATTGTTGATCAACATTTTTTTAAGATGCAAAAATTTATAAGCCTTATAGGTATTAAATATTTATTTCAATTACAAATGAATATTGAAAATACTTTAAAATTCTTAAGAGTGTGGTAATTAAAGGTTATTTACGCGTAACGTGTTTTGCCATTTTTATTTCACCTGCAACCGTGAAAAAGGTTCATTATTCATCATTTTCGTGAAATTGAAAAAAAGATCAATTAATATTCGTTCATCGTGAATAACAATTTTATTTAGCGTTCTTCCGTGCAGATATCCTCTTTACGCCCCTCTCATAATTGCAAATATTCTGACTTCAATTATTGTTAGTTTCTATAAAAACATAAATACAGTTTATAGTTTCTATATATTTCTTTAACACTAACTTAATTTTTAAAATCATATTATCTTTCTGTTTTCCGATTTAAATATATAAATATTTAAACCAAAATGTTTCTCTCCCAAGTCATTGATAAAATTATCAATACACTATATCACGTGGTTAAATCTTCGCGCATGTTATCCTGCCACTGAACAATGCCGTGTTATAATTGACCTAGATACACACAGTATATTCAGAGGTCACTTCAAAACAATTATATAATAGCGTTGTTGTTAAAATCATACTATCTTTCTGTTTTCCGATTTAAATAAATAAAAATATCTAAACCAAAATGTTTTCTCCCAAGTCATTGATAAAATTATTAATACACTATATAGCGTAGTTAATTCTTCACGCATGTTATCCTGTCAATGAACAATGTCGTGTTATAATTGACCTAGATACACACAGAATATTCAGAGATCGCTTCAAAACAAATATAATAGCGTTGTTGTTTTATAGAAACTTTCACACCGCTTATTATCAAAACATATATGTTTTGTGAAAAGGCAAATAAGTTTATATATTCAAGCTAAGTCAGATTAGCGTAGCCAAAGCATAGATTAATACCTGTATAAATAATCGTCAACATTCGAGACGTTCCGATAATTTTATTCCGACTTCCGGCCGAGAGATATCGAGTGGCCCATAGACACATCCAAAACTCATCAATATATAACCCTGAGGGGTTCATGCAAAAAAACCAAATGCTATAGATCTAGATTATGTGTGATTGTAAAAGATTGAGGGGTTCATGCTTATATATTGGCGAGTTTTGGATGTGTCTATGGGCCACTCGATATCTCTCGGCCGGAAGTCAGAATAAAATTCTCGGAACGTCTCGAAAGTTTTCGGTCATCTATACAGGTCTTCACAGGTTGTTATCTGCGTCTTGGTATGGTCCCTCGATGGCCCTTGAAGACGCAATTATATTTGTTTTAAAACGACCACTGTACACTGTATGTATCTGGGTCAATTATAACGTGGTATTGTCTGTTGTCTCGATAACATGTAAACAAATTATATTTGAAGATTTAACCACGGGATATTGTGTATTTCATCATAAACTTACGGGATAGAACATTCTGTTTAAAATGTTAATTTTAGATCGGAAAACAGAAAGATAATATTCTTATCAAAAGAATTTAATTCAATCGGAATCAAAGAAATATATAAAAAATATATAATACTTTATTTATGTTTCTGAAGAAACTAACAATGATTGAGATCAGAATATTTTCAGAGTTTCAATCAAGAAATAAGTATTTTATATGACAAGATACTCTGCTGTGGTATTTTTAAATATTCATTTGTAAAGGAAACATACAAATTAAATCCAAATAAATTCTTGCATTCTACAAAAAATGTTTATAAACAATAATCATTATATTTCTACGTTAATTATTTCATACCATTTAAGTATTTAGCCGGGTTTTATGAGTAATTATTATTTATTTTTTTGTATTATAATATATCCATAAAACGGAAAGTAAAATAAATTTATTAAATATTTAAATTTTAAACGGTGGTGAACAAAAATACTTGTGTGTTTTCAATTCATAAAGCATGATTTTAAATCCTTGCATTCACAACAACCGCAAAAATAATTTACAATAATCACAATAAAATTTAATTACAACCATAATGTTGATTATTTTATACTGTTTTAGTATGGCTTTAGAAGTCTTTGCTTATATTTTGTATAGTAATATATTCACATAGTGGAATGTTAGAATTTAAAAGTAGATTCATTCGATAAATAAAATGTCAATCCGTAAATACTTGATGTTCGTGTTTATTGATATTATATATATTCAAAAGAATTTGAAAAAAAAATTACTGACCGGAACGTTAGTTTATTATAAAATTTTAATTCAATTTTTGTTTGTTTGTTTTAATAGTTTAACCTTATAGCATCTAGATATTTGTACTATGGTACGGCTTTGAAAATTGTATTCATTGTGTTGACCAACTATCCTACACGTCTTGATTCATTTACATTATAGATCACATTTCAAAAGCACACTATTGGTTTTTGTTCTCACAAATTCCGGATAAAATGTCAATGAATCCTGAGTCAAAACATTTACTGTAGGCCGTTTGACAATTGAATTCAACTATTAGATTAAGATATGCGATGACGCAAATGTGTATTCTTTTCCTGAGCTTTCTATTTACTATTTCGTGCGCTAAAATACTACTTGCATGCAATACTATTAAATTCACTCGTGAAAGCTTATTTTCGTTTTTGTTATCTAAATTCAGGACACGGCAGAAAGAGCTTTACATATGACTTTCAAGCACGATCATTACTAACGGTATTCTAACCTCAAGTTGTTTCTCTTTTGTTTCTTTTTTGAGTCACTGTCCTATTATAAACTTTGACCTTTTCGAAAAGCTAAGGATTGTCTACCCAAGGAATAGATTTCTTAACTTTGTAATGTATTTAGCCTTTTAACTTTGTACATTCGAGCGTCACTAATGCTTTTTTTGTAGACTGGCGTACATCATTTTAATTCTGGTATCTTTTTATATCTACATACCTTTTTATATATTTTTTTTTTAAAGTGTGCACAGGTTTATAAACTTCTGAATTAAGAAATTTTCGGCAAAACTAAGTTTCCCTGTAGAATGTTTGAATTGATTTAAGTAAAATCAGGAAATCCTTAAAGTTTGAGATTTTTTATGAGACCAAAATAAGTCTCTTCATAAGAGGTTCCAATCAATTACATGCCGCAGGTTTCATCGCATACAACATCTAACATGAGTAAAGACAGCTTCAAATACGAGTCGGATATGATAGATAAAATAAATGCATCCTGAATTCAAGATTATAAAGCAAACTGAGTGCATAAAATATTGCGATAGGTTTGTGCAATTTGCATAAGTCATTTGTTAGTAGGATGCCAAGGGTTATAATCGAAAAAAAAATATGTGCATTCCCAAGTGATAAATATAATAGTCCAGCTTTAAAATAGCTATTCCAATAGAAGCTGTAAATATATACTTTCAACTGGCTTCTTCTTTTCACAGTCAATTATTTCAATTCAAAAGCAAACACAAATTCAGCAACAATCTTTTGGTGACCCGGCAGTCAGCGGTCTTAGGTTCATGTATTGCTTTTCTTTTTTTAAAGAAAGCAACTTGTTTCCTTTATTATTATAAATGTACTATGTAAGGAATTATATGTAAGTGCTATACCTAAGGTATGAGTATGTGTGAAAGTTATGGAAAGAAATTTGTTTGTAAAATGTATCATGTGACATTGAACAAGTATGCCTGTATGTGCAGAAGTTTGTTTGTACAATAATTATTACTATGAATGTTAATGTGGGTAATTCAGATATATTAGTATATGTAGGTGTGTGTGTGTCTTTATCAATAATAGGTACTTCGACACTTGTACGCTACATTTGTGTACATTGTTTACAAACTTTGGCAGGTAAAGGTCACGACACGGTACTTATCTGGGTCAAATCAATAACAAATTTAATAAAGATTGAAAGTGCAAATATGAAAAATATATTTACACTCCAACTTACCTTTTCGCAAAAAAACCCAAAAGTCATTCTGGATGAATGATCAATTTCCGTAAAAAAAATTATTGTGTAGATATTTTTTATGAATACATGTATATCTGAAAATACTTTTTGTGAAGTAGCAAAGACTATTTGTAACAACTATAATAATAGTTTAATGTGTAAATTAAACCAATGTAATTTTTAGTTAATTTTACTGAATATTATCCCTGGGTATTCAGTGGTAATTTAACAGGGAAACTTGATGAAATGCTGTACACCAAGTTTAATTGTTAAACAGCAATATGTGCAATAAATAATCAATTAGAAAAAAAAGTATTGTTATCATGAACGAACAAATATCTAATCTATTTTTTTTTTATTTCTTTTCAGAAAACGGTCGGTAAGTGGGTTAGCGACATTTTAAGTCTTGATATGGGGACAGCTAAAAAATCGATTTTGTTGAAAATGTAAAAAATCGAATTGTACTGTACATATATCTGGAAATATTAAAATGGTTTATACAATTATGAAAAATAAACGTTTAGGTTATGAAATTATTACTAAACGTCTGTCATCAAAACATAATTTAGAATGTAAAGGATGATTCATTCAAGTAATGGAGAACTTAGCTAAAGTGGATATAACAATTTCCTTCCCAGATATGATCAATTCTTGGTAAAGCAAATTCATTTTCCTTTAGTAAAATTACATGAGGCAGAGGTTTTTGTTTTACTGGTTACACATGATTGATTAAAAGGACTCCCCTGTTACTTTCTCCTCTTTCTAAAACAATCTTTTTTTTCTTCATACGATTAAATTAATCTCAAATAGTATTCAAGATAAACAATATAAGTGTAAACTTTAAATGTAAGAATACGATGTTACAAGATGCATGACAATACTATACAACTGTCGATGATACATTTAATATCTTCTTTTTTTCAGGCTCGGTGCCGTCCAAGAAATGGTGTATCACCTGTAGATTCTAAAGTATATAGTTGTCTTATAATCTAATTTTTACAAAGTGACTTAAAATATTTTTAGAATTATAAATTTAGACTCTAACTATATATCTTCAGAGTTAAATTATAGGCCTTTATCGTTGCGTATTTTTGTGATTAAAGGAACCCCTGATCATTTTCTCTTGTTCTCAAACAATCTTTGTTTTCATACAATTAAATAAATCTCAAATTGCATTCAAGATAAACATAATAACAGAAACATTTAATGTACGAATACGAGGTAACAAGATGCATGACAATACTATACCACTGTTGATAATACATTTAATGTCTTCTGTTTTTTCAGGCTCCGTTCCATACAGGAGGTCAGGGGTTTGATGTTAGTTCTGAAATACGCAGTTGTCTCATAATCTATGTTTTACATAGTGATTTAAAACATTTGGAATATAATTTATTTACTCCCTTACTATATATCTTCAGAGATAATTTCTAGGCCTTATTTTGCGTATTTTAAATGTTGATAATAAGTAATCCCTCTGTTATTTCGCTCGTTCTCAAATCAATCTTTGTTTTCTAAATTAAATAATCTCAAATTGCATTCAGATAAACAGAATAACAGAAACATTTAATGTACGAATACGATGTTAAAATGCATGACAATACTATACCACTGTTGATAATACATTAATTCTTCTTTTTTCAGGCTCCGTTCCATACAGGAGTAGGAGTTATTGAGTTTCTGAAATACGCTTGTCTCATAATCTAGTTTTACAAGTGATTAAAACATTTTGAATTATTTAATTTACTCTTACATATATTTCAAGTTAATTTCTAGGCCTTTTTTCTTGGTTATTTTATTGATTAAATGGACATACACTGATATTTCCCCTTTTTCTCAAACAATTCTTAATGTTTTCATACGATTAAATAAATCTCAAATTGCATTCAAGATAAACAGAATAACAGAAACATTTAATGTACGAATACGAGGTTACAAGATGCATGAAAACTATACCACTGTTGATAATACATTTAATGTCTTCTGTTTTTTCAGGCTCCGTTCCATACAGGAGTCAGGAGTTTGATGTAGTTCTGAAATACCAGTTGTCTCATAATCTATGTTTTACAAAGTGATTTAAAACATTTTGGAATATTATTTACTCCCTTACTATATACTTCAGAGATAATTTCTAGCCTTATTTTGCGACTATAAATTTGATAATACATGTAATTCTTCTTTTTTGTTCCGATTATAAGAATCAATTGTTAAGTTTAAAATAACATTGTTCGAATCTAGTTAAAGTGTAAATCAACATTTATTACATTAAATTCTTCTGTTTTCAGTCCGCCTAAGGTCAATATGATTAAGGAAAACGCATTGTCTATAAATCTTTTTTTCATGATTAAAAATTTGAATTATTATTATTTACATAATCTAAAAGTTAATTCACCTTCTAAGATGCATGACAACACTATACAACTGTGATAATACATTTAATGTCTTCTGTTTTCAGGCTCCGTTCCATACAGGAGTTCAGGAGTTTGATGTAAGTTCTAAAATACACAGTTGTCTCATAATCTATGTTTTACAAAGTGATTTTAAACATTTCGGAATAATTTATTTACTCCCTTACTATATATCTTCAGAGATAATTTCTAGGCCTTAATTATTGCGGACTATACAACTGTTGATAATACATGTAATGTCTTCTGTTTTTCAGGCTCCGTCCGATACAGGAGATCAGGAGTTTGATGTAAGTTCTAAAATACACAGTTGTCTCATTATCTATGTTTTACAAGTGATTTTAAACATTTCGAAATTAAATATTTACTCCCTTACTATATATCTTCAGAGATAATTTCTAGCCTTAATTATTGCGTACTTTATATGATTAAAGGGACAACCCTATTATTTCACCTTCTTCTCAAACAATCTTTGTTTTCATACGATTAAATAAATCTCAAATTGCATTCAAGATAAACAGAATAACAGGAACATTTAATGTACGAATACGAGGTTACAAGATGCATGACAACAATATACAACTGTGATAATACATTTAATGTCTTCTGTTTTTCAGGCTCCGTTCCATACAGGAGTTCAGGAGTTTGATGTAAGTTCTAAAATACACAGTTGTCTCATAATCTATAGTTTACAAAGTGATTTTAAACATTTCGGAATATTTTTTTTTACTCCCTTACTATATATCTTCAGAGATAATTTCTAGGCCTTAATTATTGCGGACTATACAACTGTTGATAATACATGTAATGTCTTCTGTTTTTCAGGCTCCGTCCGATACAGGAGATCAGGAGTTTGATGTAAGTTCTAAAATACACAGTTGTCTCATTATCTATGTTTTACAAGTGATTTTAAACATTTCGAATATTATTTACTCCCTTACTATATATCTTCAGAGATAATTTCTAGCCTTAATTATTGCGTACTTTATATGATTAAAGGGACAACCCCATTATTTCACCTTCTTCTCAAACAATCTTTGTTTTCATACGATTAATAATCTCAAATTGATTCAAGATAAACAGATAACAGGAACATTAATGTCGAATACGAGGTTACAAGATGCTGACAACAATATACAACTGTGATAATACATTTAATGTCTTCTGTTTTTCAGGCTCCGTTCCATACAGGAGTTCAGGAGTTTGATGTAAGTTCTAAAATACACAGTTGTCTCATAATCTATAGTTTACAAAGTGATTTTAAACATTTCGGAATATTTTTTTACTCCCTTACTATATATCTTCAGAGATAATTTCTAGGCCTTAATTATTGCGGACTATACAACTGTTGATAATACATGTAATGTCTTCTGTTGTTCAGGCTCCGTCCGATACAGGAGATCAGGAGTTTGATGTAAGTTCTAAAATACACAGTTGTCTCATAATCTATGTTTTACAAGTGATTTTAAACATTTCGAAATTATTTATTTACTACCTTACTATATATCTTCAGAGATAATTTCTAGGCCTTAATTATTGCGGACTTTATATGATTAAAGGGACAACCCCTATTATTTCACCTTCTTCTCAAACAATCTTTGTTTTCATACGATTAAATAAATCTCAAATTGCATTCAAGATAAACAGAATAACAGTAACATTAATGTACGAATACGAGGTTACAAGATGCATGACAACAATATACAACTGTGATAATACATTTAATGTCTTCTGTTTTTCAGGCTCCGTTCCATACAGGAGTTCAGGAGTTTGATGTAAGTTCTAAAATACACAGTTGTCTCATAATCTATAGTTTACAAAGTGATTTTAAACATTTCGGAATATTTTTTTTACTCCCTTACTATATATCTTCAGAGATAATTTCTAGGCCTTAATTATTGCGGACTATACAACTGTTGATAATACATGTAATGTCTTCTGTTGTTCAGGCTCCGTCCGATACAGGAGATCAGGAGTTTGATGTAAGTTCTAAAATACACAGTTGTCTCATAATCTATGTTTTACAAGTGATTTTAAACATTTCGAAATTATTTATTTACTACCTTACTATATATCTTCAGAGATAATTTCTAGGCCTTAATTATTGCGGACTATACAACTGTTGATAATACATGTAATGTCTTCTTTTTTCAGGCTCCGTCCGATAAAGGAGATGAGAAGTTTGATGTAAGTTCTAAAATACACAGTTAATTTTGTCTCAGAATCTATGTACAAAGTGATTTTAAACATTTCGAAATAATTCATTTACTCCCTTACTATATATCTTCAGAGATAATTTCTAGGCCTTAATTATTGCGTATTTTATATGATTAAAGGGACAACCCTGATTATTTTAGCTTCTTCTCAAACAATCTTTGTTTTCATACGATTAAATAAATCTCAAATTGCATTCAAGATAAACAGAATAACAGGAACATTTAATGAACAAATACAAGGTTACAAGATGCATGACAACACTATACAACTGTGATTATACATTTAATGTCTTCTGTTTTTCAGGCTCCGTTCCATACAGGAGTTCAGGAGTTTGATGTAAGTTCTAAAATACACAGTTGTCTCATAATCGATGTTTTACAAAGTGATTTTAAACATTTCGGAATAATTTATTTACTCCCTTACTATATATCTTCAGAGATAATTTCTAGGCCTTAATTATTGCGGACTATACAACTGTTGATAATACATGTAATGTCTTCTGTTTTTCAGGCTCTGTCCGATACAGGAGATCAGGAGTTTGATGTAAGTTCTAAAATACACAGTTGTCTCATAATCTATGTTTTACAAGTGATTTTAAACATTTCGAAATTATTTATTTACTCCCTTACTATATATCTTCAGAGATAATTTCTAAGCCTTAATTATTGCGTTCTTTATATGATTAAAGGGACAACCCCTATTATTTAACCTTCTTCTCAAACAATCTTTGTTTTCATACGATTAAATAAATCTCAAATTACATTCAAGATAAACAGAATAACATTAACTGTACGAATACGAGGTTACAAGATGCATGACAACACTATACACCTGTGATCATACATTTAATGTCTTCTGTTTTTCAGGCTCCGTTCCATACAGGAGGTCAGGAGTTTGATGTAAGTTCTAAAATACACAGTTGTCTCATAATCTATGTTTTACAAAGTGATTTAAATTATTTCGGAATAATTTATTTACTCCCTTACTATATATCTTCAGAGATAATTTCTAGGCCTTAATTATTGCGGACTATACAACTGTTGATAATACATGTAATGTCTTCTGTTTTTCAGGCTCCGTCCGATAAAGGAGATGAGAAGTTTGATGTAAGTTCTAAAATACACAGTTAATTTTGTCTCAGAATCTATGTTTTACAAAGTGATTTTAAACAATTCGAAATAATTCATTTACTCCCTTACTATATATCTTCAGAGATAATTTCTAGGCCTTAATTATTGCGTATTTTATATGATTAAAGGGACAACCCTGATTATTTTAGCTTCTTCTCAAACAATCTTTGTTTTCATACGATTAAATAAATCTCAAATTTCATTCAAGATAAACAAAATAACAAAAACGTTTACCCCTAGTTTTTGATGGGGTTCGTGTTGTTTATTCTTTAGTTTTCTATGTTTGTCATGTGTGCTGTTGTTTTTCTGTTTGTCTTTTTCATTTTTAGCCATGGCGTTGTCAGTTTGTTTTAGATTTATGAGTTTGACTGTCCCTTTGGTATCTTTCGTCCCTCTTTTAATGTACGAATACGATGTTACAAGATGCATGACAGTACTATACAACTGTTGGTGATACATTTAATTTCATCTTTTCTTCTCAGGCTAACAACCCCTTTCCAAGACATCTTGATTTAAATGAAAGTTCTGAAGTACGTACAAACATCTCTCAAAATCTATGTTTTACAAAGTGATTAAAAACATTGAGGAATTATAATTTTGTTTTTAACTTTATATTGATATCAAACGACATCTGCACAAAAAGGAATGCTGAGATACCCGAGCCTGACGGACGAGGAGATCTGCAAAGCACTTTTTGTTAGTTCTTTTGATGTCTATTTTAACTTATTCATTTAATATTTACTGACTTACAAACCGTCAAAAACATGATTCCTCTGCAATTGACGAATCTAAACATGTTTCACTTACGTGATAGTAAAGGATGTACTTGAAATTAAAATTATATAAAATTTAAAACTGATACTACAAGTAAGGGCCCGTATGCATAAAACAACTATAGTTAAGACATATAATCGAAGCACTATTTATCTTAGATGTCATTTAATTGATAATTACACCTTATGTAAGAATCCTGGATTTTGATTGGTTGATAACTAGTGTATTTTTTCACCAATTTACTGTTATAAATTGAATTTCGTTAATTTTTTAACGCCGCTGGGGTATTTGCCAAAAGGATATGCCTTTTTTACCCCCTCTGCCGTGGTATTTGCCAAAAAATACTCTATCCGACTGGACGCTTGTAACGTCACGATAATCAATGCGTTTTTAAACATTAACATTCGGTGTAATTAAACAGATATATCATGTTATTGAGGGGTATCTGCGAAAAAAAAACAGTCTTGAGAATGAATTTCCCTCGCCTTACGGCTCCTGAAATTTACCATTCTCTCGACTGGTACACTACACGAAATAAATGTATTCAGAGACCGTATTTACGTATATTTACAAACCGCTGCATTTAGTTTATCTTGTCTTTACATGTAGTAAATATCAATATTTCTTGTGCTATACCCTCCTATGGGCGGTTATGAAAGACCGTGGTTTTTAAAATATATTAACATCTAATCAAACCATTTTAAAGTATATAATTTGTATATATTTATAACCATCTCAAAACTTTCGCAAACTTATGTATGTGTATACCTCTGCAAATTGAAATTTTTCTCATGTATTTTTCTATGATGTAAATTTATCGGCAAATGTGTTTCTTTGTCTAGGTAGCAAAGCATCATCATACAAATAATTTTATAGGGGTTATAAAGTGTAAGGTGCATCTACATTTGCCTGGTATGTAAACCAACTGAAAACGAGAACTTTATAGAGGGGTGTATTCTCATTTCCTTTAATCTGCAGAGACCTGTCAAATGTATTGTAAAGGAATATTTTGTTAGTCTTTATAGTCGGCTGAAATGTATGTCAAATGAGAACATATCAAAAGCCTTTGAGCATATTCCTAAATGTATGGCAAATACATAGATTTGCAGACAATTTGTTTAATTAAGAAATGTGGTCAAATGATAATAACCAGACACAAGTTGTTTCCTTTTTCCTTTTTTCCTTTTTCGATATTCAAATCTTGAAAAATATTACAAGTGCAAACTGAATTCCCCCCCCCCCTTAAAATGTTTTTTCACAAAAAAAATTTCCTCAAAAATGTTTTCCTCATTTTTTTCGTTTTCTATTTCCTTTTTCTATTTTCATTTCCTTATTCGGTCTCTATGTCCTTATTCGATTTTCATTTCCTTATTTTGTTTCTTTTTCCTTATTTGATTTTCATTTCCTTATTCGGTTTCTATTTCTATACGGGGACCAGGGGGTCCCGGATCCCAGAAAAATATTTAAGTGGGAAATAGCTTGTGTCAATCCCTTTTAAATGTATTGACATAAGCAATCCCTTTTAAATGTATTGACATAAGCTATTTCCCACTGAAATATTTCTTGGGGATCCGGGCCTGTCTGGCCAACACAGAGGTTCCAAGTTGCCCATTTACGTATTTTCCATTCCGACCACAATTCAGTACTCTTTTAGCTTATTCCTACTGAAAAGTTGCGAACTAGACTTAACTTAGCTCATTTCAAAGGTATTGACCTAGGCTATTTCCCCCTTAAATATTTTTCTGGGAGCCAGAGGTTCAAAGGTGCCCCATAACGTAATTTTCCGTATTAACCACACGTTCCGTACTACTCGGCATATTTCTAGGTCAAAGTTCTGAACCGGACCTAGCTCATTTCAAAGGTATTGACCAAGGCTATTACCCACTTAGATATTTTTCTGAGATCCGGAAAAGTCTGGCCACCACAGAGGTTCAAAGTTGCCCTTTAACATAAATACAATACCCATAACCCAAGTTCCTTTTTAATTACGTTTGTATCTACATCCATTTGGTATAAATTTTTTGTATTACAGAGTCTATTATTTCGTTGAATTTTGGACATTGAAAGACCGGGGGGTCTCAATATCATCTAAGCGGTAGGTTTTCACTGTACATTTCGTTTTTGGGCTTTCCATAAATATTTCTATTTATTTTTCTAAATATCACTGGAGTGATCGGTATTTGTTTTTGTTCTATATATCATATATTAAATTACATCTTTGATGCATTTTTGATGTCGTTTTTATTGATTAAATTCTATACTACATAAAGACAAATATTCAACTTATATAAGGGTTTATATTCGAGGTCAGCGAGAATTCACGACAGCTTGAAGGGGTCATAAAACGATTTCATTCTTCTTAATTATGAAAATCATGCTTTTTATGTAATAATTTTTAATTTTCTTATGATTTTGAAATAAATTTGAATACTGAACCAACAGCTTGCAGCAGGTTGGATATTGAAAATTGAATATCAATAATTGAATAACGAACCGGCTGCTGACTATACATGCATATTTAAAACGGAACGAAATGCTTTTAAAATCAGTACAAGCAGTGAAATTGCCGAATTCCACTGATAAATTATATTTAAATAAAATTTAGCGATTTTTGGAACTTTTTAGTCTCATGTAATTTTTGGTTTTTAGACACAAAATTAGCTGCTGGAAAAAAAGTGGCTGCTATTTTGATCGGCTGCTAATACGCTTTAATTTGGTGTATAATTTTTTTCCTTAATTATGAACTGATGGGTTTACTTAATTAAATGTGTCTCGTTTTATATTAATGTATAAGTGAAATTGTTCATATTAAATTGTTCATATTAAATTGTTCATATTAAATTGTTCATATTGCCTCGCATCTGTGTGTCTTCTATGCCACGTACAACTGTGACGATATTGACTTTAGCAAACAATTCTGCTCAAATCGGTGCTAGGGGCTGTCTTGCAACTTTCATTGAGACGAGAATGATTTCTCTGTGTTGAAGATCTCACTGTATTTTGTCAAGATGAAGAACAGCAATAAAGACACTGTTTCTTTGCTGCAAATTTATTGTGTATATGTCTTGATTTTGGTGTCGGGCAAACTTAGGTAAGAAAACGGAAACGAAAAACTCAGTATTTTTTTGTTTTAATTTGTTACTTGAACACACCCGCGAAATCGCGGGCATTCAGAGCGTAGTTAAAAGTATGTAAAGTGTTGTTGGAAGAATTTTGTAAAATATTGAATGACTGTAGAATTTCAGCAAAAGTATCATAAGTCATAGGTTATTGGGGACAGGAAAATGTTTTTTTTATCCCTCCTCCTTTATTTCCAAAATTCCCAATTTGTGGTTTTCTATCAATTTCAGTATGAACATACATTTAGTATGTTATGAACATTTAAGTAAGGAGCCTGTAATTCAGTGGTTGTCGTTTGTTTATGTGTTACAGATTTGTTTTTTGTTCATTTTTCCGACGTAGTCGGTATAGTTTCGGTTTGTGCCCTTTGAACTTAAGCACGCTTAACTATGGCAACAGAATACGCATGCTCGAAAATCCTTTCTGTGATTGATTGTACATAAATAAGGCCGCTTGTTTTCTGGTTTGAATTGTTATACATTGTCAGTTCGGGGCCTTTTTAAGCAGAGTATGCCGTATGGGATTTGCTCGTTCTTGAAAGTCGTACGGTGACCTATAGTTGTTAATTTCTCTGTCATATTGGTCTCTTGTGGAGAGTTGTCTCAACATGTCAATCATACCACATCTTCTTTTTTTGTAATCACTGAATTTTGTTAAAGATTTAATGACTGGAGAATTTCAGAAAAGATATCAAAAGTTCACATGAATATTTTTAGCGCTTTTCTATATATTATGAACATTCATTACTATATAAATATAGTGTTTTTACTTTCAATTCTAAGTTCAATTCTAAGATCCATGGTGGTCATTGATATAATATACAGACTCTCTCTATTTAATAAACTCTTTGACCGTGGATAGTAAACTTGAAAATGATAGCAGATAGAATTCTGAAAATACACTTTATTCTTTGTATATGTATGTTCAAAGTATACAGAAAAACGCAAACCGGAATTCTAATCTAATTTCATCCAATGACGGGACAGTATCCGGATGCCTTTTTTCTCGTTTTTCTCCCAAAATAACTCAATCTGAATAATCATATGAATGGATGACAAATGCGACTATGCACTGTACCCATAGGACACAGGGGCGTGTTGATTAATTTATTGTGGAAAGAAGAGAAGCGACACCCAAAATGAGGTCTTCTCGTTTGATAGTATAGATGGCGCTAATTTATTGTGGAAAGAAGAGAAGCGACACCCAAAATGAGGTCTTCTCGTTTAATAGTATAGATGGCGCATAACCCTAGAATGGTATAAACATTACATTTTGTTAAGGCAAACACAAGATAGAAGAACGGGAACCAATTTCTTGACGTACGGACAAGGCTGGCAAAACTTAGTGCCCCTCCACTATAAGTCATATTTCATTGATTAACCCGATGTTTTCATCACTTAATAACAATAATTGCTATATCCTATTCTTTTTTATTTATATAAAGTTCCGGAAAAAATGTCCCTAACCTATATTAATCAGAGTCTGAATAACAAGAAGGAATTCCGATCTATATATATAGAGAATTATTGACCTGGCTACTGAGGTTGTTATTTGTCGCTTCTGTAAAAGAAGTAAAAAAAAGGGGCATGTAATACCAAAATAGGGAATACGCTGGTATTTCATAATCTACCATGTATTGTTTCGTAGGGGACCTTTGTTCTTACGAAACAGCTTCTTTAAAATGCACATCTGATATCATTTTAATGTCTCATATAGACTTTTCAGTTCGTTTTTCATTGTATACTAGAGAGATATAATTTTTTCTGAATTGGAGAACCATTTTTTAATGATAAAGATTAGACAGTACTTTACATAAAAAGAAACAACTCAGTCTCATGCTTCTTAGATGACATTTTGGTGAGTTTACAAAACCGTTTCGTAGTGGACAAATTGTGTCGTAGTTGATATTAACTCAATATTAAGTTGATAAAAACATACTGAAAATTACATATAACTAACCCTTGTTAATTGTTTTGCACAAATAAAATTGAAAACAGAGTATAAAAAACGACTGCATGGTAGTGGTAGTGTCCCGGTTCTACGAAACGTTTTTCTCCCAAACCGAATAAGGACATAGAAATCCAAATAAGGAAATGAAAATCCAATAAGGAAATAGAAACCGAAATGGAGATATAAACCGAATAAGGAAATAAAAATCGAATAAGGAAATAGAAACCGAATAAAGAAATAGAAACCGAATAAAACAATAGAAACCGATAAAGGAAATGAAAATCTAATAAGGAAGTAAAAACCCAATTAGGTAATAGAAACCGAACAAGGAAATGAAAATCGAATAAGGAAATAGAACCGATTAAGGAAAAGGAAACCAAATAAGGAAAAAGTAACTGAATAAGGAAATGAAAATCGAAAATGGAAATGAAAATCGAATAAGCAAATAGAAACCGAATAAGGAAATAGAAACCCAATAAGGAAATGACGATTGAATAAGGAAATGAAAATAGAATAAGGAAATAGAAACCCAATAAGGAAAAAGAAACCGAATAAGGAAATGGAAACCGAATAAGGAAAAAGAAACCGAATAAGCAAATGAAAATCGAATAAGGAAATAGAAACCGAATAAGGAAATGAAAACCAAATAAGGAAATAGAAACCCAATAAGGAAATGAAAATTGAATAAGGATTTGAAAATTGAAAAGGAAATAGAAAACGAATAAGGAAACGGAAAAAAAATGAGGAAAATTATTTTTGAGAAAAATACCATTTCCAGGAGAAAAAATCTAGAAGAAAAAAAATTATGAGGAAAAAAAATACTGAAAAAAAATTTGAGAAAACAAATTTTGAGGAAAAAAAAATTTGAGGGAAAAAAAATTGTGAAAAAAAAATTTGAGGGAAAAAAAATTCAGTTTGGACTAATAAAATTTGAATATCGATAAAGGAAAAAGGAAAGAACTAATATCAATGACATGTGTAAATATATTGGGCATATAAAACTTTGAATATGTATGCAAAGATATTATAAAGAAAGATATTTAAGACAGCTAGAAATGTATGGTAAATAGTTATTTTGCTTTTAGTTTGCTGATATATTTGAAAGGTGTAGATTATATGGACAAATATTGCCATAGCTATGATATTGCAAATATAGCTGCTTTGGGATTGGTTTTGGCATATTGGTAATATCATGTATTATACATGTATTTTAATATTTTCGTTTTTAATAAAAAAAAAAATCGGGTCTACCAAATCGATTCTTGATCTCTTGATGTACTGCGTGAATTTCTTTATCCATCAAAATCTTCTACTCTCGGGAAGTTATGATTGTTCATTCGCGTAGCATAACACGATCGTTTCCTTTGAGTATCTCTTTGAAACTTCTGGAATTGCACGAATCATAATTCACTCTGTTTATAAAATACACATATACAAAGTAAGCCAAAACAATACTAGATAGTAACACATTTAAAATCGTTAGCATTCGGAAGGTTATCGAGCGATTTATCAAGTTTTTATAAGAAGTCCAAGTTTCTGAAATAGTCTAGAAATATTCCTTCATCTGTAGTAAAGTTGCCACATAATAGTTGACGCAAAACACATCTTGAGAGAATGCTTTTTTAAAAGAATCGGCTAGTTTGCACACATAATTATATAAATAAATTTGGTGTATTTACTGTCTTCTGTATTTACTGTCTTCTGATTGGTTAAAAGTATTAGTTTTATTTTCAATGTTGTCAATTTTTATGGCGACACGCCCACTCTGACGTTGTGTATTCATACGCCGACATGTGTGTACGTTGTTATTGTTAATATAAGTAATATAAAAAGTTCTTTGAGCCTTATTTTTGATAGAAATTTATTTATAATGAATGGCAATAATTTATTTTGAATTTATTGACCCATAAAATGAATTTTTGACTCTTCACATTTCACATAATCCGTTTCGCGGATTATTCAATGTGAAGAGTCAAAAATTCATTTTATGGGTCAATAAATTCAAAATAAATTATAGCCATTCATTAAAATAAACGTTAAATCTATTGACGAATATTTTCCTTATCCGTTAAGTCCTGTCACGAGATGTTGAACTCCGTGTGCTTCATGAAGCGTCATCTGCAAAAACTTTCTTGTTAAAGTTAAAAATTACAAACAAAGAACCAGCGAGTCACGTGTCATAATTGACACACAATTTACCAATAGACATGTTACGAAAAGGTATATTCACGACGCTGAGGTTGATAAAATACAATTTAAATGTGGGGACTATGTCAAAGCACAAAACAGATTAACATTGAATATGATTTAAAAACTGCATTGCTCCTTTTGGAGGCAATTCCGTATGGAACGAATATTCAATAACACTTGTACTATAAGAAAAATATAAGAAATAGATATTAACGAATTCCATAATATTTTTAAGAAACTATAATGCAAAAAAATGGGAGGAGGAGGGGAGCATGTTAATGCAGTAGATGTGCGGGGCAACGGAGACACGGGGTACATACATGCCCTTAATATACCTTGCCCATTATCTTAATTTTTAATAGCTAATCACTAGTGATTTTTGGGCCCTGTATAGCTTGCTATTTGGTGTGAACCAAGGATCCGTGTTGAAGGCCGTACCTTGACCTATAATGGTGTAATTTTATAAATTGTTACATGGATGGAGAGTTGTCTCATTGGCACTCAAACCACATCTTCCTATATCTACTTGCAAATGATTTAATTATTATAATTTGTTTTGTACCTACTCGCGAATATATATGTATATCACTGTCATTTCTATATAGTTACGAAAAGCAAACAAAGGAGTGTATGTATTTAGAACCAGTTGTTTGCCGCCTAAATTTTTATGTAATGGGATCTGTTTTAAAACACATAAAACACGATTTTAATTAAATTTTTGTTATAGAAAATTTACTGCCGGCCATATAGCGTCCTTTATTTCCTTTCAAGTTAATCTTAAATTAAACAGTTTTAACTCAATTCGTTGTTTCCTTATAAGGGGTTTTTGATTGATTGATTGTTGATTGCTTCACGTACAGTGACAAATATTTCATGCATGTTCAGAACGATAAGAGGTTTGAGTAAAATATGACTCACTACTCACCGGTTGAATATCCCTACAGAGTTTCAAAAGCATTGCATAATAACTTTGCATTTACACGTTAGCAACACCTTATGCAGACATTGCATTCATACACAGGTTATTTAGGACAACAGAAATTATAAGATTTACTGGAAGTTGTTTCCTAAGACACCAAAATGATGCCCAACAGTATAATCTATAATAATTGTCTTTAATTGGACCAGGTTTGGAGTTAGATTTCCCCTAAAATTTTGTCATCTTAGCGGATAAAATTTATCCATGTCGATCGCCCCTCGTTACCCCTTACAAATGCCATCAACTAAGAGCTTAACCACGAGCAGAAAGAAGAAAATGTAAAAATATGAATTTGCGTATATTAGAGTGGCGGGTAAATGTCGAACACGCTACAAGACGCTTAACAACTATCAGAGTCATTTGAAGCTTATGGAGACACCCGAGAGAAAAATAAAACAACCAGACTGTAGAGCTTTGTGCGGGATTAGTGGAGCGACAGATTGAACTTTTTCAAGAACTGTAATACAACAACAAAACTTATACATGTTATATCTAACGTGCTTTCTATGTATTAATTATCAATCTAACTAAAATCGAATGAACTTGTATAACTCTCAGTCCCCCTTTTTCTAGCCCACATAATCCGGCACGCGTTCACCTTTTATGTCTTATATATATGATATCACAAAAGCAATTGGCATATAGGATGTTACATAATAATGTTCTAGATAAATGTGATTTGAATTAACCAAGACTCACAGGATTCAAATGTTACCTGTTTAAATCTAGAATCAATGTTTTGACACCGTCTCCAATTTTAAAGTGTAATTTGTCAACTCAGCGTCGAGAATATACCTTTTCGTAACATGTCTATATGAAATCAAACAAAATCGATAGATAATATCATTCCATCGATGAATATTAAACGTTTCGAGTATTACCATATCACCAAGTTACTCTAATCAAAACATAACTTGGAATGTATAGGATGAGAGTCATGCTAGTAATGGAGGGTTAAGCTCAAGAGGATATAACAATTTTCTCCCAGATTTGAAGGTATCAATATTTTGTTTCTCAAATGTTGGTGATATATTCACATTTCTTGATCGGTATGAGAAAAATATTTCTAGTAAAATATCTGTTGTGAGCAAAGGAACGGTCGAAATTTAATTGTGACTTAAGCTTTTGAGGATATAACAATACCCTACACAGATTTGATCAATTCTTAGAAAAGCAAATTCATTTTCCTGCAGTTAACGTACACGAGGCAGAGATTTTGTTTTACTGGTTATTTCTTCCACATTTGAAGTGAATGTGGAGTCCATAAATAGAAATGATTTGATAAGTTATAGTACCTAATTTAAAGGACGCCCCTGGTCACTTTCCTTCTTTTTCAAACATTTTTCATTCAAGATAAACAAAATAACTGAAAACATTTAATGTAAGAATACGAGGTTACAAGATGCATGACAATACTATACAACTGTTGATGATACATTTAATATCTTCTTTTTTTCAGAATCAGCTCGACCGAAGACATACTTTTGTGGAATTATCTGTAAGTTATGATTTACACAGTAATCTCACTATCTATGTTTAACAAATTCTATAAATTACAAATTTTGTCTATTATTATCTATCCTCAGATTTAAATTCCAGTCCTTTATCAGTAGAGGCAAATGGGTAATTGCTTAGTATTTTTATTTTAAGTTTATAGTTATTTTAGATCTTAAAGTTCTAACATATAATTCTTGTTTTAATGCATTAGAATCGGAATTACAGTGCTGTAGTTGAAAAGTTGCCATCGTCAATTGGAATTTCATAGTAACAAATGTTAATTTTTACGACCAATCACTAGTAAATCCACAATGGCAGCTCTTCAACAACAGCAATTTTTATATAATATCTTTTTCCATTGGCTGAAATTTACCATCACATCCACCGTTGAGTTCTAAACTGAGGAGTGTGCTGTCATATCGAATAGCTTTGATCAACAAAAAATTATTTATACAATATGGATAAAAATAATACAACATCTACCAAACAAAACGCCGTTTTGATTTGATTCAATTCCAAATTTTAACTTAGAAATAATGTTATAATCTTTTTTTTATCGTTGTAATTAGTATGACGTCATTATTTATCCATTAAGTTTATGCCCCAAAACCATTCAGGAATTTTCGTGGATTTTTTTTTCTATTTCAAATCAAAAGTTATTCTATATATTGAAGTTCTATTATATAACTAATTGTTGTGTTCTTGCATTAGAATCGGAAAAACAGTACTGCAGTTGAAGAGTTAATTGGAATTCAAAACTGATTGCGATCATCAAAAAGCAAATTCACGATGGCACCTCTTCGGCTTCAGTAGTGTTATTCTTCAAGTTGTTTTTGTCATAGTGGTTTGTAATCAATAAAACAATTATTGTTTTTTTATGTACAAACAACCATCTAATTTAACTTTCTTTTTCATTCCAGACAAGTACTATGTCGGTAAGTGGGCTAGTGAAATTTTACGTCTTAATACATGTATCATGGGGACTGCTAAAATGGTGAAACGTTTGTTGAAAATATTTAAAATCGAATTGTACTTAGAGAAATTTGACCTATTACATGCATACATGCGCAGTTTATGTTTGAAAATATCAAAATGGTTTATATTATTATGAAAATTAAACGCTTGGAGTATTCATAATATCACCAAAAGACTCTCATCAAAACATAACTTGAAATTTAAAGGATGAGAGTCATGCTAGTAATGGATACTTAAGCTCAATGGATTAAACAAATTCCTACCCAGCTTTGATCAACTCTTAGTAAAGCAAATTAATTTCTTGGATAAGTTAGAGGTTTTGTTTTAGTGGTTATTTCTACCACATTTGAACTAAATGTTGAGTCCTTAAATGGAACTGATTTGATAAGTTATAGTACTTGATTAAAGGTACCTCCCTGTTCACCTTCCTTCTTTCTCAATCAATTTTTTTTTCAGAAGATTAAATGAATCTCAATATCTTTTTAAGATAAAACAAGTGAAAGCTTTTAATGTAGGAATGCGATGTTACAGGATGCATGACAATGATAGACAACTGTTGATGATACATTTAATTTCTTTTTCTTTCAGGCTTGTCACCCTCCAAGCACTCCTCCCGAAGTTGCACCAGGTTCTGAGGTAAACACTTATCTCAAAATCTATGTTTGACAAAGTGAAATGTTTCTAATTATATATCCTTTGAGTTAAATTTCAGTCCTTTATTATTGCGAGTGTATTTTGTGCGAAGTTCATTACTTTCAAAAGTTTTTTATTAACACTTATTATTCGGTTTCTCTCTCGTTTGATTTAAACCTGTTAAAAAAAATCAATCATACATTGATTCCAATCATGCTAAACTGTTAGCTACTACAATTGTTAGATATATAAACGTTATTAGGTTATTCATAATATTTGACCTAGCCTTATTGTTACTTTTCCTTTTTAGTTTCATGTACTTTTCATTATTTGTATAGTTTCATGTGTTCGTCATTCGTTCTTCTTCGCCCTATAATTTTTTGTTGTGTTATTCTGATATCGGAATGACAGCAACTTGAGTTTTAATGTGCGTATTGTTGTGTGTTTTCTTTTTCTACCTTGGCTAGAGGTATCAGGAAAGGGTTGGAATCTCAAAAACACTTTTGCGTCTATCCCAAGCCAGGAGCCTCTGGCCTGTGATAGTCTTGTATGATTTTAAATTATAGTTTCATGTGTAAATTTCGGAGTTTAGTATGACGTCCATTATCAGTGAACTAGTATACATGTTTGTTCACGGCCAGTTGAAGAACGCTTCTGGATACGGTAGTTTCTCGCTGCACTGAAGACCTATTGGTGGCATTTGGTGACATATTTAATGAGTTTTCCTCAGTTTTAGTTTGTTATCCCGATTTTTTCCCCATCGATTTACGAGTTTTGAACATCGATATACTGCTGTTGCCTTTATTTGGCTATTGTCTGCTCCTTTGTTGGGTTGTTGTCTGTTTCACACATCCCCCGTTTCCATTCTCAAATTTTTTAAACTACGGCAAAACAACGGCATTTTAAGTCTTGATATGGGGACAGCAACAACTGTGAAACGTTTAAAATCGAATTATACCGTAATCTAACCAGTTACATGTATGTATGCTAGGTTAATGGTTAAAATACATTGAAAGGTTTATATTTTTATGGGAATTAAACGGTTAGGGACATTCACAAGATTACTAAATAGACTTTCATAAAATCATAACTTGGAATTTATAGGATGAGAGTCATTCTGATAATTGAGATTTAAGAGGATATAATTATTTCCTACCCAGATTTGAAGATATTATTATAATATCTATCCTATGATGTGGTTACATAAACACACATTTAAATATGAGCTACACAGAAAGAATAAATATACGAGTATATCATAGGTCAGGAATTAGATCGCTTTGAAAGAAGTTAATGATTATGCCTCAACAAAATCCGGTCATTAAAACGGCGGAAACGGAAAACGGAACGGGAACAGAAACGGAAAGAAATGTTTACAGGGACGAAATTCAAGGGGTGGGGGTGATAGTGTGGGTGATGGTGTGGGAAGAACTACGATAACCAGTAACTAAACCACAAAAAATTATGTTGACAATAGGATAGGAGTTAATATCAAAGTAAGTAGCAAAGCGTTTTGGAAATACACAACAAAATAAAAGACTACAAAGATCAATTGCAATTTTACGAGTAGTTTTCAAGGTAATTGGCAATTCATAGCGGTTTTTAATAGACAGCATCACTGTGTTTTATCTTTTGCCATGCCGGCTATTTTGGCTTGCAGCAGGGTTATGTAACACACGTTTTAAACTAGATTCACCCAATGATAAATGTTCTCAAGTTAAACCAAAACTGTCGATAGTATAGACGATATTTGTTCGGTAACATTTTGAATAGTAGTTTTAAAGAAGATTTTTGGAAGAGTTAACGAAGACGAAAACGGACGACATTTGAAGTGAAGGGAAAACCTTGCTTAGTATCGCAAACATGCATTCTCGGCAAGATGCTCTAACATAAAGTATGCTCCAACATAATGCGTACCCGCCTAGATCATTATAATATCATCACTGCTTTTCGTAAATATCTCAGTGTGAACTATGTGCTGTTATCAAAAACATAGATAAGGACACGTTACAGATAATGCTTGTTGAAAAAAGCCTCATATTAACTACTTAAAAATGAAAATTAAACAGTAACACGAAACTAGATAATAGATATAGGTAGATTCGGTATGATTGCCAATGGGACAAAGTCACCATGATGACCTAAATATTGACACATGCAAAGATGTATACAGTATACTGTACCATTAGAGTATGATGAACAATTAACGAATCGTTTCAATGTTTTTTGACTAAATGATCTGTTTAAATGTTTTTACTCAATGATCTGTTTAAATGTTTTTACTAAATGATCTGTTTAAATACTTTTACTAAATGATCGGTTTGATAAAGACAACAGTAGTATACCACTTTTCAAAATTCATAAATCAATAGAGAAAAAACAAATCCAGGTTACAAACTAAAACTGAGGAAAAAGTATCAAACATAAGAGACCTACGGCACAACAGAGACACTAAATGTTTTTTTACTAAATAATCTGTTAATTTTTTTTTTATAAATGATCTGTTTAAAAGAGGGACGAAAGATACCAGATGGACAGTCAAAATCGACAATAAACTGACAACGTCATGGCTAAACATGAACAAGACAAACAGAACAACAATAGTACACATGACACAACATAGAAAAATCAAGAATAAACAAAACGAACCCTACAAAACACTAGGGGTGATATCATGTGCTTCGGAAAGGTCAGCAGATCCTGCTCCATTTTTACTCAATAATATGTTTAAATGTTTTTTACTAAACGAATGCTTAAATAGCGATGTCATTTCTGCAAGGCTTATCACATATTAGGAAAAATTCTGATATGATTTGCATATCTATAAATACTTGAAACGGATTGGTCTATTAGAAACTTTTCCCTTGGTTTACACTTCGATAAACTATATATCCTAAACTTCTTTCCTGATCTATTCACGTGCAATAAACATACATGCAGGGATCCCGGGAGTTCCCACAGGTTGAGATTGAAAGACATTTGCATAACAGTTAATTCTATTTTAGTACATTTCACTAGTGTTAAACTGATACTCGTAACTGGAATTACGACGAATCCAATATGGCGACAGCAGAAATAATTAGAATCTTTTCAGTCATTTTTCTCAAATGTAACCTGTTGTTGTCAAGAGTTACTCAGCTACAGGATCGTCAAGTTAGTTACTTATTCCTATTTCGTTACTTATTCCTTAATCATTATTTATTCGTTACGTATTCCGTATTACTTATCTCGTTATCTATCCGTTATTTATTCCTTATTCGTTACCTAATCAATACTTATTCCTTACTCCTTAATCGTTAATTATTCGATTTTTAATATGCTTCCCACTTTTTAATTCTTTATATTTTTATCTCTGGTAATAGTTCCTAATTTGTTCAGGGAAAATTACCCTTTTATCAACTATATATACGTGTTTCTGCTCCACCTATCCTGTTAATTTATATCCGATACTTATTTCAATTGTTCCTTATTTGATTTTAATACATTCTCCCTTTTAACTGCTTCATATTCGTATGTTTGAAAGTGGTTCTTGGTTCGAAGAGGTGAACTCACACTATTAACGGGTGTACACCGTTTTGGAGCTAGACTAATACCTTGCTTTTCATTCGTTCCTTATTCGCGTGTATTACGTGTATTATACGTAACACCTTTAAAAATACAATTTTCAATTCATTTCTTATCTTGAGTGGTAACTATGGGTTCTTAGAAGTGAAACAAATCTATTAGCGCGTACATACCCTTTTCGGCGCTCGACTGATACTCTGTTGCTTATTCGTTCCTTTTTCGCGTATAATAAGTTTGTTTTACGTTGCTACTTTTAAAAAGAAATCTTTTGAATATCTTCTAGTCTCTGGTGGTAACTATGGGTTCTTGGAGGTGATATACTCTAATTAGCGCGTATGTACCCGTTTAAGCGCTCGACTGATACCCTGTTACTTTTTCGTTCCTTTATCCCTTAAAATACGTTTGTTATACGTTGTACATTAAAAAAAATATTATCGTGTCTCTGAAGGTATCTTTGATTTCTTAGAGGTTGAATAATCGTGGTAACGTGTATGTTCCTGTTTCAGCACTCGACCAATACCCTGTTACTTATTCGTTTCCCTTATAATACCTGCATGTTATACGTTGCCCCTTTAACAAAAAAACAGATTTTCAATAGTTTTCTTGTTTCTGCTTGTATCTTTATGTTATAAGGGGTTGTTAAAAACGTGTATGTGCCCGTTTCAGCGCTCAACATATACCCTGTTACTTATTCGTTCCTTATTCGCTTATAATACGTATGTGATACGTAGTAAAGATATTTTCGTGTCTCTCTTGTGGTAACTATGAGTGTTTAGAGGTGAAATAATAAAATTGAAAATGGAAATGGGAAATGTGTCAAAGGGACAATAACCCGACCATAGAACAGACAACAGCAGAAGGTCACCAATAAGGTCTTCAATGCACCGGATGCGTCCTTCAGCTGGCCCCTAATATATATACTAGTTCAGTGATAATGGACGTCATTCTAAACTCTAAATTATACCAAAGAAACTCAAATTAATCATACAAAACTAACAACGGCCAGAGGCTCCTAACTTGGGACAGGTGCAAACGAAACTATTAGAGCTTATGTATCCGTTCCAACGCTCAATTGATACCCTGTTACTTATTTGTTCTTTATTCGCTTATAATAAGTGTGTTATACATTGCACCTTACAAAAACAGATTTTAATTTGTTTTCTAATCTCTGGTGGTGACAATTGGTTCGTAGAGTTGAAATAACCCTATTAACGCGTACGTACCCGTTTCAGATCTCGACTGAGACCCTATTACTTATTCGTTCCTTATTCGCTTATTTTGTCTTGTGTTATACGTTGCACTTTAAAAAAGGGTTTTCGTGTCTCTGGTTGTAACTATGGGTTCTTGAAGGCGAAATAACCCTATTGTAGCTGATGTACCCGTTCCAGCGCTCGACTGGTAATGTGGTGATTTGTAACAGATAAACTTCAGTTACCTACCGTTGTACTGTTCATTACTTTCCCCTGCATTTATATTGTACTAAACAAATATAATACTTACTCGTTTTTCATTCGCTTATAAAACGATCGTTTTACATTGCACCTTTTAAAAAGAAATGATTTCAATTGTATTCTTGTTTTTGGTGGTACATATGGATTTTTAGAGGTGAAATAACCCGATTAGCGCATATGCACCCGTTTTAGCACTTATCCGTTCCGTATTCGCTTATTATACGTGTTTTATAGCCGTTTTTGGCACAACTTTTTGGAATTTTGATCCTCAATGCTCTTCAACTTTGTACTTGTTTGGATTTATAAAGATTTTGATATGAACGTCACTGATGAGTCTTATGTAGACGAAACGCGCGTCTGGCGTACTAAATTATAATCCTGGTACCTTTGATAACTATTTACGACCCTGGGTCGATGCCACTGCTGGTGGACGTTTCGTCCCCGAGGGTATCACCAGCCCAGTAGTTAACACTTCGGTGTTGGCATGCATATCAATAATGTGGTCATTTTTATAAATTTCCTGCTCACAAAACTTTGAATTTTCGAAAAACTAAAGATTTCCTTATCCCAGGCATAGATTACCTTAGCCGTTTTTTTGGCACAACTTTTTGGAATTTTAGATCCTCAATGATCTTCAACTTTGTACTTGTTTGGTTTTATAAATATTTTGATATCAACGTCACTGATGAGTCTTATGTAGACGAAACGCGCGTCTGGCGTACTAAATTATAATCCTGGTACCTTTGATAACTATTATTGAACCTTAAATAGAAAAGAAAATTTCAAATGTGTTCTTGTCTTTGGTGGTAACAATGGGTTCTTAGAGGTGAAATAACCCTATTAGCGCGTATGTTCCCGATTCAGCACTCGACTGATACCCTGTTACTTATTCGTTCGTTATTCGCTTATAATACGTTTTTAATACGTTGCACCTTAAGGAAAACAGATTTTCCATTGTTTCCTTGTCTCTTGTGGTATCTTTAGTTTCTTAGAGGTGAAATAACTCAATTAGGGCGTATGTTCCCTTTTCTGCGCTGGACTCAGACCCTGTTACTCATTCGTTCCTTATTCGCTTATAATACGTTCCTTATTGGCTTATTTAGTCGTGTGTTATACGTTGCTCTTAAAAAAAAGATATTCGCATCTCTGGTTGTAATTATGGGTTCTTAGAGACGAAATAACCCAATTAGAGCTGGTGCACCCGTTCAAGCGCTCGACTGGTAAGGGGTGATTTGTAATAGATAAATTTTAGTTACCATTGTACTGCTCATTACATCTCCCTGCATTGATGTTGCACTAAACAGAATATAATACTAGTTCGTTTCTTATTTGCTTATATTATTAGCGTTTGTTAAACGTTTCATCTTTTAAAAAAAAGATTTTCAATTGTTTTCTTGTTTTTGGTGGTACATATGGTTTCTTAGAGGTGAAATAACCATATAAGCGCGTATGGACCCGTTTCAGCGCTCGACTGATACCTTGTTACTTATTCGTTCCTTATTCGCAAATAGTACGTGTGTAATAATTGCACCTTTAAAAAAAATCCTTTTAATTTTTGTCTTGTCTCTGGTGGTAGTTAATGGCTCTTAATTAGAGGTGAAAAAAACATATTAGCGCGTATGTACCCGTTCAAGCACACGACTTATATCTTGTTGTTTTTTTCTTGCTCGACAGAGTGATCTAAACTCAGAACCATGACTGTTCTAGCTATGGTAGGCAGTTGTCAGCTGGGGTTCATATTTTGTAGGGGAGGGGTGGTGTTCATAAATATGACTCATTATAGGCACCATTGTAGGACTTAGCATACTAACCTTGTAGTCCGAACCACTAAGTCTGGTTGACAAATGGGCAGTGGAACACAAAGACAACAGCAGAGTGATTAAGACTATTGGCCTTGGTGGACGGTAGTTACAGGCCATGTGATGCTTAGTTTATTTTGTGTAGTGCTCAAAAATCTACTTCATAATAGGTATCTTTTAGGACTTCACACCGTAACTCTAAAGTCCGGACCACTGAAACTTCTGTATAATGGGCGGAAGACACCAGATAAGGTCACAACAGGTCAATTTAGACCCAGAACCTTGCTTTTTACATGTATAGGAAGATAGCTACAGCCTGTGTTGCTGAGTGGGTTTTTGTATTGTTATAAGCATATGAGATTGGGGTATATCTAACTAGCAGACTGGACCACCAAGTCTTGTGGACCAATGGGTTCTGTTTATCAGATAATATCATTAAACAAGTGGTAAAGACCCTGATGCTTGATTTTTAGATCTTTTGGGAGATAGTTGCAGTCCATGGTGCTTGATACTTATCTTTTGTTGTTCTTATAAATATATAAGATGGGTGGACATCTTGAAGTGGCCAGTATACCAATGGGTAAGGCTTATCTGATAAGATCCCAACCAAATGGTTTGGAATCAAAGCCTTGCATTTAAAACCGATTGGAAGATAGCTGCAGTACATGGTGCCTAATGATTTTTTTGGTGCTGCTTTTTCATGGATGTGAAAGATCACGTATTACAAGCGAATAAGGGGCGAATAAATAACAGGGTCTCAATCGAGCACTGAAACAGGTACATACGCGCTAATACGGTTATTTCAACTCTAAGAATCCATAGTTACCACCAGAGACAAAAACAAACCAGTTGATTTTATTTCTATTGGTGCAACGTAAAACACGTATTATAAGCGAATAAGGAACAAAGAAGTAACAGGGTCTCAGTCGAGTGCTGAAAAGTTTACATACGCACTAACAGGGTTATTTTACCTCTAAGAACCCATAGTTACCACCAGAGAAAAGACAAAAAAATATTTGTTTTTCTATTGGTGCAACGAATACCACGCGTATTTAAAGCGAATAAGGAACAGGGTATCTATCGAACACTGAAACGGGTACATACTCACATCTCCAAGTTATTTCACCTCTAGGAACGAAAAAAAAACACCAGAAACAAGGAAACAATTAAAAACTCTGGGTATTTTAAGGTGTAACGTAAACCACACGCATTTAAAGCAAATAAGGAACGAATAAGAAACAGGGTTCAATCGAGCACACAAACGAGTACATACGTGCTGATAATAACCCATAGTTACCACACCAGATGCAACGTATAGCACACGTATATACAGAGAAGAAGGAATGAGAAACGGGTACATACGCGCAAATAGGGTTATTTCAACACTAAGAACCCATAGTTTCCACAAGACACAAGAAAACAATTGAAAATGTTTTTTTTAAATATGCCTCGCATATATACATGTAAGTGAAAAAGGAAGGAATAAGTAACAGGGTATCTGTTGAGCGCTGAAACGGACCATACACGCTAAAAGGGTTATTTCACCTGTAAGAACTTATATGTACCACCAAAGACAAGACAACAATTGAAATCTGTTTTCTAACAAGATGCAACGTATAACTTACGTTTTATAAGCGAAGAAGTAACGAATAACTATGATATTCCATATCTTGAGTTAAGTGCAATATCAATGCAGGGGAAAATAAGTATCAGTACAACGGTAACTACAGTTTATCTATTACAAATCATTTCATTACCAATCGAGCGCTGGAACGAGTAGTACAGCTCTAATAGTGTTATGTTACCTCTAAGAACCCATAGTTATCACCAGAGACAAGAACATCTGTTTCTAAAAGTACAACGTATAACGCATGTATAATAAGCGATTAAGGAAGAAAGTAATAACAGGATATCATTCGAGCGCTGAAAAGGGAACATAGCTTTATTTTACCCCTTAAAACCCATAGTTACCACCCGAGACAAGAACATAATAGAAAATCTTTTTTTTAAGGTGCAACATATGAAAAACGTATTGTAGGCGAATAAGGAACGAATAAGTGACAGGATATCTGTTGAACGCTGAAACTGGTACATACGCGCTATAAGGGTTATTTGACCCCTTAGAACACATAGTTATCACTAGAGAAAAAAAAACAATTCAAAATCTTTTTTTAAAGGTGTAACGTATACCACACGTATCTAAAGCGAATACTGAACGAATAAGTAACAGGGTATCAGTCGAGCACTGAATCGTGTAAATACGCGTTAGTTGGATAAATTTGCTCCTAAGAACGCATAGGTGCAACCAGAGACAAGAAAACAATTGAGTGTTTTATTTAAAAGGTACAACGTATTACACAAGTATTAAATTTGAATAAGGAATGATTAAGTAACAGGGTATCAGTCGAGAGTCGAAACGTGTAAATACGCGCTAGTAGGATAATTCTGCCCCTAAGAACCCATAGTTAGAACCAGAGACGAGAAAACAATTGATTTTTTTAAGGTGCAACGTATTACACACGTATTAAAAGCAAATAAGAAACGGATATGCAACAGGGTATCAGTCGAGCGCCGAAACGGGTATACATGCGCTATTATGGTTATTTTACCTCTTAAAATCCTAAGTTACCACCAGAGACACGATACTGTATTGTTTTACGGTGCAACGTCTAACAAACGTTTTATAAGGGATAAAGGACCGAATAATTAACAGGGCATCAATCGAGTGTGAAACGGGAACATAAGCGCTATTTTGTTGTTTTCGCCTCCAAGAACGAAAGATTCCAACGGATACAAAAAACTCTTTTTTTTAAGGTGCAAAGTATTACACACGTATTATAAGCGAATAAGGAACAAATAAGTAACAGGGTATCAGTCGAGCGATGAAACGGGTTCATATTCGCTAATAGAGTTATTTCACTTCTAAGAACCCATAGGTACCACCAGAGACAAGGAAAAATATGAAAGATTTCTTTTTAAAAGGTGCAACGTATAACAAACATATTATAAGTGAAAAAGGAACGAATAAGTACCAGGGTATCAGTCGAACGCTGAAACGGTTACATATGCGCAGATAGAGTTATTTCACCTATAAGAACCAATAGTTACCACCAGCGATAAGAAATGAATGGAAAATATTTTTTGGTGCAACGTATTATACACTTTTTATAAGCAAATTAGAAACGAATAAAAAACAAGGTATTTGTCTAAATCCACAACGGTATACACCTGCTATTAGTGCGATTTCACCTTTTCGAACCAAGAACCACATTCAAACATACAAATATAAAACAGTGAAAAAGTTTAACGTATTAAAATCGAATAAGGAAGAAATACGTATCGAATATAAAAAAATAGGATCGGTTGATCACAAACACGTATATATAGGTGATAAAAGGGTAATTTGACCACAACTAATTTAGAACTATTACCAGAGACAAGAATATAAAGAATTAAAAAGGGGGAAAGATATAAACACTCGAATAAGTAACGAATAAGGAATAAGGAATACATATTGAATAGATAACGAATAAGGAATAAGGAATAATTAACGACTAAACAATCAGGAATAGGTAACGAATAGGTAACGAAAAAGGAATCAGGAATAAGTAACGAATAAGAAATAAGGAACAAGTACCAAATAAGGAATAAGGAATAAGTAACCAACTTGACAATCCTCTCAACTGCAAGGTTTATTATATATCATTTCGTCATATTTGAATCGTAACGGTGCACGTTAATTGTCTAAGCGCTTAGAAATTTGCCGTCGAAAAATTCGGGATGATAATCGTCATTCCAAAAAAGCATAATCATAACTCTGGTAGTAAAAAATGGAAAGATACTCGTAACTGGATATTGTTTGATTGATATTGACACTTTTTTTTATAACTTTCATTACATTGTAATTTCAACTCGGCAAGCTCAGAAAGATCATTGTTCATAGTCAGGCACATGAAAATGTAAAAAAATAATTTATCTATTAGACTAGTGTATATTGCAACAATATATGAAATCAGCGAAAATTGAGCGCAAGCAAATTGTAAGGAAATATCCTGTTTTGGATAGACACTGCTTTCTGCTTTCTATATTGCACAAAAAAAAAAAAAACACAAAAAAAGCAAATAGCAAATTCAACAAAAAAGAAATGGAAATTAGGGGATATATGTATTATAGGGACAGAATAATTCGATCTACTATCGAGTCATTTATTGTGTTTAGTAGATATTCAAATTTCTTTTAAAGTCTCAATGTTTTGTGCTAGTTTAGGTTAATTTTTGCTCTTTTTTTTTTGGGGGGGGGGGGGTGGTATAAGTAATATCCTATATCCTAAAAGTGCAATCCTTTCAATTAATTGCTCCGAATGAAAGTCCCGTATACCACATCTTAATATGCTTTGCCTCAAATACGTATATATCAAATCGAAAAAATCAATAAAAAGGTCAAATTTACCTCTCCTATCCCAATATTCCTTATACCACGGGGTTGGCTGTGGGGTACTTCCTATATAAATATAAAAGTTATAACAAGGATCAGATTTGTGATTTTCGGCAATATATGATAGTGGATGGTGTCTTGTTTTATTATTTCAGAAGCATGCCTGCAGTGCCACCACCCCTCCTCCGTGTCCCGTACAAGCTTCATTTATTATAGATCGCTGCAATAAAAAAGGGGGTGATATTAACTGAAAGTTTGAATTAAAATTCTGGAAGAAATGAACAAAATGTAAAACAGTTTCGTCAGTCCGGGATTTAACAATTGATTTATTTATTGGTGGATATGATTGTTCATATTGCCCTTTTCCTTATATTTTAATAGAAATAGTCGTTCATATCTTGGTAAATTTTTTTTAAAAGATGTTGCAACGTTTCGTGATTAATTCATCAGCATTTTCATTATATGTTAATAATTCTTATATGATTTGCATATCTATAAATACTTGAATTGGATTGGTCAATTAGAATTTTTCTCTAAGTTTACACTTCGATAAACCATGTTTCCGAAACTACTTTTGTAATCTATTCATGCGCGATACACAAGCTTGCAGTGATTCCGGGATTTTCTGCAAATTGAGATTTAAAAACAATTGCATAACAGTTGTGACTATTCTAGTGCATATATAACAAAAAAATAAAAAAAAATTAAAGGAACTAAAGCTTCGAAAATGTATAAAAATAAAATTTAATAAAATTCCGCGAAATTTCATGAAGGATTTGGCGAATTTACGTCATGGCAAAACACGACGTCATACGAATGGAAATTTTCAAGGAAAAGATTATTTCGTTACGTGTACGCTTCAAATTCGGATAACATTTAATTAAAATGAAGTTTTTGAGGTAGGTGCTATTTCATTTAAGATTCCGTTGTATTTATCGGACATTTATGGTTTTTAGAAAGTCAAGATGGCGGCGTACTCTTTAGTTACGACTTGCCATTGTGCTTTTGATTTGTGAATATATATAGTAGCCATATGCATCAACAAAAAAATGTTTATTAAATATCACAAATGTTTGGCTGAAGAATTATAAGGATTAAACACATTTTTTCTAGAGGTTATTGATGTGTAAACCGGGGCTCTTACTCACAAACTCAACATAAAAGTCCTTCGGACTTTTATTCAGTTTGTGAGTTAATCGCCCCGGTTTACACATCAATAACCTCTAGAAAAAATGTGTTTAATCCTATATTAAATTAACTTTTTAGTGTCAATATCAATCAAACAATATCCAGTTTTAATCTTTTCATTTTTAACTACCAAAATTACGACTATCCTTTTTTGGAGTTAGGATTAGCATCCCGAATTTCAACGGCAATTTTCTAAGCCCTTTGATAATTATAGTGCACCCTTACAATTCGAATATGATGTAATGGTATATTAAAACCTTGCACCTGAGTCACTCTGACCACAACAGGCTACATTTGAGAAAAATGACTGAAAAGATTTTACCTATTTCTACCGTCGCCATATTAGGATCGTCGTTTCCCCAGTTACTGTTATCAGTTTTACACCAGTGCATATATACAAAAAAGAAAGAATGCATTAAAACTTTGAAATTATATAAAATTAAAACTTATATAGAATTCTGCGCATCTTCATGAACGATTTAACGGATTTACGTCATGGCAAAACACGACGTCATACGAATAACAAAATTTCAAGCGAGAGATTATTCAGATATTTTTACGCTTCAAATGCGAATAAGAACTCCTTAAAATGAAGTTTTTGAGGTAGATGCTATTTCATTTTAGATTCTTTTGCACTATCAAACATTTATGGAAGTTAAAAAAATATGGCGGTTTATTTTTGAGTTACTACATGTCAATTTGTGCATTTGATGGTAAATATAGACAGCATTAAACATAAAAATAAGCCAATGTTTGGCTGATGAGTTATAAGGATTAAACACATTTTTTCTATTGGTTATTGGTGTGTTAACCGGGGATCCTACTCACAAACTTTACATAAAAGTCGTTCGGACTTTTTTTTTCAGTTTGTGAGTTTTTCGTCTGTGTTAAACTCAGAAAACCTGTAGAAAAATGCGTTTAATCTTATGAGATACCCGACATCTACAAAAAAAAATAGATCCCTACACTGCAACAAGTGTATTACGATATTTCTCAACTCATGACAGTAAAATTTTATTATTTAAAGCGCGAGGCTTGCGGAGCTTTTTAACCCTTTGAACGCCGGTTCGTTGTTGTTTTACAACGTTACGTTGTCATACATAATTGAATGACGTTACTATAAACTATACGTTCCGTAACGTCAACATACGACGTACACGCACATGCACGTTGTTTACGTTATAAGTAGACCATACATGAGACATGACACACATATGAAAAATTAAATATTGTATTTAATAAGAGCAGAATTTTGTCTTTTTTTAATTGTTATGGTGAGTAGCCATTAAAAAAGGGACGAAAGATACCAAAGGGACAGTCAAACTCATAAATCCAAAACAAAGTGACAACGCCATGGCCAAAAATGAAAAAGACAAACAGAAAAACAATAGTACACATGACACAACATAGAAAACTAAAGAATAAACAACACGAACACCTCCAAAAACAAGGGGTGATCTCAGGTGCTCCGGAAGGGTAAGCAGATCCTGCTCCACATGTGGCACCCGTCGTGTTGCTTATGTAATTACAAATCCGGTAAATAGTTTAATTCGGTAGGTCACATTCATGAAAGGGAAGGGGATTGTAGTTACGACGTAAGGAACATATCCGATATCATTTGTGAAACGGTTATTCCATAACGGTCAACCAACTTGTGATGGCGTTCGTAAAATTTACGAAGGGATGATTTCAACTTCACCATTTGGAACTATTGGTTTAATAGCTTCCTTGTGAGCAGTAACCCTCTATCATGAAAATCATGATAGGAAATGCAAGCACGATAATATCGTATCAATTGGGAGATATATACCCCGTATGCAGGTGCTGCTGGAATGTTGCTACTTAGAAATGGAAAGCTCACCATTGGAAAGCTGAAATCATCTCTTTTGTCGTAAAGTTTCGTTTTCAACCGAACCTCAATGTCAATTTCTAGATGTAAGTCAAGATATGAAGCCGACTTAACTGTATCTGTAGTATCCTTTATCTCCAATTCGATGGGATAGATGCGTTCCACATTAAAATCAAACATTTCATCATGAAGTTGCCAATCATTTTACTTTTTTTTTTTATAAAAACGATAATGGAAGAATTCAAAGATTTTATTCCATGATGATCAATCAGATATGTTGACAAAAATTCAACACTGAATTACGGTATCCGAGCTGAAAAGCAGTGTTCTCATTCCTCAAAGTTGATTCGGGTGTGGTATCTTTTGAAACATCTGCCGACGAAGAGTCCAACTTTGCAAGTTCAATACCACAACTAAATCCGGGATTTTTTAATCGGTCTGTGTCACAACAAACTACACGTTTCTTTCGTTTATCAATTGAATTTTTTTCTGGAAAATGCCTCTCAGTAATTCTGGCCAACTGCCAATACTCCAGCCTTACGGTTCTCATTTGTTGATTTCTGTTCCTATCTCTGTGATTGCCTATCAGGTCCTGACATAACTGTTGATAAAACTTTAAGTGGTCTAGTTTAGTTTCCACAACAAAAGTTCTTTTGTAGCAGATGAAAGCATTAACTGAAAACGAAGAATAAAAATAATACATATTATACGGATGTCTTCCACGAGTTAATCAAAAGAAGAAAACAAAATAGAATACTAAATGAATTTAGATTTGTGCAATTAATATACATGTCAAATAAAGAACAACACATTTCAAAAAGATATTTCAGCATTTAGTTTCAACAATTTGTCTAATCTTTGTTCTTACCTAAACACAATTAGGAATTGAAATAATCACGAATAAATAAATGCATTTCGATAAAAATTCGAGGTGAATAAAAGGAAACTGGGATGGATTTCCATCTATGACAAAAACGCCAGTGGCTGATAAATATATATTAAGGTTATTTAATGTCCCGAGACTGCATGTTAGTTATGTAAGAGCGTATGTTATAATTGTATTTTAATTAGGCTTTTTTTAAATTTTTTGGTTCGGGCGTCAGAGGCGACTGTAACGAAGACAAAACGCGCGGTAGGAGTACAGAATGTTAAGGGCATACGATACAGTTTTGATCCCGTATTTACAAGTTGATGAAAATTTGCATATAGGCAATTTTTTAACTGATTAAATCAAATATGGATTTAAAAATATACCTTCATGTGCTACTTTTTGAGTTAAATGAGGTCGAAATTTGGTATATTTACTCAAAATTCGGATTTGTGTCCGTATTTTCCCTTTCGAAAGAAAGACATAACTTGTTTGTTTTAAAAGTGAAAACAAATTGTTTTTTGTTAAATAATTTGTAATTTATATATTTTATAAGTATTCTAAAAATTTATGCATTTTTTGTTCAAAAATAACTCATATTTATCAAATGGTTATGAATTGAGAAAAAAACGTCATTTTTTGCTGTATATTTATCAAAATTTTAAAAATTGCACTATTTACAGTTTTATAAAATTTGGTCCATATAATCTCCCTGCAAAATTAAACAAAATGTCGTTTTAAAAAATTGGGGTCCATGCACTTGTTTTCAAATTAAATCAGTTTGAATGATAAATATCAGTCGAAAAATGCATCTTTTCCCGATATGTCACAGTTTGAAGTCGCGAAAATAACATTTTACGTTAGCAACGTCATTACCTCCCCTGTAACTGTATCGTATGCCCTTAATCCATGAAACTTTGGTTATTTGTTATCAAAATGAAAATTTTGTCAATCGTGAAATCAAATTAATCAAAATATTGAGGGCCGATCATTCAAAATAAAATCTGATGCAATTTTTATTTAATATGTTTTTCAATGGCTGAAATCTACCCGTGTAAAAAGATTTGTTTCTACTATCGACAGTTAAATTTTGAATATTTCACGAGACCGGTGCCACAGGGACGATTTTCAGCCCATAGTTATACTCCTTTCTGAGCAAAAGGGCTGATACATCGGCCAATTCAAATGATGTTATGAACTAAGTAATGTACTTTGACGTCGCCGTTTTTGTGATCAATTAGGTTTTGAAAATAAATTATTTTTGGATGCGTTTATAAATTTATATATATCATATTTAAAATTTTAGGGTCTCAAATCCACTCTTTTTTCCGACGCTATTGCAGTATTAGTATATTTACTTTCCTAATTGGCTAAAGTTATCAAGATTTTAGTTTGCACAAATTGTAAGAATAGGTAAAATTGTGCATACATAAAATATAGGAGATAGACATTATTCAAATAAGGACAAAATACCTTTACAAAGAACGGAGTAGAATAAACGCAAAAAACTCCAAAACTTGGAAGATGAAAACTTACGTAAAGAGTGCACTACATAGATTATCCTCCTGAGTTAGGGATCACACATAATCTAACTAGAATGTAGGACATATAAAAGAATGCCACAGAGAAAATTCAAAACCATTGCCTATTTCATGCTGATTTTCACAATTCATTCGACGAAGACGTTTGTCTTGATAGCATGCAATATAAATCCATGTTCCTTTAAAACGACATCAGATAATTTTTTGCAAAATTTACATTCCTGGTCCACATACTTTAAATGGATACATGTAACATGTTTCCTTGTATAAAAATACATGTTCTTTGATCGGTGCATGTCTGTACTCATTTATGTTTTGTCCCTTCTTCTTAAATAAAAGAAAATAAAACCCCTAACAACCTGAGAATTTTGTGAACAGTTATAAATTTTAAATTACAATCAAAGTGTCTTATTATTCTATGGTTGTCAAAAATTATTGAACACATTATTTTTCATATTAAGGTACGAAAGAAGTCGCCTATAAAAAGAACTCTGACAATGTTAGATCTCGTTTTCATTTTATACAATTAATTAATTGATGACAATTCCGACGGTCATATGATACAAAATCGTGTTACTCTTAGAGTCTGGCATGGTGACAGAGACAACCAACATTTCAGAAAATTGCCGAATCGAAAAGAAGAGATTGTCCTGTTTGTTCTGTACAAAATGTCCCTGGTGGAAGGAAAAGGTCGAAAAATGTATATACATGTGTGTTCTCTGTCGTAAAGTCGTTCATAAATCATGTTATAAATATAAAAAAAAAAACCACAGCAGACAATGTAACACCGATGAATAAAATATCTTTCTTGAGGTGTGATGATTCTCCTCTGAAAATATTGAAGGTCAATATAAAAAGATCTAGTGTTAAGTGTTTGCGTTATTGCGTCAGAGATATCGCCAACGCTTCGCTGTTGTACTCTGGAATACTATCCTCGGCTTTTGCAGATGCAGCTTCCCTTTGTGCTCATGCAAAATTCAGGTTGGCCTTTAGAATGGCTTTTTTCGACTTACACATGCAGTCACTTTTTCTATTAAGCTTTCTTGCTTACGGACTCTTAGCTATTCTACGCAATACTTCTGGTTTCGCTTGCATCGCTTCTTTGGAAAATTGAAAATTTGATGAAAGATTACGTGTGTCTCTTTTCTTTAAAACTTTCTAAAGTTCCGGTTTTCACCAGACATGCCAGAGAAATCAGACCCCCGTCTGTGAGTTTGAGATAATTAGAACATGCTGGTACAATTTTGTCCTGTGCTCTTAACAGTTGCTAGAAATCGTTAAGAGGGCATGATCACTTCTAATACATAAAATTTCAAATCTAAATATGTAATACAAGACGGATTTTCTTTTAGTTCAATAGCGTCATCCTCTGGGGGGCTGAACTTGTGTTCCTGCTCTGCGGACCTGAGATACATAATGTTAATCACCTAACGGATTGGTAGATTAAACTGTAAGCAAAGTTGGCTGAACGATGTTGGTCTGTTGCCTTGGACACACAATATTAGTTCTGTAGTATCAAAATAACACCTACGAACGATGATTTGTTGTATTTCCTGTTCAGGATGTGTGTAGAAAAGTTGGTGTCAATTTACAGAACTGGTCGGACCACGAAAGTAGAAGGGGGTGTAGCGGTTACTTACTTTTTTTGTCGAGGCTTCGACTTTTGTCGTCGGTTGAGTCCACAAATACTACTCTGTGGTTAAAGTTTTAAAATTTTGAAAAAGTGAGGACAAAGACGTACGGTTAAAGACACTTTGATTGGGTAGCGGCATCTTTAACAATCTTCCGAACAGTTTAAGACATTGCAAGTCCCTAGAGTGTTTTAAATCTGTGCTAAAAACTAATTTTTATTTCACTGCTTTTTAATTAGATTTTTTACGGGCTTTACTTGTTTATTATCATATTTTAATGCAACTTTTTGTATTTCGTTTCAGAGTTTTGGTTTGTTTTGCATGCTTTTGATCTATATTGTTCATTTCTTTATTCTTGCAGTTTAGTATCGACCGTTTATTTTATGGTAGGCATTTTGTATTTCAGTATTTGAATCTGACCCGATGTGTGTTTTTTCGAAAACTAAGGATTTTCTTATCCCAGGCATAGCTTACCTTAGCCGTATTTGGCACAACTTTTTGGAATTTTGGATCCTCAATGCTCTTCAACTGTTTACTTGTTTGGCTTAATAAATATTTTGATATGAGCGTCACTGATGTGTCTTATGTAGACGAAACGCGCGTCTGGCGTACTAAATTATAATCCCGGTACCTTTGATAACTATTATGTTTTTGTCATTGATTAATGTTAATTACCATGTGAATGTACAGCGCCTTAGAGTAATTTTTATTTTTTATATAGGGCGCATTAAACATTTTCATTTTAATTATTAATTACTTTTACCCAGACATTATCACCGACGTCATAATGAATGAATCGAATTTAATAGTAAGTACCCGAACGTATCAAGTCATTTGCTGAAATACAGACACCGTTCATGCAAAATTCGCAAAAAAACTGCAACCTAACATGGATTATCTGGTTGTCAGCATATTTAAATAATAATATAAAGAAATCATTCTAAAAGGAAAGTATTGACAGACAAACATATGTCTTTTTTTACCATATGCAGGATTCTATTTGGTCTCCATTAATAACCGATTTTCATTTTCAAATTCAGATGCCAAATATTCTTTGTTCTTTGTTATTGTTGATATTAACATAACTAATGAGGCACTTATAAGCTGTCCCATCAGCTTTAAATGTAAATCTTTGTTCATGGTCAATTAAAAAAAAATTCCCTTTGCATTGCAGGTATGTGTCATGGACTGCTATGTCATCTGAATATATCTAATGACAACGTAAATGAATCGTAAAAATTAAATTAACATGTTTTTACGATATATTTATTCCAGAAAAAGTGCATTAAAATTCGTCAAGAATATGGTACACAACTCAACACTTCTGATGTTTCGAAGGTATCTGATGGAGGTAGGATGATATTAAGTATACGTTCCCTAATTTTTTTGATAATAAAATTGAGAATGGACGTCATACTAAACTTCAAAACAGAAAAAACGTACTTTAATTAAAGGATAATACAAGACTAACATAGCCTGAGGCTCCTGACTTGGAACAGGCGTAACATTGCGCGGAGTTAAACATGTTTAGTGAGATCTCTTTACATCAAACATAAATCAAACACAAAGCATTACATCCATTAAAACTCAGTTTAGAAGAAGTCCGTATCCAATTTTAGAAAAGGTAACAAAAGATAAAATATTGATTAACAAAGGACTACGAACAGACACTGACATGCAAACTAAAAACCTCAGCTACACTGATTGAAAGATTATGTTTTGATCATAATTCAAGAACAACCCCTCTCGTATGAAGTATGATTTGGAGGAGTAGTCATTTTGGGCAATGAAATTCAACAGTTAGTTATATAGTTTGTTCTTATGTTGTAATGTTACACCACTGTGCTAGGTAAGGGGAGCCTTTGCGTCTTCAAACTAGTTTAACCCCAGTACAATATAGATGTTCTTGGTCCTGTCGTGGTCGTCTGTAAACTCTTACAAAAATCTTGTCCATTTAAACTACGGGACTAAATTTAACCAAACTTTGCCACAATCATCATTGAGGTATCTCTTTTTTTAAATATATCAAATGACCATACGCTAACTAACATGGTCGTCTTGGCTAAAAATAGAACATCGGGGGTAAATGTAGTATTTGGCTCGTATCTCTAAACAAACAATTTGGAGCAAGATTGACCGGGTAAAAATTTTCATCTGGTTTAGATCTATCCGCCTCGAAATCAGAATTGCCGTTTTGGGGTTGCTGCCACTGAACGAGTAATTTTTAGGATATTTTCAAATTTTTGGTTATTATCTTGAATATTATTAAAGATAGAGATAAATTGTAATCAACATTAATGTTAAGCAAAATGAGAACTCAAAATAAGTTAACATGACCAAATTTGTCAATTGATCCCTTAAGGAGTAACTATCCTTTATAGTCATTTTTTTACAATTTTTCGCGTCTGTCAAAGTTAAGTAGCATGAGTTCGAAATCCGGCCTAGTAAGAAAATACAATTGTGTCCATTCTTGGGTTGCTATTATGATGAAATATATATTTACATATTTCTTCATAATAACAGCCCAAAATATATTTCGTCATGATAACAGCCCAAATTTGACTAAATTTAAGTTTTGAAGAGCAAATAAATATAACAAAGTAACGATCAAAGAGTCACATATAAATGCACTTTACTTCATGACGTGCCAATTTGTCGACTTTTTTTACCGACTTTACACATATTTTATATCGCAGAATGGACAAACTAAGCGGTAATTGTGTTATTGTCGACCTTAAGGGCATACGATACAGTTACAGGGGAGGTAATGACGTTGCTAACGTAAAATGTTATTTTCGCGACGTCAAACTATGACATATCGGGAAAAGATGCATTTTTCGACTGATTTTTATCATTCAAACTGATTTAATTTGAAAACGAGTGCATGGACCCCTATTTTTTAAAACGGCAATTTGTTTCATTTTGCAAGGAGATTATGTGACCCAAATTTTATAAAACTGTAAATAGAGGATTTTTTTTAATTTTGATAAACATGCAGCAAAAAATGACGTTTGTTCCTCTATTCATAAACATTTGATAAATATGAGTTATTTCTGAATAAAAATTGCATAATTTTTAATGATAGTTATAAAATACAGAAGTTACCGATTATTTAACAAAAAACCATTTGTGTTTATCTTTTAAAACAAAAAAGTTAAGTCTTTCTTTCGAAAAGGAAAATACGGACACAAATCTGAATTTTGAGCAAATATACAAAATTTCGACCTCATTTTACTCAAAAAGTAGCACATGAAGGTATATTTTTTATTACATATTTGATTTAATCAGGTAAAAAATAGCCTATATGCAAATTTTCATCAACTTGTAAATACAGGTTCAAAACTGTATCGTATGCCCTTAAGTAATCGAAACTGGATAACACATTCTGGTCGTCACGTAACGAAATAAAACAACAGCTACACATTTTGTTCTTTCTTTTATAACTTGCAGGACTTATAATTATTTAATTCACAAATATAATTTGCGAAATGTTCGTGTTTCTCATGTGATTATCCATGTCGGATTTATGTGTGAATAAACTTTTCTATCCAGACAAAATTGATATTGGACTTCGAGTTGTCAGGCCATATTTGGCGGACGATAGCATATATAACCATCGAGTTCTTGGAACCATAATTGATGTTAAAGACACAGGTCAAATCGTAGTACAGTGGGACACAGGGACAAATGAAGTTTTTTCAGACGATAAAGGACAATATAAATTGTTATTGTTTAATAATGAACATACAGGTATGTTATTGTACCTTCTTCTCAGACTGTGTAAATGCTTCTATTGTCAAAGGCGTACTGCAAATGTTGTCATTGGTTAGACATGATATAAACAACTGATACCATTCTATGATTAACAATGAAATTAACAACAAACTGCATTTTTATATTTTTTGCCGATGCTTTAAAAATTTCAAAGGGAAGAAATGGAATCTTCATTTAAAGAAAGAATTGAACACACAGCTTACCCTTAAAAAAGTAAAATATTTAAACAGAGAAAGATGTAACTTTTCTGTTGACTTAACAGCACTTTTTATAAGACTTATTGATTACCGAACGTGACTTATTTCCGATTGTGACTGTTTTGCTGAGTGTGAATTCGCATTACTATAAGACTTTTTACGGTACTTGTCTATCCCAAATTCATGTGTTTAGTTTGATGTTGTATTTGTGGTTCTCGTCGGATTTTGTCAAATTTGTTGACGTTTTTTTTTATTATATTCATGTGTTATGGTAAAGAAAATTAATTACCGCCTTCATTTATTAGATTTGATTTTGTTCAACGTAATCTACGATAATTTACGTTTGAAGTTGGATTCAAAACAAACTGGACATATATATATATATATTATAGTTAATTGCTATTAATAAGTATTGCAATGTGCATTGTATTTAAATGTAAAATCAGTATTTAGTTCTATTATAATCTTAAATCAATCCTAACTCTATCTTTAATACTTTTGAGATATAGTTTTTCAAATGTGACGTTATTTTTGTGATGTTATAGAAATTCATGTGACGTAATTTTTGTGCTTTTCACCATCGTATGTGACGTCATTTTTATGATTTTTTTGCGTTGATACCTGGACTAAGTCGGGTGTGTCTATTTTTCTGTGTTGGTCTTTGCATTATGTATTTGGGTTTTGTTTTCTGTAATTAGTTAATACTTCAGTTTCATTATGTATATCTTTTATATTCATTTGATAAAATTTTCTGTTTGCATAGCATAAATTGTTCTAAATAATAAGGATGTTCTTATCCCAAGCATAAAAACTTTTCAACTTTTGATCTTCGGTGCTGTGGCGCGTTTTTGGCGTATTGAATTTTCAACCTAATGCCTTTTGTTATCTATTAATCATGTGTTTCTTTGTCTAATACGTTCTCCTATTTATTTGTATTGTAGTCCTGTAATATTATGTTGTCAGTTCAATGTTATATTTAACATTGCCATTAAAGTGCGAGGTTTGGCATGCCACAAAACCAGGTTCAACCTACCATTTTTATCTTTAAAAATGTCCTGTACCAAGTCAGGAAAATGGCCATTGTTATATTATAGTTCGTTTCTGTACATGTGTGTAACATTTTAACGTTGTGTTTCCGTTGTGTTGTTTGTTTTCTCTTATGTTTGAGTGTGAATTTACATTACTATAAGACGTGTCACGGTACTTTTCTATCCCAAATTCATGTATTTGGTTTTTGATGTTATATTTGTTATTCTCATCAGATTTTGTCTAATGCTTAGTCCGTTTCTGTGTATGTTACATTTTAATGGTGTGTCGTTGTTCTCCTCTTACATTTAATGCGTTTCCCTCAGTTTTAGTTTGTTACCCCAATTATGTTTTTTGTCCATAGAATTACGAGTTTTGAACAGCGGTATACTACTGTTGTCTTTATTTATTTATTTGCTTAAACAAGAATTCCGAAATTTTGGGAACTTGTATAGTTCATTTAAATTTTATTGTTTCATGGAAATTACCGAAGTAAGGACAACAACATATGACGCCATGTTTAATCTGCTTCAATTTTCCATTATCAGTGAGCAAAATTACCTAAATAATTACAGGTACTTCATTTAAAAGTCACAAAATCATAATTAACGATAACATATCTAAAAGGGTCGAAAACAAAATATTCAATTTAACATTTGTATGAAATTAATTACTACATGTAGTACATAAGAAACATTATTTGACAATGATTGATTCGTCTACATTTCCTTCACATTTTCCTTAAATTTAGTTAAACTGCTGCATGTTTAAGGTTAAATCAAATCATCACATTCCGGATTAAGATTGCTATATCCAAAATAAAGAAATCGACCATATTTTTGCGTCTTTTCGGAAGTGCAGAAAAAATTTCATCGTTGATTTTTTTCTGAAACTTTGGCGGAGTGTTCTTGAAACAGTACTTGATTGATTGCAAAAGAAGAAAATTGGGGTCCATGTGCTTGTTTTTTCAATAAAAGCCATATAACTGAATTTTTTACGACGTCTGTCAGTATGGCGCTAAATTACGTTAAATTAAGTTTTAATCGCATCAACGTCGTGTAATCATTCCCACCGTACACGAGTTCGCTCTCAAGTATATGCAAGTGTTTTTCGAAGCGTTGATACTTATCATAAAAATTTATAAGATGGTTAATTTTAAAATGGAAAAAAAACATTCGTGCTAAACATTTACGAAACGAAATTTGGACAGGAACCTTTTCATAATTTAGAAAAAAAAGACTATAAAAAAGGATTCTAGCAGATTGCTTTGTCAGATGTACGGCAAAAAAGAAAATCTGATAGAATTATAAAGGTGCATCTCCGTCCGACATAAGTTCTAAATTGCTTCATGTACTGTTAGAGGATAGACACCATTATTGACATGACAAAATGTGAACCAATTATAAATTAAGCGAGGCGATACCATAAATTGACAACAATATAACATTCAACAATGACAAAACCGATACCGTATCGTCAACTTTAAAAGGTCCCGGCGTATTTTGATTTGATTTTATTTTACATTCAAAAGATAATCATCTTTCAAATTTAAATTATAAGCAGTACTTCTTGTTTTATAATAAGAGCTGTTTTGTGCAATTTAACTCATGCCCCATTATTGCCTCAATCGACCGAAAATGAAGCTGTAATATAATATTTCATAGGAAGTACAGCAGCCGGTATAAGAGAATAATATTGAACGATGTCTTTATCAATAGATAAGTTACATAACCTTTTTTACGGCGTATACGTATGGATATTGGCGTACTTGTTCGTCTGTCCGATCGTCTAACTTTACAACGAGTTTTAACATGTGTACACTTTCTGATCTGTCTTTCTGCAATTGGTGTACATTTGCCGATACTTCAATTTTTATCTCTCAATACATTGAAGTACAATAGGGATATGCTTATACAAATAAGAAAGACGTGGTATGTTTACCAATGAGGCAAATCTCAATCAGAGACCAAATGGCTAAACGACTATAGGACATCGGACGGCCTTCAACAATTACTAAAACCCATACCGCATAGTAAGCTATGAAAGGCCCCTACACGACAAACGAAAACAACTAAAACGGGAAACTTACGGCCTGATTAAAGTACAAAACAATGAACAAGATACAAATATGATAAACAATACCAAAAGACACCATTTAATTACAAGCCCTTTTAACAGCATGTGAACGGGCGTTTTCTTGTTTTGGTCTATTACATCCAGTTTCACATACAAAAAGAATACAAACAAACTAGTGACAATTCTGCATCTAATGGTAATATTCAAAACCAAAAACGACACCAATATATTTTTTCAATATCTTTTTAACGGACTTTTATTGACCGTTTTTCTATATACTCATACAATAATTATTATATGTTTTTAAAGTATCAATTAAAATCGACACTTTTGTTATGTACCAATTTCAAGACCAGAACAGGATGAGACACTCTCTTTATTTATTATTTTATTTACGAATAGGGGCGTTATACGACCTTGTCCACCAATGGGGGTCTCGCACATGCAGTCGGTTTGTTATTTCATTGATAGTCTGTTAATTTTGGCCTTACAATGACAATTCTCCGTAAAATTTGGAGGCTGCCAAATGCTAAACAAGAAAAAAAAATAAAAGACACAAACTTAACTATTTTGATTCTGATGTTTTTCAATTCAAGATAGTATTATTTACTTCAAATTCATTATCAATAAATGAAAATAACTGTTCTTGTCATTAAAAAATATTGCACAGCTGTACAACACGCCGTAGTAATGACTTTTGTGTATGGATTTCAACACCAAACCCGATTCGGCCACCCTCACTGGGGTAAAGCTGATGACCGTAACTGCATTCACGGTCATCCCAAGATGTCGGATGAAAAATTAGGTCAGTTTCTGTATTGTCTGTTGAAGTGTTTCTATATCATTTTCTTTACAAATCATACATTGAAACGATGTAAATTTATAAAAGAATCACTCGGAAATCACTAATTACTTCTGAGAAATGTGCATGAAACGGGAAATTCGATTTGAAAAAATCGCCAAGATGACCGTAAATCACAATCGAGATGACCGTAACAGAATCAGCGATTCATAACAAGGCTGACCGTAACTGCTTTTAAGATGACCGTAATTTGTAAATGATGACCGTAACTTTTAAAGGATGATCCTCAATTCTAAGAAATATCCGTATTTATATAACTATCTTTTTGTATCAAATGATTAATCGTGTTGGTATACACATATTAATATGAAAGTTTTATCCTATAGGTAGAAGAAAATAAGACGTGCTTCAAATGCAAAGATTACCATATGTATCTTTTTTACAGTAGAGGGTTCAATTTTTAAAATGAATTTGCCAAAAGACATGCGGTGCACAGCCTTCAACTGCTCGACATAAGATTTTTTTTTGTTTCTGGGATTCCTTTTAATGACATATAATAAATACACATTTTTAAAAATGCCAAAAAATTGCATGTACACCCATTGATATTATATCGTCTTTCATTTTGTCGTGCAAATAAAATAACAGAAATATTTTGAAAATATCATTCGAATAAACTAGTGAAGGTGAGCTCCAAAAAAGTAGATCCTTAAAATAGTATTGTACGAAAAGCGTATCACAAGGCGGAACGTTGTCAATTTGTATATATACAGAAATGTTATTCATACAGTCAGGATTCTACTTCTTCAATATTATCTCCCCATTACGCCAGTTCATGTTCACAGTCGTAGAAATGGAAGCCATTGTAGGGATGACGCTCTGCCAATTTTGCTCTTGAAAACTGATAACTTTATCCACATAGCACCATTACGATCGATCGTTATATGTCAGTTATCTTTTAAAATACAAATGTATCTATTGGCTAATGAGCATTAGTTAATAATCTTGTCTGCATTGATTCAACTAAAAAATATTGTCTGTTTGGATGTCAGATGGAATTTTTGAAAATTCTTAAGCATTTAAAAAAATTCTAATTAAATATTTTGTGGAAGGGCAGACAAAACATTTTCAGTGGTTGAAGATTCTAAACCCTAGTTATCACACACACATTTTCATCATCCAAATTAAAAGACTATCGTCAAGTACTTTTAGAAAAAAAATAGCTATTCGAACACACCTACTACTTTTGTGATTCATTAGATAGGTATCTCAATTGACCCATATATTTCATCTTTTCGTACTGTCATTTTTTTACGTTATAAAGTCAACCTGTAGCTTTGATATATAATAATGATAGAATCTGAAGCGAGATGCTATATAAAATACTCTTGTTTTGTATGTTTTAAAGACAAAATATACACCCCAAACATGCCCTAACATAAAAAGGTGCACTCGATTTTTCTCTTTTCGATACAATCTTTACCTGTTTTGGGGAATTTTTTCTTGATTCACATAATGGAAGGGCAGACACGAAAATTTCTGAACTAAAAGATTGATATGTTCTCCGTCAGTGATTATGCATTTTCTACATCCAACTTATAGATACTATATATAAAAAAGAAGATGTGGTATTATTGCCAATGAGACAGCTATCCAGAAAAGACCAAAATGACACAAACATTAACAACTATAGGTAACCGTAAGGCCTTCAACAATGAGCAAAGTCCATACCGCATAGTCAGCTATAAAAGGGCCCGATAAGAACCATGTCGTCGACTTGATATCTTATTGTTTTGCATTACTATGTAATAGATACATTGAAAACTTATGCAAATGGTGTTTTTAAAATAAGAAAATTGTCGTTTTATTTGTTTCTATTAACTTTTTAAAATTTTGTTACTATATCAAACATTACAGTTAACTTTTATCGCTTTCTCGATAAACACAGAGCTTTGATTCTTTTGTTTTATTTCAAAAGTGTTTCCGCCTGCATATATCAAGACAAATTAAGATTTTAATCTGCTTCCTCTGGACCCATACACATGGGCTCGATTACCAAATATTCGTATGTATTATTAATGTTTTTAATGCTCCATTTATTGGCATTATGTTTTTCTGGTCTGTGCGTACGTTCGTCCGTTCGTCTGTTTGTTTGTCCGTTTGTCCAGCTTCAAGTTAAATAAAATTGAAACTTAGTACACATTTTCCCTATGGAATGATCTTTTTAATTCTAATGCCAAATTACAGTTTTATCCCATTTTCATAGTCCACTAAACATAGAAAATGATAGTGTAGTTGAGGCATCCGTGTACTAGGGACACATTCATGTTTCTTCAAATTTTCGTCGTATCGCTGTAAATTTGTGTTAAAATTTTAACGTCGATATCAATAAATATTTCATTGTTTACGAGAAATATGCAATTTACTATCATTGTTATAAATCTTAAATATGGCCAATTATATTATAGTTTAAAAAAAGAAATTTATTAAACATATTTATATCCGCTAACCGAGCCCCTATTGAGATCGACAAACTCAACAAAAAAGCTTTGAATACAATACGGATATTTCTTAGAATTGATGGTCATCCTATAAAAGTTACGGTCGTCCTATATAAATTACAGTCAGTCTTTACAAATTACGGTCATCCTTTACAAGTTACGGTCATCTTTTTACCAATCACGGTCATCCTTGTTATATGTTACGGTCATCTTGAAAATATTTTGATTATGATTTACGGTCATCTTAACGATTTTTTCAAATCGAATTTCCCGTTTCATGCACATTTCTCGGAAGTAATTAGTGATTTTCGAGTGATTCTTTTATAAATTTACATCGTTTCAATGTATGATTTGTAGAGAAAATGATATAGAAACACTTTAACAGACAATACAGAAACTGACCTAATTTTTCATCCGACATCTTGGGATGACCGTGAATGCAGTTACGGTCATCAGCTTTACCCCAGTGACCCTACGCGCCATAGATTTTGTTAAATTGTTCTCATTAATCACGGGTTCATTACAATAACATTTGGATGTCATAAATGTGCAATTAAATATTTGCCGCTGGACGTTAAGCAGCTACCAATACTCATAATTAGCTATTACAGGTCGTTTTGTTCCGAATACACCTTATCGCTATGTGTCCGCCATTACTGGATATCACACAGGTTCCCGTAAAATTTTGACGTCATAAAACAAAATATCTGACGCCACAATGGAAAAGTGATTGTTGTATACGTCAAAAGTTCAAGCGGCCGGGTCAGCCGGAATTAGCGATAAGGTGTATTGTGTTATTGGTAAAATGTTTTTCAGCATGTCACAGTTTAAGCAACGAATAGTAAGATAGACCCCAATTCCTTGCAATTTTTCATTCTCTACGTTTAGCAGAGTTCGCTGGGCCGTGCAGTTTTGACAGTTTTTCAGTTCCAGACTAAAAAGCTCCACAATTCTTCTTCCGTCTTTCCATGTTATACTGTCATTACTCTCTTTTGTGTCTATCACCGTTTCTTCAATTTCGTCATGCAAAATTGTATTTGATTTATTTTTGTACATCTTAAGTATTTCCTTTAATCTCACTGCTTTTCGGCGGATTTCTTTGTCTTTTAGAAACGGCATGACCACTTTTTTAGCCGGTACTTTTTTGAAATTCGGGCAACCAAAAATTAAGGACGTCAGTAAATATTCTGCGGAATATAAAATTGAGAATGGAAATGGGGAATGTGTCAAAGAGACAACAACCAAACCATAGAAAAAACAACAGCAGAAGGTCACCAACGGGTCTCCAATGTAGCGAGATATTCCCGCACCCGGAGGCGTCCTTCAGCTGGTCCATAAAAAAAATATATACTAGTTCAGTGACAATGAACGCCACACTAATTTCAAAATTGTACACAAGAAACTAAAATTAAAATAATACAAGACTAACAAAGGCCAGAAGCTCCTGACTTGGGACAGGCGCAAAAATGCGGCGGGGTTAAACATGTTTATGAGATCTCAACCCTCCCCCTATAACTCTAGCTAATGTAGAAAAGTAAACGCATAACAATACGCACATTTAAAATTCAGTTCAAGAGAAGTCCGAGTCTGATGTCAGAAGATGTAACCAAAGAAAATAAACAAAATGACAATAATACATAAAAAAACAACAACAGACTACTGGCAGTTAACTGACATGCCAGCTCAAGACTTCAATTAAACTGATTGAAAGATTATGATTTCATCATATGAATATCAGGCACAATCCTTAGGGGTTTAGTATCATACTATCATAACATATATGAGAAGAACATAACCCTTGTCATGCCAACAACTGGTTTTTGAATAAATGTGTTTAGTTCCGATGCAAAGACCCTACAAGTGAATCAATAATAACACCAAAATATGCAATCTTTAATGACCTGACAACAGTATCGTAACTATATCCCTTCTTAATATGTCTATTTAAATGTTTTGTTAGTTTCTGAGGTGAATACTGACATTTGTGTGCTTTATAAAGAATATTTCCAGAAAAAAATGGATGTGAAATACCTGAACGTATAGGAAGTCTGCATGTTGAGCTATATTTACGAATGATGTCCTTATGTTAATATACCGATGATAAAATTTCGTGAATGTTTTGACTTGTTTGTTATATCGAAAACTCTGGTGTAATAATTTTTCAGTAATACATAAATTTCTCTCGTTAAAATCTAAAACATTGTTACATACACGAGCGAATCGTACAAGTTAAGATATATAAATACCGTAAGATGATGACAAGGGAAAATCATCATCTAAAAATGGATAATTAACGATAGGAAATGAAAAAATCATCTCTTGTATCATAAATTTTAGTATTAAGCTTTCCGTTAGTAATATAGATATCAAGATCGAGGAAAGGGCAGTGGTCATTGTTAGTATTAGCTTTATTTAAAGTAAGTTCAACAGGATAAATTTCTTTAGTATACATACTGAAGTCGTCATTAATGAGAGCCAAAATATCATCTAAATATCTAAAAGTATTATTAACTCATAGCAATACAAAAACAGGTCCTCAATAAGTGGTGCAGTTAGTCCAAATTGGAATTCCGATAACCTGACGATATACGGAATCTGCAAAGCGAACAAAAATGTTATCTAGTAAAAATTCAAGGGCATATATAGTATCAAAGCATGTGCAATTGACATAGTTTTTTTTTGTTTATTGCTACTAAAAAATTACCTAAAAAAGTTTGAACATATATATTCACATTCTGACTTTTTAAATGCCCATTTGATTAGGTGGGTGAATTTTTTCTTAATGAGAATATGAGGCAATGTGGTATACAGGGTAGAACAATCAAAACTTTGAACAGATTCAAAATCACCAATATGAGCATGCAATTTATCAAGTACTTCCAACGAGTTCTTGACACTCCAAAAGTAATTAATTCCAATATTTTCGAAGGCTTTATTTGAACTATTTATTATCAGGTTTTTGATTGTACCAAGTGTACTGGTAAGAAGAATAGACAATGTAGTAGTGGAACAATGGCTTGAAGACGAAATAAATCTATATTTGTAAGGTGTTTTGTGTAACTTCGGAAGCCAATACATAGTTGGGACTTTCATTGTATTTGGTTCTGCTTGTAAAGCGGTAGCTAAACGTTTATGTGTGTTACAGATGTCGTTTTCTGAAAATAGTGTCAGTTGGAATGTTGGTGAATTGGTTATTTCTTTTTCAGAAGCTCAATGCAAAATTAAGGTCAAACAATAATAATATTATTAGCAGCTTTATCGGCGGGGACAAAAACAAATTCCTTGGCAAGTTCTTTTAGTTTATGTTTGATACGAGAAATAGGTTTATTGTAGTTATTGTTAATAATAAAATGTTCTTTAAAATGTTGAATACGTATATCAACTATGTTCATTACTGAATTAGAAAAAGAGTCCAAAGATTTTTTGTCCGCTTTTTCCCGTTTTATCAATTTCAAACAGTAAGCACGGAGTGAGTCGTGGATGATATTACGACACTCATTCCAATTAATAATTGACGGGGGACGATATTTAGGTCCTTTACTGAGTAATGATTTTAACTCTCGGTCTTGAACGATGTTAAGATCTCCTGTTATAACATGGAAAATGGGTCCATAAATGAATGCGGAATTACTACAATTACATGAAGTAGGTGTATTTTCACCGATATTAACAATCTTTACACAATTGGCTATAAGTAAACACAAATTTCCGGGTAGATTTTTTGTAAGTATAACAAATAAGAGGAAGCTCAGTATTGTCAAAATATCCAGGAATTTGTTTTTTAATAGCATGGTCGTTAAATATACCGGCAATATTCACAAAATCAAAACCTTTATTGACATACTTTATTTTAATAAAATGGTTTTTATGATCTTCAGGGCGATCAATTTTTGGAAATAGTTTAGAATAACAATATACCATAATAATTTGAACTATTTTATACTTAGGACTGCTATATGAAATTGTTTTGCAATCCTTCAAAATTTTATTTAACCTATTAACCGGTAATGAACAGAGATTTGTTAACAGATAATGTCTGCCGTTGTTTTTTGAAATATAAATTAAGTCCGAAATATTGGTATGATTGTCCGAAATTTTCTTTGATTGCGATTTTTTCTACGACCGTGAGAACGGTTTTTACGAACAGGTTTAGAAACTATATCCAAAATGTTAACGGAATCTGTTCTTGATATATTACCAATTCCCATGATATTATCATTAAGACCGAGAGGGTAGACTGTCTGTAATTTTTTAATCCAATTTAATTCAATTATTTTCCGTGATCGTACAAACATGGATTTAATATATAAAGATCAGTATTGTAGCCATCATGACTGTAGGTAAATATTAATTCCATGGGTAAGACGTCTGTATAATTCGAATTCAAAGTGGGTGAGATTAGTCTCTATTGTGGAGCAAATAAATTTTATTGAAATAAGTTATATTGGGCCTATTAAAAGGTCATCAAATTCATTTTGGCCAGAGGTTTTTGATGATTGGAAAACTCTTAATCAAATTAGAAAACCAAGATGAATTGGTGAAATTTTATCGTATTCTTTATGGGAGGTAGAACACTTTAAATTTGGTGGTTCAAGAGTGTACTATAAAAACTAGACAATTGCGGGAATTTGGACAGTGCAAGATTTGTTAGATGACCAGGGCAAAGTTATGTCATTTCAAAATTTCTAACAATTATACCAATTTAGGCCAAATATTTTACATTATTATGGAATAGCGCACTCACTTAATGAGTGGTTAAACACGATCAATATTGAAGTAAATGAGAAAAAAATTCATGCAATACTACCATTTAACATAAGTATCTTTTTTAATCAAAAAAAGGTTCAAAGGAAATGTACAAAGTATTGAATGAAAAATATGGTACATTTGCTACAAAGGAAAAATGGGAGAACCATCTTAATATGACTGGTATTAACTAGAAAAAAATACACCCTTCGTGTACAAAATATAGAAAAAGCACTAAGCTTTGCTTGTTCCAATATAGAAATATTCATAGAATTTTGGGAACTAATTCACTTCTTTACAAGATGAAAATAAATAGTAACAACATATGAACATTTTGTAAAGAAGGACCAGAGACCATAGAATATTTATTTTGGAGCTGTCCGATGGTTGCCAGTCTCTTACATGCACTAAACATTTTGATTTTTGAAATGAAATTATTGAACTGCCTTTGAATATTATGATTATTTTTTTTTTGGTATCTACGAAAATATTAAATTCAATTTTGTTAAAAATAAGATTACTCTACTTTCAAAATACTATATTTACCGAACAAAACTACAAGAAAGTTTTGGCAAATTTCAATGCTTTAAAAAACTATTTAAAGGAACACTTAAAATATATTTCATTTACAAACCTCTCTGTAGAGAAATATAACAAATACTGGAGTCCCTGGGCCCCTATCATAGAATAAATAATAAATGTTAAAATTTGATTGAAACACCATTTATGTATATTGCAAAAACACATAAGATTTCAATGTTATAAGATATTTATTTATTTTCAACCTATTATTGCACCATCATATATATTCAATTGTTGTTTTATTATTTAATACTTCCTTTGTGTGAAAATGCCATTCTGTACACCTTTGTTCATACATGTTTTGATAGTCTATTTGTTACAATAAAGAAAATTCATTATAAAAAAATAGATATTAATTCCATTGGTGTCGAATATGGCTTAAAAAAAGGTTCCCTGTCGAATAAATTATTGTAAACTATTTCAGAGCAATATCATACAAACAAATAATATAATTGCTTTAGTTTAAAAAATCAAACTACATAAACAAAGAAAGATGGGAGAATAATATATATTTTAAAAATTATGCAAAAAATGAAAATACAACAAAAGAAGAAAACAAAAAGGTATAAAATCAAGAAAAACTGGAATAATAAACTTAAATACTGAACACATGTCCAGATAAAGTGCAACTTTGTCAAAAACAATGAATAACAGTTTAACTTGTAACTACCTTGTATCTTAATAAGAAGTTGTGTACTTTTCAAAACATAACCCTTGTTTTGGTTTATAGTTAGAGTTTGTGATCCAAATAAAAGTAGGTCTGTATTCAGTATAACTAGATAATTAATTGAGAAAAAAATGCATAAAGCAATGCGTCATATTATTTTACAATGCAAAAGAAAATTAGCTGTAGAATCGATTAGACCACACTAGCTGTTAGACGTATCTACTTTACTATATGCACATTTTTTTTGCGCCTGTCCCAAGTCAGGAGCCTCTGGCCTTTGTTAGTCTTGTATTATTTTTATTTTAGTTTCTTGTGTACAATTTGGAAATTAGTATGGCGTTCATTATCACTGAACTAGCATATATATGTTTAGGGGCCAACCGGGTGCGGGAATTTCTCGCTACATTGAAGACCTGTTGTTGACCTTCTGCTGTTGTTTTTTCTATGGTCGGGTTGTTGTCTCTTTGACACATTCCCTATTTCCATTCTCAATTTTATTGTAGGTGTGCATCATGTAAATGTTCAATGTGATGGATGTCAAGAGTATCCTTTACGAGGAATTAGATGGGAATGCCTGACATGCGGAGACTTCGATCTGTGCACACAGTGTTACATGTGCAATAAGCATAACCTTGGCCATCAGTTTAACAGAATCATAAGCATGAATTCGAAAGGGTGAGTTCATCATCATTGCAATTAATTCTGTTTAGTAATGATTCTGCAATTTGTCATAAAATGTCTACCATTTGTAATATTACTAACCAAAATTAATTCGTGATTTTATAGAAGATGACAGTTTCCAAATTATGTGGAATTATGAGGTACTATATCAAAAATCAAAGAATTCAGATTATGCCAAATTTCGTCTACTTTATTACAATCCAAAAAAAAAATATTTAATAGATTATAATGGGTCTTTCCTGAAAAAAATGTACTTAAGTTACAGTTGATAATTTCATTTTTCATTTTTAAAGTTGTAATGACAGAATACATTTGTGCCTTACCATTTTTCCTGCTGCACTATCCATTGATTGATTGATTGTTGGTTGGTTAAAATCCAGTGGCAAATATTTCATGCATATTCAGGACGAGAACAAGTTCACAATAAATACAATAGGTAGGTTGATACAATAGAGGCCATCTGGGATGATGGTCGGGGAAATGTGGACTGCCACTGGAAAATGAGGGTATATTGGATAGGGACAGAAATTTTGTCTTGCAACAGGCCACCTACGGACCCCTCAAAGAGTTTTTGCCAGGGTTCTAACGTGCAAAGAGCGTGGCACTCTCTTTACACGAGGCATCGGATTTGACGTCCCCCTTCTGACCGGACGTGACTGCGAACTTGATACATACCGCACAGCCAAACAGACGCCCCACTTCGGCAAGCGTTTTACTGCCGGTCGGGAGAAGACCAATGACCCTATTTCTATACCCTAGTCACCTTTGGGGTGGCTGCACAATCCATAGTACAAACGTAATATATGGTTTAAAATTGTATACATGTACTTTGAACCCATTTCCGATTTAAGAAACATACAGATATTAAATAGTTATCAAAGGTACCAGGATTATAATTTAGTACGCCAGACGCGCGTTTCGTCTAAATAAGACTCATCAGTGACGCTCATATCAAAATATTTATAAAGCCAAACAAGTACGAAGTTGAAGAGCATTGAGGATCCAAAATTCCAAAAAATTGTGCCAAATACGGCTAAGGTAATCTATTCCTGGGATAAGAAAATCCTTAGGTTTTACAAATATTTAAAGTTTTATATTCAGGAAATTTATAAAAATGACCACATAATTGATATTCATGTCAACACCGAAGTGCTGACTACTAGGCTGGTGATACCCTCGGGGACGAAACGTCCACCAGCAGTGGCATCGACCCAGTGGTGTAAATAGTTATCAAAGGTACCAGGATTATAATTTAGTACGCCAGACGCGCGTTTCGTCGAAATAAGACTCATCAGTGACGCTCATATGAAAATATTTATAAAGCCAAACAAGTACGAAGTTGAAGAGCATTGAGGATCCCACATTCCAAAAAGTTGTGCCAAATACGGCTAAGGTAATCTATTCCTGGGATAAGAAAATCCTTAGGTTTTACAAATATTTAAAGTTTTATATTCAGGAAATTTAAAAAAATTACCACATAATTGATATTCATGTCAACACCGAAGTGCTGACTACTAGGCCGGTGATACCCTCGGGGACAAAACGTCCACCAGCAGTGGCATCGACCCAGTGGTGTAAATTGTTATCAAAGGTACCAGGATTACAAATTAGTACGCCAGACGCGCGTTTCGTCTAAATAAGACTCATCAGTGACGCTCATATCAAAATATTTATAAAGCCAAACAAGTACGAAGTTGAAGAGCATTGAGGATCCAAAATTCCAAAAAGTTGTGCCAAATGCGGCTAAGGTAATCTATTCCTGGGATAAGAAAATCCTTAGGTTTTACAAATATTTAAAGTTTTATATTCAGGAAATTTATAAAAATGACCACATAATTGATATTCATGTCAACACCGAAGTGCTGACTACTAGGCTGGTGATACCATCGGGGACGAAACGTCCACCAGCAGTGGCATCGACCCAGTGGTGTAAATAGTTATCAAAGGTTCCAGGATTATAAATTAGTACGCCAGACGCGCGTTTCGTCTAAATAAGACTCATCAGTGACGCTCATATCAAAATATTTATAAAGCCAAACAAGTACGAAGTTGAAAAGCATTAAGGATCCAAAATTCCAAAAAGTTGTGCCAAATACGACTAAGGTAATCTATTCCTGGGATAAGAAAATCCTTAGGTTTAGAAATATTTAAAGTTTTATATTCAGGAAATTTATAAAAATGACCACATAATTGATATTCATGTCAACACCGAAGTGCTGACTACTAGGGCATAATAGTTTTTTGTTTTATACTCTCTTTCAGTGTTGATGGACTCCAATGCAACCTCTTTTTAGTGCTAGTATAAGCCTATGACTTTGTAAGAATGTGGGTTTGAAATTATACATGCTTTCGAAATTGTCATATGTTTAATATATTTCCATATTCATCTTAAAGATCATTTACACTCCATAACCCATTATGTGCCCATTTCTTTAGTAAACAATTATATAATTAATTTTCAAAGTTCAAATATTAGCCAACTCTGTAAAATTCAAATTTTGTGTGGAGGTGTATATATGTTTCTATTTGGTTTTTAACTTAAACAAACTTCTAACCAAAGTATTTTTCACGATTGAGATTTCGCTTTTATCCTGTTAAATTGGTCATCCCGAATGAATGAATAAATTTTAAGGTTTGCATATCATATATCATCATTGTGTATATTAGCTATATGCGATTGTTTGAAGTTAGAACCATATTTAATGAGATTGTGTAGTGGTTAGCATGCTAACTTAACATTTAGGGGATCGGGTTTGATTCGGTGAAATCAAACAAACAAAAAATATAATTTGCTAAGCACCCAGAAGTATGGAGTCAGAAAAATTTACTAGATAGCTCCGATTTAGTATAAATTATTCGAGTCGGAGGAAATGTCAAATGTGTAATTATAATAATAAAAACATTTATCTATAGTGCTAAGCAGGGTCCATCTGATTTCATCAAATATACAGAATCAACCAACACTGCCACATTATGTATGAGTCTATAACACGTCAGAAGCCTGTAATTCAGTTGTTGTTGTGTTATATATTCGTTTTTCATTTAATAATTGTCCAAAAATTAAGCCGCTTATTTTTTCTTGTTTGAATTTTTTTACATTTTTTTTTGCCCTATTCCATTGTTGAAGGCAGTACTGTAATTGTTGATTTCGGTGACATGTTGGTATCTTGTGGAGAGTTGTCTCATTGGCAATCATACCAAATCTTCTTTTATAATATTGAAAAGTCAAAGTTAAGATCAAGATCAAAACTTTTACTAGTCGTACAAAATTTTGGCAGAACACTTCCAAACCGTGGTCAGCCCATACGCCTACCAAGATCATCTTTAAGCGGCTTTGTACCCTATGAATTGTTGCTGAGTTAGTGTTACATATTTGTGTAGCCTCAACCTAGGCCTCCAATGCTCAAAACTGTTCTTGACCTGATTCGTCCTTTACTTTGTTTTTTTTCTTTCCTTCGTTCGCATCAAACCTTCCTCTACAAACTCGTATCCTACTTCGTAGGAATCCATATTTTTTTAAAGTAACTTTAAACTTTAAACGTCACAATAATCAAACATCATTCCAAACCCTCGCACTTCAGCGAAAGGACCAGCGTACATCGGTGCGGACCATTGCACTCCAGGGTCCGCATCGAACCTCCGAATCTTACAAATATAGTTTCTATTTCTTGTATTCGGGGAGCATAGTTTATGTTAACATTTTATCTAAAACAGCACAAACAAGTGTTACCCAACAATTTGAAAGTACTGGAACCTCACTTTAATCCTATATAACCATTGTTCAGACTAAGTTTATTTTCAATCATGTTATCTAAACATAGTATTTCGCAGACTATTGGGTTGCCTTAAAGCTATCATGGGACTCGGCGAAAATCTGAGAAAGTTTGGAACTATTTTCCACTGCTCACGAATGACACAAAAGCTGTTTTAATGAGAGATGGCTGGTAAGTGAGAACACACGGAGTCCTTTTATTTTTTTTTTATATTTGTATTCTCACAGTTTACTACTAGGAATTGATTCCGCTTTCTGAAATATTTTTTGATAACTTGTGTTTGTAGTTCCTTCTCTTCAAACGGGTTTCAAGTTGATGTAGTTGTTTTTGGTTGTTTCTGTGTTGGAACATATTCGCTTTTAGGCAACCCAATAATGCTTGTGCAGGCTGAAGTGTCTAAGAAAAGAAGTACTTCTGGAGAATTTTGTTTGTGTGAGGAATAATGCTGCACATGCTGCTTAAAGATGCAAAATCCATCAACGTTTCACTGTAAGCTAACCGAAAGTAACTACTAGTATATAATATATTGCAATGTTTCCTGCAAAAGTTTAAATATGTTGGTGAGTCAAAGCAGCCTTTCCACAAACGCATCAATGGTCATAGGAGTGATATCTCTAAGCGGCCACTTCTCTAAGTGTGTGAGAGAGAAAGAGAGAGAGAGAGAGGAGAGAGAGAGAGAGAGAGAGAGAGAGAGAGAGAGAGAGAGAGATTAACATAAATACCATAGCATATTATACTGTCCAACTAGCATAAAGCAAAAAAGATAAACGACACAGATCCCTTATCGAGCACACGACGTTTTCTTATACACCAACGGCTAGTAAATATTCCGCTTTGAGCGTTTCTGATAAAAGAAAATCTATAAAATGACTTCCGACGAATAATTTGGTAACGTGTTGTTTTCGTGGTTTTTTATATGTTATAACCTAATATTGTTTCTGGGAAGAATTTGGTGTTTCATTCATAACTTGTCGTAACTGGCAGTCGATGTTTCAGCTCTATGTTTTGAATACACAGCAGTTAGTAACTGCTGGTTTCTCAGTATATGTTTGATGTGTCCGATACATAACAAGTCGAAAAAGATAGTTTATGTGGATAATTGTTCTAGTATATACATATGGAGCATATCAACTTGTATATATAGTGAACTTTTGTAATATATTCCTGTATATATAGTTATCAGAAGGTATGAGTGCCAGTAATACAACCATCCATTGTAAACAAAAATTATAATAGGCCAAAATTTGGTCTTCAACCAGGAGCCTTGGCTCACATCGAACAGCAAGATATAAAGGGCCACAAAAAACGACTATAATTAACCCATTCCAACAGGAGAAAAAGGCGGTCTAATCTATAAACATTTATGAACCACATCAACAAACGACAACTTCTGAACATTAGGTTCATGATTAGGACAAGTGCAAACAAATGCACCAGGTTTAATAGTTACAATAGGTACCAACCTTCACCCTTACCAGAATAGTGTAACATCACAATATAGAAAGACACACTATAAAATATCAATTGAAATTGCTTAATTCAATCAAAAGACCTATTAACACAACCTCCAAAAAGGAATAATGTACAAAAAGGTAAAAAAGTAAAAAAAAAATGTGTTTTATTATATATACAGTATAAATGGAGAACGTAAATATTTTTACACAGTTCATAGTACCAGAAACAGAAGTGAACATTTATAGTCATACTAAACACTTATCACAGCTGTTATATATTTAAAATAGGGAGGCAAGATATAACCCTAAATAAGCAAACATTTAATAACAAATAACATTTCAAATGTAGCAACAGGTCAAATTAACACAAAAATACGATTTGATGCGTTTATATTTTTCGTAATAAACACTGTTTTAGACTTTTCATATCATATTATGTATGATCATAAATGCATCATCTCGTCTCTTGTAATAAAATAGTCTGAATTTTTGCTCGATTTTTGACCACCAAATCCTGCAAGGTTGATAAACAAAAAAAAAAATGTTGTAGGCACATTTCATTGTATTTTACTTTTAATGATTAGACATAACAATTGTCCAATTCATTTGTATGCACACCATATATGTACAAATATAATAATTATAGGAATCAATATATAGTTGAAATATAAAATGTGAAAAGGAAGCACTCAACTGAAAAAACTAAAGACGCATTTAAATTGCTTTTATTTATGGTATAATTAATTTTTAATTTACTTTCTTCTTGATCATTTTGAAGTGTACAAGTGTCCCCACGACAGACAAAGGTTAATTATGGGGGAAAAATCATTAAAAGATATTGTAACGGTATTATACAAGGCACAGCTGTTCAACTGCAAGACGAGTCTTTTATCCAAGGTATACTATGTTTGATGTTTGTGATTATAAGAGCTTCTTCAAATAACACATCAGCAACTTATGTAAGAAATATAAGTTGCAAGATACTTTATTAAACTTACGCTTAAATGGTTTTTTTACAAAATTGAGTCAATGTATTATTTCTTTAAAAAATCTCATTCAAATGACAGCTAATCAAAGTCAATATGTCTATACATTCAACAAAATATTTTGAATTAACTGTCTGTCGCGTAACAGGTTACGGGAGACATGGAATTACTGTGTGTCTGTCCGTCCGTCAAGTCTTGTAAGCGTTCTTACGGGTGCAAGCTTGTTAGAGTTATATAAGACATATATTATATGTTAATATCGGCAATATCTCGGACAAGTTGTATAATAGTGAACGATAGACTATTTTTAAAAGAGTAAGCAACATAGCATAAACATTTGTATAATAAACCAAAATATTAATAGACACGCCTAAATGTCACGCAATGAACTACACAAAATAATCTGATTTCCTTAATTGAGAACATTTTGCACGTGTCATTCATTTGTCATTAGAATAAGGAGGTGTCGACCTATGATAAAACTATCCACAACAGTTAAATAAAGTAGATGAAAGCAATGAATTTAGTGTAAGGACGTTATTATTGGTGAGAGAAAAGACAACATCCTTGTGCAATGCTAAATTATAGGTATCGACAGATTGTACTACCGTGAATGTGTAAATGTGTATAACAATAATATTTAGAATGTATTTGATCTACTGATAACAAAATCAACATATAAACCAATAAAAATAATGATCAGTGTTCTAATTGCAGTGTTTCATTTTGAATAAACCGTTTAAAATAAGTTTATTTGAAGGAATAATAGGTTTTTTCAGATCGTATCTATATTTCAAAATAAATGTGCTATTCCGTTTGAAAAATGTTTAACTAAATATTTGCATCTATGGAGGAGTTTAGTAAAGGTACTCAACATACACAGACCTGAACACACTATAAATTATCAATTGGAATGACTTAACTTAATTAAAAATACGTAGTAACACTAATGTATACACAATGAGCGAATCTGTGATCTGTGATACAATGTAAATATATAGATAAAAAAAATAAGGGATTAGGCTGAATTAACAAAGGTGTTTGACTAATTAATGACTTGTTAGTTGAATGTTTAAATTTCATGACGTTTGATAACTTTAGAATTGTACAAAATCAAACAAATTTTCTTACTTTTCAAGGTTGCTTAATTTTTACAATTAAAAAGTATTTATGAAATATGATATGTGTCCAATTGGTTAAGTGTCAGAAAGCAGAACAATTTTGCCTACATTTCAAAATCCAGCAGAGGGTCCAAAGAATATATATATATATATTTTATATATATATTTTTTTAACCATAATATATATTTATTCACTGTGCTTGTTACATTGTAATCCCAATAGTCCAAGTTTTTCTTGGTGTATCTTGTACTATTCCACAGATAGCCCCTAGTTAGTAGTAATCTATTGATATTCACAAGATGTAACAAAATGGATCTTCTTTTTTTTTTTGAAAATTAGTCAAATGCGTTTTTATTATATTATCTTTTTTACTTTTTTGGTCTTTTGGAAAATGTTGTTTGTGCTTTATTAGGACCCCTAGCTTTACATCGAAATTTTTACATGCTCACGTATAAAGATTACAGTTTTTATCCAATGCAATCATAAGTTTGAACGCTATTTTCAATTTAGACTAGTTAATTTACACTGTATTTATTGTATTCTATTTTGTATTCACTAATATAGATACCCATTTTGTCACACATTGTGATCAATTTATTTGGAAATCGTTAGTGCAGGGTTTAAGAACATCGGTTGTGCGACCTGTTAGTCAAATTTGTTTTGTTAAAATATATTTTTCACTCTTGTGGTCTTTTGGAAAATGTTGTTTGTGCTGTATTTAGACCCAATACATATAATGTATAATATTGGTCAGTCTAAATATTTCATGGCATCATTTCATTGGATGTATGGTGTTTATCGACTATCATTACCACCGTTTTGCAGAAGGAAACATAATTATCTTCATAATTTTTAGCAGAAGAAAATGTATGGATGTTTTACTACGACGTACTAAAATACTTAAACTATCAGTGTATAAAAAAAATAGACTTTATCATTGAAAACATTTCTCCTGAAATATGAAGAGCATTCTTACACAAAAACTCTTTCTGCAAAATGTCTCATATCAAAGGCTGCTACTCATAATTATTTTTGTCGAACATTATATATGTTTGTAACGGACAGTTTTTTTATATACAAATTGCTGAATATTCATGTCGTCGATTTGACAGTACAAGTGACATGTATGATATCGAACATAAATAACTTAAAAGGATTAAAATAGTTCTGTTTCCTTATGTTTCATTTTAAAATTGAATACAAAACAGACACTTATTTTCGTTTGATTTAAACAGATATGTCAGCTTCTTCGACTAAATTTATATGCTTTGTAAATAATTTCTATTGTCATTGTCCTGCATCACACAGTAACACATACTTTATTTTTGAGCAGACATATTTTTTAAATAAAATGATTAGTTGTTTCTATAACATGTAAAATGCTAAAAAAAAATTATATCGTATGTTGCTTACCTGAGGACTTAAAGAAGTGTGTCTAGAAAGCAATTGTGCGGCCATTGATTTAGGCAAAAAGGATTAATCATTTATCATCCTTTATGAATTCGATTCTTCTGAATTCATTGAGAATCCAAAATTTATCTAGCCAACAAACTGACACATTATTAAGAAATATGTGTTTTCAATGCTTTTCAATCTTGTTAGGTTTTAAAACTATCTTAATTAAAAATCGACTAATACGTTTCATGTAGAAAAATATGAAGCAATCATATTTAAACTGGTATCTGTTTGAATACCGAACTGTTTTAAATGGTATTTTTCAATAATGTATCATACCTATCATATATAAATACCGCACACTTGACGTTTACTATGTACCGCGTTTTATGTAACATCACGTCACCTTGACGTGTTACTAGGCTTTTCTAATACATCTCTCAAATAGTCAAGACGTCTTTTATTTCTATCATCCACTTTATGATATTATGGTGCCGTAACCAAAAGGGAAAATGGATACGAAAAGGCAAGCCGTACGAGCAGGACACAAAGGTGCAGTAACGAAACTCCTGAAGAAATTTGAAGAAATTCAACAAAGTTACGAAGCTGATTACGAAGAAATTTCAACATTATTAGAAGTAGAAGAAAAGAACTTTAGAGAACATCAACGAGAATATCTTGGAGCAAATTTCGGATGAAGATGTAGTAGTGAAAATACAGGAATCAGATGAATACATGTTCAATTTAGAATATAAATTACGGCAAATTACAAAATTGGCAAAGTCAGTTCAAAACCAGAGTTTACCTGCAAATGAACTATTTCATTGAATTTGAACTCTCATACCGATAGTTTTACACAATCCGTTCCATCTACATTTATTAGTCAACCTTCAACATCAGTAAACCAACAATATACGCATAGCTCAAATTCACGCTCATCGTCTAGCGCAAACAGCGAGTATCACAAGCTACCAAATTTAAACTTACCTTTATTAACCGGAGATATACTAGACTGGCAATCGTTTCGGGACTTCTATGAAACCGCGATCCACACAAATCCTAGACGGAGTGATGCACAAAAATTAAAATACCTAAAGTCCCTTCTACAAAGCTAAGCGTTACAAACTATAGCAGGTTTTTCCATGACGAACACAAATTAAAACAAAGCAATTTCATTACTCCAGGAAAGATACGGGCAAACTCATAAAATCGTCCAAACCTACGTGCAGGCCTTACTTGATTTACAGGCTCCAATTCATACAATTACTAGTCTCTGTAACTACTATGATAAGACAGAAACTTATGTAAGAGGTCTCGAGTCACTCGGACAAACAGACGATACGTATGGATCACTACTAGTCCCTGTAATTCTAAATAAATAACCCGCAGAGATACGAGAACACATATACACAAACTGGAAGCCGGCAAATTACCCGAAAAAGTAGAAAGCCCACTTGCTACCGCTACATTCTTGACCAACGCAAAATCACGTACAAAATCATCATTCAACAAGAACGAAAGGTCGTATTCGGATAAAAAAATAAACACAAAGCAATGCGCATTTTGTCACGAAATCGGACACACACCCGTCAACTGCACTAAAGTCACAACCACTACCGCGCGAATGAATATAGTCAAGACCGAACGAATGATTTTTGACTGCCTATGTCACCTCAAACTAGCTGATTGTAAATCAAAAAGTAACTGCCAAAATTGTAACAAACATCATCACACTAGCATATGTAGTAAAGATGAGAAATCTGAGGAATCGAGGAAACCGCCAGCCAAAGAAACCGAAAATACGGTATTACATTCTTCCCTTACACAAAGAACTACAAATGTACTGTTAAGGACAGTCGTTGCTACTGTAAGTTCGAGAAAACAAAGTGCAGAAGCCAATATTTTGTTAGATGAAGGTGCGCAGAGGTCCTTTATAACGGAGACACTTGCAGAGAAGTTGAATTTAGTTTCAAGCGGAAACGAAGTAGTGCATCTTTCCGGTTTCGGAGAACAAAATAGACAAGTAAGACACATGAAATCGGCAAACAGATGAAGGCGAAAATATACCGCTAAATATACAAATTATTCCTGAAATTACAATGCCACTACAAATTCACGTGAAATCCGTTACTAACATGAGACACTTACGAGGACTAAAATTAGCACATCCTGTATCGGACGATGACATGTTCGAAATTGAAATACTAATCGGAGCAGATTTTTATTGGAGTATAGTTGGAGATGACATTATTAGAGGTGAAGGACCAACAGCCGTTGAATCCAGGCTTGAATACCTTGGACCCACAATGACAAGTACATGTACCACAAGTAGGAGATCTATTCTTAATGTTATCGTATCACACAAGAGAGAGGAATTAAACTTAGAGAAATTCTGGGCGATTTAATCGCTTGGAGTTGAAGATAAGACCGCAAATACTGAAAACGACGAATTTCAGAAAATGTACGAAGAAACAGCAATATCTTACAATAACAACAAGTTTATAGCCAAACTTCCGTGGAAAGCAGCACATCCACCGCTACCAACAAACAAGGCTGTTGCTTTCAGAAGGACTGAGAGTGTAATTAAACGTTTACAAAATGAACCAAAACTACTTTTAAAATACGGAGAAATAGTTGATGAGCAGGAAAAGCGAGGGTTCATTGAGAGAGTTGATAACGAAGAATGAAATCAAATATCAATCTGCATTACATACCACATCACTCAGTAAAGGAGGATTCAGTCACGACGCCAATCAGGATCGTAAATGATTGTAGTTGCAAATAGAAATGTTGGACTGGACATTGAGGACCGGGACGTAACTAGGTTTTTCTGGTTGAGTAAACCAGCAGACCCAAACATCGATTTAACAACATACAGACTCAAGTCCGTACTATTTGGTGGTACATGCTCGCCATTTATATTGAACGCCATATTATCAAAGCACTTGAATAAGCATCCATTTGATTTCACGGAAAAACTTACAAAAGATTAATATGTAGATATCATTGTATCAAGCTTTGAATCAGAAGAAGAACTGTTGAAATACTTTAAACTCGTTCGTAGTTTATTTGCAGATGGAGGATTTATTTTGCGCTCATGGGCCTTGAACAGTCAACTATTACAAGTATTAGCAAGAACCGAAAACGTTATGGACAAAGATCAACTAATTAAAATCTTAGGATTACGATGGAATACAGCCAGTGACACATTAGGATTCGTTACGCCTAATCTAGACGTTAGAATTAATAACAAAACGCGAAGTACTAAGACAATCATCAAGGATTTATGACCCGCTAGGAATACTAAGCCCTATAACTGTCCGTAGTAAAATGTTAATGCAAAACACATGGGAGAAACACCTCAACTGGGACGAATTACTACCTGACTCAACGATCACAGAATGGGTGAATATCAGAAAGGATATACAGGAAGCCACAAAGACAGTTGAACCCAGACATTACTTTGATGAAAGTTCAGACACAAACAACGACAACGTAATACATATATTCACGAACTCTAGTATGAAAGCCTACGACGCATGCGCGTATAATGTCGCAAACAGAAAAAGTTTCTTAGTAATGGCAAAGAACAGAGTAGCACCTCTGAAACAACTGACAATACCTAGATTATAATTGATGGCTGCCGTAATTGGAAGCAAACTTTTAGCACACATTAGGAACACTTTGCAGATAACCCGTGCAGTTTTATAGAGTGATAGCCAGATAGTTTTGACCTGGTTAAGTTCAAAGAAAACTTTAAAACCGTTCAGTTCAAACCACGTTAAAGAAATTACAGAGCTAACAGAAGAGTTAACTTGGCGAAACTGTCCAAGTGAGTCAAATCATGCTGACTTACTGTCAAGAGGGATAACCGTTGATAAATTCAAAGTCAACCGACTTTGGATGCATGGCCCAGATTGGCTCACAGTAGAAGATAATTGGACAGAATGGCACACCGATGAAGCACTAATTTTATCAACTATTGCACAGCAAGAAGTCGTAGTAGATACCGTACAAGCTGCACAGAACAAATTTACACTACACATGATACAAGGGATCGGAAATGTCATTGATCTGAATAGATTCAACTCATTAAAGAAACTTTTTCGAATTTACGCTTACGTGAAAAGATTTATTACAAACTGTAGAACACGAGCTATACAAACAGGTATGTTAAACACGATCGAAATACAAAACGCATCTATAACGTGGATACAATACACACAGAAAAAGCTTTATTCGGAAATCATTCAAGATTTGTAAACAGGAGAGTGGAAAAAACACAACCTTGTCAAACAATCACATAGCTAAAGACAAATTAATTCGCTGCGACGGACGCATTCATAATGAAGAATATACAAAATTCCCGATATTGCTACCCGAAAAGTACAAATTGACACAACTTATCATAATGGGCGTACATTAACTCTTTTTTATTCAGGATTATCGAGTACCGTAACATTAATACACCAAACTTATTGGATACAACCGATACGACAAATTATCAAGAGCAGTATACATAAATGCGTGATCTGCAAAAAAATTGCTGGTCGACCATATTCGGCTCCAGATCCACCTCCTTTACCCAAAGACCGACTAACAGAAGCACCCCCGTTTACAGTAACTGGGGAAGATTTTACTGGTTCCTTGAATGTTAAAACCACAGATGGACTTACCAGTAAAGTATTCATTTGTCTATTTACTTGCGCAAACACTCGTGCGTTTCGAAGATTCGCCAGTAGAAAATCATTACCAAAAACTATGATTTCAGACAACGGTACAACATTCATCGCAGCCGCCAAGCATTTAACAAGATCATCATCCGTTATAGAAAAATTGAACAACTTCCGCGCTACAAGGAAGTTTATACCAAAAAGAGCACCGTGGTATGGTGGCTTTTGGGAGAGGCTTATAGGACTAACGAAGGACTGTATGAAAAAGGTATTAGGGCGTTCTTTGATTAAGATTGAACTATTAAGAACCATTGTTACGGAAGTTGAAGCCATACTCAACGACAGACCTTTAACATTCTGATCATCCGACCGGTTAGATGAACCGCTCACCTCGTCCCACTTACTTTACGGACGTAGAATAACATCACTACCTTACCCTACGAATCAGGAATTGGAACACTCACTAAATGATATGACACATAAATCTACGAATAAACTGTTTCAGATGAAATCACAGATTATTCAAAGTTTTTTGTTAACAATGAAAACACGAATATTTAACAGCTTTACGAAAATATCATCCCAATACAGGAAACAATAAAAAGCTGATCACCATTGGGGACGTGGTACATTCTATGAAGATTCGCCGAGGATCAAATGGACACTTCCCGTTGTCAAAAAACAACCTCAATGTAGAAGGAGACGGACTAGCAAGATCTGCCATCATACGGATCAAAAATGGACTATCATCGCGTCCGATCACAAAACTGTACCCACTTGAAGTTAGTTTGAATAGCGATGGTGATAATACAGACTGTGCAATTAAAATATGTCGCAAAGCTAAAATGGTTGCCAGTGAGAAGATAAAGAAATGAACTAAGTGATATATACAAAGACTTTAAATGTGAAAATAGCGAGATTCAATTTAGTTTTTCATGGACATTAATTCATTTGAGAAATGCTTAAAGTTTTCAGTTATTTTATTTTCTTAATGGTTAAATTCAATGTTATTTAATAATATTTTGCTTATTACACTTTTGTGCGGCCTCCTGTATATTGACGTGTTACTAGGCTTTTCTAATACATCTATCAAATACTCAAGACGTCTTTTATTTCTATCACCCACTTTATGATATTACCCTTGTGGTTTCACAACAGAGCGGGTTTTTTTAAATTGTACGCTTGTATGATTTTAACTGAACTTCCTCAAGGCATTGACATAATAATATTAAATTTGGTTTAAATCTGCAAAGCTCTAATTCCTTGCCTGGCTGAGGCTTTACTTTTTTGTTCCTTTTTGCTTATAGCTCTTCATATTTTCAATAAGCATTTGATTTTGAAATTTTTAAGCTTCGATCATCACTGAAAAGACATTGATTGTCTAAATTTGCATCAGGTGCCAAAAAATACTGGTACCGTTCATATAATTATTGATATTTGTAAAAGACTACATCTTCTTTTTTTATATGTAATAAATAACTTTTCTTACTTATCAGCTAACCTTTAGATAGTACTTTTATGTTGACATGAATGATCATTGATATGGTCATAATTAAATATCAACCCTTCCTATTTTCTTGTTATTCAAGTTCTAAGCAGTTTCTCACCCTGGTATAAATTAGCTCAGCGATTTATTTGTTTCCAATTCTTTTTCATAAACTTATTGTTTCCTTATCTAAAAACAAAGTAAATATATATCCGGAAAACAAAAACTTATATATTTTTGTTTTCCTTTGAAAAGTGAAAATATCTTTTATTTTACTTATTTCCGCCTAGATTTATTAATCATTTATCTTTTATTTTGTTATAAAAAATAAAAAGTAAAATCACAAAAATACTGAACTTAGAGGAAAATCAATTCGGAAAGTTCATAATCACATGGCAAAATCAAATAACAGAACGCATCAAAAACTAAAAGACAAGAACCGTCATATTCCTGACTTGATACAGGCATTTTCAAATGTAGAAAATGGTGGATTAAACCTGGTTCTATAGCACTAACCCTCTCACTTTAATGACTTTAATAAAAGACCAATTACTTCCTTTTATACTTAAATTAGCCAGCTACTGTACAAATAACAAAATTGGTACAAAAATAACTTCAACTTTATTTGTAATTGTACAAATAAGTCTTCCATTTTGATCAAATCTGGCTTCATATATTTCTTTTCACGTGACTGTTCATGTTGTGGTCCTCTGCATGGTCCGCTTTTATACTATGTCCATTTATTTGACAAATATTTTGGATTTAAACAACTTACAATGTAACCTTTGCGTACGAATTTCGTTTCTAAAGATCTTACAAACAAAGTGTTATATTTTCGCCATATATTGAAAAATTTATATTATTTGACTTAATTATTAATCAAGAAAAGATTAACGGAAACAAAAAACAGCACTGGTATTCGGTGCTTAAACTGTGAACATAATACTTTAGGAATCACTTACCTATTTGAAACTGATTGGCAGATGACAGAACACTAAGGAGTGTAATGAAACATGTATTTTATTTCACCCTTTATCACGTATTACAACGTCTGTATTAAAATTTAAAATATCATTTCAAATCAATGCTCGTATTTCTCTTCTTAGTACTTAAAATCAAATTTGAAAAATCTGTATTCAAATAATTATTAAACCATTTATATTTTAGATGGGCAGACATATATCTATGTAGGAGTCTGTAGCAGCAAGAAAGGAAAAGTTACATTGAAGGACAAATATGATAGAGAGCGTGAACAATATATCCATAAAATCAAGTTAAAATCAGACAGGGTGTTTCCCTTGTACCCTCACCATTTACCGGAGCTTACAAAATGTAAGAAATTTGATATATATTCATTTAAGTTCAAGGAACAGTAAATGGTCTATGTCTCAGATTCTGCTAAAATTTTGCATACAGCCCATGCTCATTTCCACAACTGAAAATCGAAAAAATAAGCAATTATCGCATTCATTATTTGAAATTTGAGTTAAACTGTCACTTTGATATCTTTCTTCCTTCTTTTTACTGATTGAATTCTTTCAAAATCGGTGAATATTTGTATAGAAAACCCGTCTAAAATGTGTATCAAAATTATAAAATCTCTAATTTCTGCTCATAGATTTTTTCTTTAAAAAACTGTACTGTCTCTATGGATTAAAAAAATTAAAAATTTGATAATGATTAGACAAGTTCTAGAGAAAAGGTACAAATGTTACTCAAAAAAACAATCAAAAAGTCTTACCAAAATTATCCTCTTTACCGATTAATAAAAAAAAGCAGATATTTTACATGCTTCATATTATGTATTTCTAAACTGTATGTTATTACATTTTGTAACTGTTAGAAACTAGGTTCCAATAATATTTAAGAAATGACTGTAATATTTTTTCTGTCTATGAAGAAATAACATAAAAAATTTGGTGCACACTGAATAATGCGCATAGCGGGTTATTTAACAATGTGCACCACATTTTGTTTGTTATTTCGAATAGACAGAAAAAATAGTACAATCATGTCTTATAATTTAATCATAAATTCCATTTTAAACCGTAGAAAACTATGAAAAAACGTTGATGACGTCACGGTCACATGACTAAATTATGTCTATGTGCTGATGACAAAATAATGTCAGCCATTCAGAAGACGGGTTACATCCAAAATTAAATTATATGCGTATGATAGGTAAGTATATGATTGAAAGCATTACATGATGGAATTTATTAATGAGTTAATTGTGAAAAATAACGTCATCATTAAAAACAACAACCAATACTCCAATCTACAGAACCGTTTATTAGGCGTTTAGTTTCTCCTGTAAAAATTTCTTAATAACAATTTTGTTAAATTTGGTATAATAAAAAAAGAAGAACAAACGAACAATTCTGTATGTGCCTGTCTTTTAGCAGGAGCCCGTAGTTCGGTGGTTTTTGTAGTGTCTTGTTTGTCGTTGATGTTTTTCGTTAATGGTTGTGTAAAGCAGACCGTTTGTTCTGAATTATTTCTCATTTTGTTATGTCGAGGCCTTTATTTGTTGACTTTTATGTTTAGTATTTGATTAATGTTGAAGGTCGTACAGTGTTCTAAAGCCATCATTTTACATTTCCTAATCCTTAAATAGAATTATTGATTCCGACTGGTTTTGTTACCTTAGCGCAATAGCTTTAAAAAGGAGATGGTGTGTGATTGCAAGCGAGTCAACTCTATACCTCTGACCAAATGACATGCAAGTTTAAAGCTAAATGGCCCTCAATAATAAGCAAATTCATACTGTATAGTCAGCTTTAAAAGATTCCGAAATTACAAATTCAAACGAGCTAATACATTTTTGTATCTTAAGTTTTCTTTTTATCGGTGTATTATCGTTCTTATTTATGTAGTACAGATTATTTTACAACATATGGTTGAGATAGACGACTGGTGATGTTTATTGCAAGTTTATTATTGTTGAAATCCTGTCAATGTGTTGTTCGTTTGTTGTTGTTTTTAAGTTGGCTGGTGTTGGTTTCTTGATTGGTCTGTAATGTTGTACAAACTGTTTGATAGTTACCTTCATCTTTTTATGTATTGGAATAAATTGTATATTGTTTAGGTTCATCAGACTATCATTTTGAAATTGACGTGAGGGGACGTGGTGGCGAATTAGAACATAAAAAGGTAATGTTTTGTGATTATCTGTATATGAAACAACAAACGATAAATGATACAGAACGATTATCCGAGGAACACAACAGTAGTTAAATGATTTTTAAATCATATAGATGAAGAACAAGATTCCATTTGGATAATTAAATGAACTAAAGAAGGAACGAGACCGGTTGGTTTGACAAGACTAACTGCTCCAGCTAGGCATGTATCAACTGCCATCAAAAGCTAAATACATATCTTGGTCAAGACTTTGGAAAATACGCCGCCTTATGAATTATCAAAAGATTTCGTGTAAACCTCGTAAACATTCATTTTTTTAAAATTTATTTCAATATAACTACCATACTTCAGAATGTGAACATTGAAAATACAACCATGAAATTGTAAAACCTAACCTGAAAATGTATCCGTAAAATGTACAAATATAGATCTCAATTAAACGATTAGAATTCTCAGAGAACGGTTGCAAAAATAGTGTTGAAAATCATAGTAATCCATAAACTAAATGTAACAAAATAATTTGCACAAGGGATAGTATGTTTTATTGTTTTTCGATGAAATGAAAATGGTCTCGCACAAATGTCTTACATATAGCAATCATCAAATAATATAAGTGAATATGGAAATGGGGAATATGTCAAAGAGACAACAAGCTGACCATATAACAAACAACAGCAGAAGGTCACCAATTTTTGTTCATAAATAACAACAGACTAGTAGCAGTTAACTAACATGCCAGCTCCAGACTTCAATTACACTGATTCAAAGATTATGTCTTCATCATATGAATATCAGGCACAGTCCCCGTTACATGGAATTTTGAATTATTTAGTACATTATATCTTGGGTGAAGACTTGTTTAATTGGCACTCATATCACATCTTCCTATTCATATATTACATTTAGTATGATACCTTAAAGTGAAACAAATGAACTGAGTATCACAGAAACGATAATTGCCTTGGATGCATTTGGAAAAATCAATTCGACAATTCGTTGAGCACGTTACTTACTTCAAAACATTCTTTATTTGTCAGCATATATGCATTATGTAATATTTGGTACGTTCAGAAGGCGATCTTAATTAAATAGGCTAGTTGTATAAACATGATAATAGCTTTTGAGAACCATTACGTATTATAGTTTTTTCTTATCATTTCATTAATATTCAGACTTTCATTTGTAGGTCGATGTGCATGTTTGGCATTCTATTCAGGAGACAACGAAACTGGCTTTAAAGTCTTGCTTGTATCTTATATTTGCCAATTCCAAGGAAGACAAAAGTGTTAACAAATTTGCACTTATGAAAGAAGTCATGCACTTTGCAAGTCAGTATATTAAATTTCTTTCTAATAATGAGACATATATTTGATATAATGTCTTCGGAACATTTCATTTGATAAGAGCATGAGAGCATTGTACGTTTAAAACTTATACTAAGTTAACGGTATTCATCTATAGTTACTCCTCTGTTGATGAACAGAATGTGTTTCTGAATCTACTTCATCTTTTGTTTTCTCTAAAAGATATCTTCATTGCACTTTTCTTTGCTATAATGACAAATTACTCAACCTACAGCAATTGACAAAATATTCATATGGATACTACCTCAGGCATAAATCACCTTAGCTGTATTTGGCAAAACTTTTAGAAATGTTGGTTCTCAATGCTCTTTAACTTCGTACTTGTTTTTTTTTTGGCCTTTTTAACCTTTTTGAATTCGAGCGTCTGGCGTATATACTAAATTTAGTCCTGGTATCTATGATGAGTTTATTTAGCTACTGAATAACCAAGGAAATTATAGTTAATTACGCATTTTCGGAAAATATATAGTCACATCGTTTACTTTTCTACATTGGCGAGAGGAATAGGGATAGGATTAAGATCTCAAAAACATGTTTAACCCCGCCGCAATTTTGCGCCTGTCCCAAGTCAGTGGCCTCTGGCCTTTGTTAGTCTTGTATGATTTTTAATTTTAATTTCTTGTGTATAAATCGGAGTTTAGTATGACGTCCATTATCTCTGTACTAGTATATATATATTTAAGGGGCCAGCTGAAGGACGCCTACGGGTGCAGGAGTTTCTCGCTACATTGAAGACCCATTGGTGGCCTTCGACATATTGGCCGCATGCAAGTGACCTTAGCGTGACCATTATCGTAAACATCCGGTGATTTACGCATGGATCTGTAATTGAAATAACATATGTGATTGTACATGCTATACACGTGCTAAGTATCCATGCTTCTTTGTTGATTCTTTACTATGAGGTGACAATCGGTTTCAAAACACGACAATTAAGTAGCTTCCATATTTTCCCTTCATAAAAGTGAAAAACAAAATTGACGATTGATCGATGTCTTAACGCCATTGTTTTGGAATAGGTTTTACATTTTAAAAAGTTCTGAGATCGGTTTGAGGTTTATTTTTCCAATAAAACTTTTTGTAAAATGTGCCCGTTATTATCAATGATTTCATTCATAAAATAATACCATCTTTTATCCAACTAAGATATTAAAACTAAACATTTCCTTTAAATTTCATATTTTTGTTACTTCACAACATATGCTGCCTGATATTTAGTTATCTTTATGATACTTGTTGAGGCATTATTTGCTACGAACCAGCTCGTTAACATGTTCAAGTAGAATGAGGGAGGTGTATTACTTAAATTGGGTAGTGAGTTTATGTTTTTCTACAGCATATGAAATAAAAATATGTTTAAATAATATGTTGGAATGACTTTCCAATTAGCAAGTTCCTTTGCAGTTAATCGTTTAACCTATGAAATTTTATATTGCATTTAAAAAATTAAGAAATTATAATTTGTCCTTTCACTTACATACTTAAGCAACTTATGATTAAAAACATGAGAAGCGACAATTAGTGCATTATATGTTTCTAGGATTATTTGAGTACCCGAGGTGTCCACTTTTGTCTGAAGCTTTCGTATCTAGATTATTTGGTGTTGCTTTTCATAGGACCAATTGTTTTAACACAATGTGCATTTTAAATTTAAATTTCCAAAAGAGGGAATAAAGATATCAGAGGGACAGTCAAACTCATTAATCGAAAATAAACTGACAACGCCATGGCTACAAATGAAAAGGACAAACAGACAAACAATAGTATAAATGACACAACATCAAAAACTAAAGAATTAACAACACGAACCCCAACAAAAACCTTACACTTACACAAAAAAAGTCTATAGACATTTCCAATTAACATTTATGTGTTTCAACTAATGTTGTTAAATCGTACAGTGGATAACCGGTAACGTGGGAAATAGTTCGACCGATTACTCGGTTAATCAGTAGTTCAAGTTGATGTTTGAAGGCTTATATACATATAGTACCCGATCAATATTGAATATAAAAAAGAACATGTGGTATGGTTGCCAATGAGACAACTCTCCACAAGAGACAAAATGACACAGAAATTATTGGCCTTCAACCATCACAAATTGATTGATCCATACGATGTGTCTTTGCCCAAACGATCGTCTGATCTTTTAATTACCGAACGTGACTTATTCTCGATTGTGACTGTTCTGCAGATTTTTAATTCGCATTGCTATAATACTTTGCTATCTAAAACTCGTGTATTTAGTTTTGATGTTATATTTGTTGTCCCGTCTGATTTTGTCAAATGTCTTACCGTTTGTAGTTGTAAATCTTAAGAACAATTTTGTTGTATTTGTGTGTTATGGTAAAGATAATTAATAACCCAGTTTTTTTCTCAGATTTTAGTTTGGGTCAACTAAATTTATACGATATTTGGGGTACAGTTCGATTCAGAAGAAACACCGACATAGCTAAATAATACAATTATTTATCTAATTGTTACCACAATCTCATATTAATAAGTAATTTCTATTGTTATAATTAGTAAATGCTATGTCAGTATTACAAACCTAATCTTGAATTCTATCCATATGCTATTCTATTTTTGGGAAATGTTTAGAACTTCATATGTGACGTCACTTTGTGCGTCAATCTCTTCGGCTAACTCGGTTGTGATTTTTTATGTGCTGGTTTAGGTTGTTTTATGTACTCGTTTTTATTCTGTAGTAAGTCACCACTTCAGTGTTATCATGTATATCTATTATATAGCCCTTTTTGTAAATTTACTGTTTGCAAAATTATGAATTATTCTAAATACTAAGGATGTTCTTATTCCCCACCGAGAAAACCTAAGACGTACTAGGCACAACTTTACGGAACTTTTTGCCCTCAATGCTCCTCAACTTTGTACTTGTTTTGGCTTTCGAACTTTTTTCATTTGAGCGTCACTAATCAGTTTTATGTAGTCTAAACGAGCGTCTGGGGTATAAAATTGTAAACATGGTACCTTTTGATAGCTATTACTTGTGTGTTTCTCTGTCCTATGTTCTATCATTTATTTGTATTGTGGTACTGTCATGTAATGTCGACATTTTAATGTTATATTTAACATTGCCATAAAAGCAGGAGGTTTGGCTCGCCACAAAACCCGGTTCAACCTTTCATTTTTTTTTCTTAAAGTGTCCTGTACCAAATCAGGCAATTGTTATATAATAGTTCGTTTCTGTGTGTGTTACATCTAAGTGTCTATAACAGGGATTTTATTTTCTCAATCGATTAATGAATTTCAAACAGCGGTATACTACTATCGCTGTTATTGTATTATCTTAAAGGGCAAAAGTCTTGTGTATACATATTGTTTTCAGATTTAGTACATCTTGTTCATAATTTAACAGGAAAGACAAAATTGCCATGCTCTGTTGTGGGTCAGAGAGTGTTGTTTCACAGTGGAGCAACAAATACTGCTTGTATTCACAACAAAACATGTTCAGAAACTATTAAGGTATTTCAGTTTTATTTATTTTCAATCAGTTCAATTTTATCGTTTGAAAACTAATATAAAACAAGTTATTATTTAATTTAACAATGTAATGTATATAAAACGCGTGTGAATGGGTCACAATCTCAAGGAGATATCAGTATGACGTGTATGTAATGGCAAGATATTAAAGTAATTAATTTTTTTAGCAACTAATCAAGACCGGATTCAATGAATTTGAGAGAGGAGACATGCTTGTTGAAAAAAACGCCAAAGATGAAATTGATTACTTCAAAAAGATGGCCGAACGTAAGTTATGAAAAAGATTATTATATATTGAACTTTTACATTGATGATAAGTACAGTTACTTAAATCTATAAATTACATGTTGCGCCGAATGTAAAACGATAAAGACAACAAATTATATATCTTAAAGTTGAATAAACCAGTTGCACATTTCGTTAAAACTGTGAATAAATTTGACGACCCAGAATCGAGTCCTCAAGGAATATGAAAGTATGCTGTTTCCGAGTCAGGAGCCGTTCCAATTATATTGGTTTTGTCAAGTGTGTGTAGGAATCTTATGTCATGAAACACTTCACGAACATAAGGGAACAATATTGAAAAAAGTGTCTTCGAAAGATTATCACAATTAATTAATTATTATATAAATAAATCTTCGGCCCAGTAGTCGGTGTATTCAGTGCACTGCCAATGACATGAAAACCAATATAGCATACTTTTCTTTACAAACAAGGTTATATTGCTGCTTTTGTTAAGTGTTTAAAAAATAAATAACTTTCGCTTTTATCAGCAATCAAAGCCAGGCTTTTGTATAAATGTTAAACTTCTGATGTGTGAAGGAACAATACAATCATATAATTTTTCCTCTTGCAATAGTATAAAACATTTACTTATGTATCACTAACGCTAGTATTCTCCATTTAAAAAACAAGTTCAAAAAATACAATATAGAACAAAAGTCTAAGCAACACGAACTCCACCATAAAACGTGGGTGCTATCAGGTGCCAAGGAATGTTGACCAGATCCTGCTCCATATGTTGCATCCGTCGTGTTTCTCATGTTAGTACAAATCCAGTAATAAGTCTAATTCGGTTAGACACATTCCACAAAAGGGAATGGGATATAATGAACATGCCCGCTTTCATCTGTAAACGAATATTCCAAAACGGTCAACCAACTCCTGAAGGCGTCCGTAAAGTGACTAAGGGGTGATTTCCACTTCATCATTTAGAACACTTAGAGCAGCAATTCTCTATCAAGGAATTCATGAAAAGAAAAACAAGCCCAGGATTGTCGTATCAATTGTGAGATATATGCTACGTATGAAGGCGCTGCTGGGATGTTGCTACACGGAAATTGGGAAGCTGCAATCATCTCTTTTGACGTAAAGTTTTGTTTTCAACAGACTTTCATTTCTAGATGAGAATCAGGATACGAGACGGTCTAGTCTGTCGTATCTTTTAACTAAAGTTTGATGGTATAGCTGCATTTAATATAGTCACCAAATGTTTATGTATGTTGTGAGAGAACATCATCTATATAGCGGACAGTAAAGATAAAGGATACTGCTAACTTCTTTTCTTTTCTTCCTTCGAAGTTCCTGTATGAATTCAGCCTCATAAAAATACAAGAACAAGTCGGCAAGAATTGTGAATTCCGATTGTTTGTTGACAAAGACGTCTTCGTAAAAAAGAATGGCCAACGTAGATACAAGTATCTTGTCTTCGGCAGGGATAAATCCTACTTTGAAAAGGATCACTCTGATTCGAACAAAAAATTCTCTGAAACTGATATTATCAAGATGCTTGATTTCTTGATTGACAACATATTTGTAACGTTCGGGGAACGTGTTTTTCAACAGACTGTCGGCATTCCAATGGGAACAAACTGTGTCCCTCTACTTGCCGACTTTTTTCTTTATTATTATGAGGCTGACTTCATGCAGGAACTTCTTAGGAAGAAAGATAAGAAGTTAGCAATATCCTTTAACTCTACTTTTCGCTATATAGATGATGTTCTTTCACTAAATAATTCAAAATTTGGTGACTATGTGGAACGCATCTATCCAATCGAGCTAGAGATAAAGGATACTATAGATACAGTTACGTCGGCCTCATATATTGACTTACATCTAGAAATTGACAATGACGGTCGGTTGAATACAAAACTTTACGACAAAAGAGATGATTTCAGCTTTCCAATTGTGAACTTTCCATTTCTAAGTAGCAACATTCCAGCAGCACCTGTATACGGGGTATATATCTCCCAGTTGATACAATATTCCCGTGCTTGCATTTCCTATCATGATTTTCTTGATAGAGGGTTCCTGCTCACAAGGAAGCTATTAAACCAAGAGTTCCAAACGGTGAAGTTGAAATCATCCCTTCGTAAATTTTACGGACGCCATCACGAGTTGGTTGACCGTTATGGAATAGCCGTTTCACAAATGATATCGGATATGTTCCTTACATCGTAACTACAATCCCCTTCCCTTTCATGAATGTGACCTACCGAATTAGACCATTTACCAGATTTGATATCACATAAGCAACACGAAGGGTGCCGCATGTGGAGCAGGATCTGCTTACCCTTCTGGAGCACCTGAGATCACCCCTAGTTTTTTGGTGGGGTTCGTGTTGTTAAATTTATTCTTTAGTTTTCTATGTTGTGTCGTGTATGCTGTTGTTTGTTTGTCTTTTTCATTTTTTGCCATGGCGTTGTCAGTTTGTTTTAGATTTATGAGTTTGACTGTCCCTTTGGTATCTTTCGTCCCTCTTTTCCAATCGTGATATATGTGTTGTCAATCAAATAATGAAATATCTTTATAATGTCAGTTTAAGATAATTTTTCGTTTGATTCAGAGTGGTTTTTTTTTTTATTTAACGATAACAAATATTTCATTCATTCATTTCCTGATATATAAATACCTTTACATAATTATATTTAATTACCAATACAATATACAATTTTTATCTAATACGCACCACTGTATAAAATCACTTTCGTATATCCAGTTCACTGGACAAACATATATTGATTTTTTTTTAAATATGAGTTATCCCTCCCTAAAACAAAATAATTGTTTCTACGTTTGCCATTCTTTTTTTATGAAAAAAAGCAATACCAACTCTTTCAATTTATCTTTTAGTTTAGAATGGGAAATACTTGTGATAAATGTACAAATGTCAAACGTTAAATATGCTAGCAAGATGATCTTTGGAATTCTTTAGTATCTACATCTGATGCAGGCCACCTCTAGACTAGGCAGTTTCACAATAACTGTGAAATCTGGCTTTGATTGCTGATAAAATTGATGATAATAATTTACAAAGAGTTTACGTTGAGCACTCGAAATACCCAGCAATATACCGTTTATTGAAGTGACATTTGTGTAGTTCAGGTATCCAATACATTCATGGATGATCCAGTTCTTTATTTCAGGTTGGAATTGTATACATTACAACAAATCTTTTTTTATTAACCTGTTTACGTTATTTAATATCGCGCCATTGTGGTCAAAGGTTATGGTAGTCTTTCCGATATTGTTTTACATCTAACCTCCATGTTATTAATTTTGTATTTACATAGTGTAAAAGTCAGACGTATTCTTTCAATGTATGTTCACTTGTTTTGATTTTTATGTCTTTTGATTGAGTTGAGCCATTTCAATTGATATTTTAAAGTGTGTATGTCTATGTTGTTATGTTACACTATTGTTTCAGGATAGGATGAAGGTTGACGCCTATTAAAAGTTTAAACCGGCTGCATTTTTTGCAACTGTCATAAGTCAGGAACATGATGTTCTGTGGTTGTCGTGTGTCGGTTTTCCTGTTTAAAATTGTTGTTCACTAGTTATTCTAGAGGTCCTACTTTGACCTTTAATGTAAAAAAAGAAGATGTGGTATAATTGCTAATAAGATAACTGTCCACAAGCGACACAGTGATACAGACATTATAAGTTACCGTACGGCCTCCATCAATGAGCAAAGCCCATACCGCGAAGTCAGCTAAAAAAAGGCCCCGATATGACAAATACAAAACAATGCAAACCAGAAAACTAACCACCTAATTTATTAATAAATAATAACGAAAACAAATATGTAACACAACGACAACCCCTGAATTACAGGCTCTTGAGCGTGGGACAGGCACATTTATACAGACTGGTTTACTTTTCACAAATTGTGAGAAATTGTGACACGAATAGAGAGTTGTCTCATTGGCACTCATACCACATCTTCTTATATGTGTTTACTTTACAACTAGACATTGAAACTGATGGTCGGCTGAGAACACAACCTTACAACAAAATTTAAGTTTCCCTTTCATGAACTTTTCATTTCACTTAAGTAACATTCAGCAGCGCACGAAAATGAAAAATATATTTCCTAGTTAATACCATTTTCATATCATGCATTTCTTTTCATGTTTTCTCTTTTTTTTTGTTTTATTTTCACATTTCCTGATCGGTGTGAGAAAAATACTTTTCCTCGCCAGTGAAAAATCTGTTTTCGGCAGATGATTGGTCGAAATTTAATTGTGACGTTAAATTTTCATGGTTTCTTCTGAATGTTTCTCTTGTGACGTCATGAAAAAAGACGACCATGTCTGATGACGTCACATAAAAAGTACCAAACTTTCTTCAAATATTTGGAAAGGGAGGATAAAATCATTAGAGAAACAGATTCCACAACTATAACTTGTTTTACGATATTTATTTAAAAAGCTCGGCAAGCTTCGCACTTTAAATATTAAAATCTAACTGTCTCGAGTGGAGAAATATCGAAATACAGTAGTTGCAGTTGTGGAATAGGCGGTTCCTGCTTAATATTACATCAAGGGTTCCAAATGATCAAAAGAAAGAAAAAAAAGACCTCCAAAGAAAAGTCAAAATGGAAATTCCCTTATTAAAAGAAAAAAATCAAAATTCAAAAATTACAACTGTCATATTCCTGACTTGTGACAGGCCCTTTAGTATGTAGAAAATGGCAACAGGGTTTTAAACCTGGCTGAACCTCAGACTTGTATGACAGTCGAGTGGAATGTCCATTAAATTGACAGCAACATGGAAGTGAAACAAACACACATAATGTTATTATCTTAGTTATTATAAAAACAAATGCCTATATCAAAAAAGAAAATTAAAATGTAATATATATAGACACTCTATAGACACAATTTAAGACAAGAATACAAAACAATTACTATGGCACAATATCAAAATCACGGGATGCATTAATAAAGATCCACGTCAAACGGGTATAACTAAACAACGTCAGTAACTATAATCTATACTTGAAAACCATCATGTATTATGTGTGAAATAGATACAGAATGTCTTAGTATATTGCGATAAATTTTTTTATAAAAAGGACAAGACTGTCTTTGGGCAAACCAAGTTCATCAACTTTCTGCGCATACATTGATGACGTTTTATTAAGTCCTAGTATCAGATATAAGCTTTTAAATACAGAATGAATTAGGAGCTGTACATTCCATATGCTGTGAAGTAGGTATATTGCGGTTGTATTTTAAGTTGGGAAAGTTGCGTCATCCCTTCAACAGTTTTTTAACCCCAAAGGGTGACTGTGGAATAGCAATATGGACACTCGGTCTTCTCCCAACCGACAGTAAAACGCTTGCTATAGTGGGGCGTCTGTTTGCTGTTAAGGAATGTACAATTTTGCAGCCACGTCCTGTCAGAATTAGGGGTGGGGAGGGGGGTCAGATGCCTCGCGTAAAGAATGGCACGCTCTTAGTAGTAGTAGTATCACTTTGTATTGTTATTTACTAATACTTGATTTGTTATATGATTAATAGATGTCACAGGGGAGGAGGTTTTACCAGTAATTATATCCTTCAGTGGAATATCGGGAGTTATAAAGAATAAAACTGTAAAACGATTAAAGATTCCAATTTTTCGATTAAAGGTGAGATTTAAATTTGAATTCTCCACTAAACATACGAATGCATATATTCAAATATACTAGTTCTTTAAAGAGAGAGGCAAAAATTATCAAAGGGACATTCAGACTTATAAGTCGAAAACAAATTGTAACGCCAAAGCAAAACACGAATATTAAAAAAAACAGTACTTTTAGAACACAACATGTAAAAAAGGAAACCGATCAACACGAACCTTACCTAAAACCCTTTTGATATCAGGTGTTCGGAAAAGGGACAAACGAGAGAGAAAAAACGAAAATTACTGTTCCTATTATTGATATACTTGTATCTTATGGATTATTTTTGCTATTTTTTTTAAACATTTTGAAAATTCTTTCAATAATTCATCATTTCATATGCAACAGAAAAACACTCATGATGTTAGTGTTGTGTGGTATGTAAAAGACGATAATAACAAATTTGACCTGGTAGTAAAATACGAAACAGATGCCATTAAGCCATGGCGTGTTAAACAATCGAAAATAGAAAAAAAGGACATACAACTGGATCAATGGTCAGACGAATTTTTGCTTATATCCGAGATTCCATTTGGCCTGGATGCTCTCGTTTGCAACTGTTTAATTGGAGGTATGTGTAAGGTAGAATTGAAAGAATATTGCAAAATCTTACAGTCATGTGATGAAGATCCGTTATTCCTTAATACTTTTTTGAAACATCAATAAGATGCAAAAATTTTATTGAATCGTTTTGGCTTCTATCAGAGAGGTACTTCTTGCTTCGACAGGGTAACTGTTTTCCGAACTGCAAAAATAATTCGCCATCCGAATCCACTCAGTATGGAAAAGAACACAATATCAGATTAAACAACTTAAATCTTAGATCAAACGACTATATTCGTTTTAAAAAATATATTTCTTAAAATGAGGACAATCGACTTTTGAGCAAGATGTAGTAGTACTCAGATTCAGAAATCAACTTGTGGTGTTTTGAGCACAGATTTTGTAAACCGAATATCTAGTATAAACAGCAGCCGCAGTTCTCAAGCCCACTTTTAATAATAATCGGTTGAGGCGGGAATTCTAATACTGAAGTTTTATTTCCATATATACACATGGAAAAAAGTATTGCAACACCTTGATTTTTCAAAAATTGAAAAATCAGCCTCTTTTTTTGGATGATATATAATAAGATATTTGTATAATATTATTGAAACATAGTTTATGATAACATTGGCATTGAAACGAACAAAAAATGTTTTAAAAAAAATGATTTATATAACCACAATTTTAATAACAAAATGAAGCGTTTTTTGTACAAAAAAATGCATTTTACACCTTTGACTGTAGTCGAACTTTACAATGTCAGACATTTCAAAATTAATCTTCAGATGACTGTTCACATCATGGTTGATCGTTACACGCCAAAGAATTAGTAATTTGTGCGCAGCCTCTATTCAAACGGATAACCGCATCTTAACGTCTTCTGATTCCTGCCAAAAATCGACTAATTTGTTGCTAAGGTAGCAGCAACCATTTCTGATGAAGGGCATTGTTTATTTCATGATGTGTTTGAACTGGGGTGTCCTTTCGCGCACTTCCCGCCCAATAGTGTCCCATATATGCTCGATATGGTTCAAATCTTGGCTACGATCCGTCCACGGAAGATGACCCGAATTCCATTGGAACAATGAATCTTCCTCCATGATGCTAATTTTCAATTTTAGCGAGCTCTGCACTACATTGGATACGGAAAACTGTGAGTCTGTTCGTGAACAAAGGTCTCCGAAATGGTCTTATCGCACGATAACCAGTAGCGATGAGTCAATCTCGAACAGTTCTTGTTAAAAGGTCCCTGTATGCCAAACACTCTCTTTTTTGGATTGTATTGTATGCAAGGGGTTTCCTTGTGACCAACCTTTTTATGCTTGATTTTCCCTAGCAAATGGTATAGAGGGTCTTCTTTATTTCGGAAGGTCTTTAACATCGTTTAGTGCCATTTTTAATTCTCAAAACGACTTCTAGTGGAATGGTGATGACCAACAATACGTGCAGTTATTACAGCGACCTACTGCTTCACTCATGCTAATAATCTGTCATCTTGCTGCAGTTAAGAGTTGTCGATGACCCATTACAAGGTGTCAATCACATAACTTTAAAATTTTGGTGTTGATGAGGATGAAAACACCTGTTTTGCTGTTTACGGGTACAGTAGCTGCATGTGCAGATAAAAACTTACGGAGTCGATATTTATTGATTAAACTCAGGTGATACTTAAATAATGTTTAAGTAGTTCTATTTTACCAAATTATATCACAAAAAAATAAAAAGTGGTTTTTTAATTTCAATTTCAATTTGGTGTTGCAATACTTTTTTCCATGTGTATATATATATATATATATAACATCGTGGCCACAAGTTAATTGTTTTCTGTTTAGTATTAAATTTATATTAAGATCCATTGTGTTACATCTTGTGATCAATTTTATTTGGCAATCGCCATTGGCAGTCAGCAGGGTTAAAGAACATCAGTTGTTCGACCTGTTAGTCAAATGCGTTTTGTTCAAATATACTTTTTCACTTTTTTGGTCTTTTGGAAAAAGTTGTTTGTGCTGTATTTAGACCCTTCTACAACGAAATTTGTTTTACATGCACACGTATAAGAATTGCGGTTTTTATCCAACGCAATCATAGGTTTGAACGTAGTTTTCAATTTAGACTCGTTTTATATATATAAATATATATATATACATATATTAATTTGACAGATGTTATTTATTGCTTAATGTATTTTAGCTTTTAATTCTACCATGTTCTAAAGGACTATCCGTTTAGAAATTTCCTCGGTGTTCGGTATTTTTTGTTGTATCGCTTTTTATGAGAAAAATATTCATGATCGGGGTAAACACTGCACTTTTATATTAATATACACAAATAAAGAGCTTTGTGTGGCAGGGAAAGTTTTCAACCCAGACTTTCTTTTGATTAAAGTAACTTGTTTGATATATCAAGTTGATGAGAGGTCAACATTGTTAATGTTATACATGTAATAACTTTCATTTTTTTTTAAATATGTTTTGTCTTATGCTAAAACCTATCATCAGTTAACATATTATAACTAATTTTTTTTTCTTTTGTTGTAAAACGCAGTCAGTCTTAACAGTTTATTGAAGTAATGAATAATCAACCATATTGCGCAATAAAAGTGGTTTTCATTTCTGTAGCTATCTATTTTCCATTAAATATTTCTATCATATTTTTAGTGTGTATGGAAGAAGACCACCGAAGAAAAAGAAACGATGTAAGAAGTTAGCTTGAAACATATCGTTAATTCATAGTTCACAGTATAAATAGTTGATCTAAATCCCTGAATGCAAAGTAAATTTATAATGTATGCATATTTCATGAGAAATTAATGTAGTTGCTCTTCGCAGTCATTGAAACTCATAAAGCCTTGATGAGTTTTTTGTCCTGTCGAAAACCAATAAATAAGCTGTAAAACCAAAACATACCTGCGACTGCTGCACTGAAAATATACAAGCCAGAAATACAAAAAAAATATCAATACAGTGTTCTATTCTTAAAATGTATCAAATATTCTATATTCGCAGACACAGCAGAATTATGAAGCAAATGTGAGGCTCCTTAACACCAGAGTCATTAAACACTTAACCTGTAAAGGCTATAGTTTTATTCTTGTAAAGGTCTTTTGTATAGAAATAATAACTATGCTTGAAAGTTATAACAAAAAAGACAAACTTGAGCAGTCAGTTCTATTTACTTTTTAGTGAATTCATATATCAGACTGGAAACTTCAAACACACAACGTGTGCACAAATGGCTTTGTTTAACAACTTCTAGTTCATATATTAGCTAAATTATATATGGTTAAGGGTGATATCATAGCGACAAGATTTCTAATCTGACAATCAGAGGCAGAAATTGTTAACTTTTATAGATAAATAGGCATCAATAAGGTATGATGTTAGACAGAGACAGGATTTTATACTTTTATTTACTAGTAGTCTTGAGTGTTGAAATTATTAACTACTGAACGTTAAAATTAAAGAACTCTAAAATACTTTCAATTTGTTACCATAATAGTTTCGTACAGTATATTGGGTAAAACAAGGACATATAGAATTGCACAACATATTTGAGGACTTGTTTTTTAACAAACCATCGGAGTTCCACTGGGACCCAACTGTGCCACATTTCTTGTCGAATTGTTCCTTTATTCTTATGAGACTGACTTCATACAGGAATGTATTTGGCAGACAGAAAAGTAGTTAGCAGTATACTTTAACTTTACTTTCCGCTAATTATTTGAGGTTCTCTCACTACATAATTCAAAAATGGTGACAATGTTGAACGCATTTATCTCTTCGAACTTGCGATAAAGGATTTAACAGATACAGTTAGTTCAGTCTCCCGCATATATTGACTATTATCTAGAAATTGACAATGAGGGCTAGTTGAAAACAAAACTGTACAAACAAAAGAGAGTGCAGCTTCCCAATTATAAACTGTCCATTTTTATGTGACAACATTGCAAAATAGCCTACTTACGGAGTAAATATCTATTAATTGATACGATATTCCCGGGCTTGTATTGCAAATCATTATTTCCATGATAGAGGGTTGATGCTCACAAGAAAGCTTTTAAACCAAGAGTTCCAAATGTGGAAGTTTAGATCACACCTTCGTAAATTTTACGGAATCTATCACGAGTTGGTTGTCCGTTATGAAATATCCGTTTTACAGATGATAGAGGATGTGTTTCTAATATCTTATCTATAATCCCGTCACCTTTCACGGATGTGACCACCCGAATACCGTAAAGTGGTTTTTTTCTCGGGGTGTTTATTTTCGCTTATTTTGGCGGATGAAAGAAAATCGTGAAAATTAATGCATACTTTTTATTACTTTCTATTAGCTTACGCGTCACGGTAGGTCAATAGCGGAAAAGGTTAGTTTTAACAACATAAACGAAACGAACATTGAAAATACATGTATTTCATAAAATGAATGACACGTGTGTATATCTTCATCAATTAGTGTCAAACAGATTATTTCCCTCAGTTTTAGTTTGTTACCCCAACTTTGTTTTTTGTCCATAGATTTACGAGTTTTGAACAGCGGTATACTATTGTTGCCTTTATTTATGATAGAAGGGTACTCTATCTGGTAGTTACCATTATTATAAATTATTGTCAAATTACATAAGAGTTTATTCAGTCTTGATAATTTTATAACCTAATTAGTAACTACATCAAAGTTAAGGTCAAGATAAATAAGTAAGAAGTCATTTAGGTAAACAAATTTATCAACTTGCTTCTCAATTTTTCAATATTTTATATGCAGCAATTTCAGTATCCACCAAAATATTCAATTGGGATTCAAGAATCCACAAAAATAAAACCGCCAAAATTTGACATATACTTTGTGGCCCCTAAATCGCGAAATTTAACAGCCGCGAAAATAACCCGCTATACGGTAAGACGTATGAATGGTTTGTACAAACATGGGCAACACGACGGGTGCATCATCTGGAGCAGGGTCTTCCTACCCTATCGGAGCAACTGGGATCACCACTTACGTTTGTTGGGGTTTGTTTTGCTAAGCCTATTTTTCTGTGTTTTGTTTTGTGTGCTATTGTTTGTCTGTTTCTCGTATTCTTTTTTAAATGGCGTTGTTAGTTTATTTTAGATTTATAAGTTTGAATGACCCTCTGGTATTTTTCGACCGTCATTCACCAAACATAGTTTATCTTCAGCAGCTTTAATGAAATTAGCTTAAATATAAAGTGTTATGAATATTTCATGTCGATTCAGAACCTCCTAGGCATAAACTATGATTACTCAGGATAAACTGTTATTATAAAGTATACCTAGTGACCTAAATCCCTGTATTCAAAGTCAAATCATAATATGTGCATATTTGTAATTTGCATTGCTTAAAACTGTGTATATTGACTTTTTGCAGTTATTGAAACTAATGGTTCATTAATGAATATTCTTGTTGACGTGTTTCTACATAAACAAAAATGCATGAGCGAAGTAAGGAATACGACAGTTGTTATCCATTCGTTTGATGTGTTTGAGATTTTGATTTTTCCATTTGATTAAGGACTTTCCTTTCTGAATTTTCCTTGGAATTAAGTATTTTCTGATGTTACATTTGTTCTGCCAAAAACCCATAGATATATTTCATTAACTTCATAGCTAAAAGTGGCATAGTTTTAGCCGTAAAAGGAGTTCCACACTTGTGGGAATTTGTATTGTGTATATTTACAGAAGTGCATCCCATTTTGGCAGATTGGATTAAACAAACACAAGTTAAAATTCAAAAAAAAGATATGTTTGCATCTCGCAATGGTCCTCACGTATTACTGAGATTACTTTGATTCTTTTGTGATCTGATTGTTAATTTATATATATAAAATGTATTGTTTAAATATAAACACAGAAAAAGATAAAGAAATTAAGCGGATTGTGTGTAATATATTTACCAATAAACTTTGAATACTCATCAACTGTATTAATAGAAGGATTCTATAAATCAATAGAATTTAAGTCGCAAGCTACAATATCTACATGTTCACTGTGTATGTTGTCGTTTATCTTAGTTACAGTGTAGTGTTTCTGTTGTTCCATTGTTTCCCTCGTCTTAAGTTTGAGACCCGAATTTGTTTTCGCTGAATCGGTTTATGACTATTGAACATCGGTATACAGCTAATGCTTTTATTTAGCGCGTGAGCGCAGCGAGATTATTTCAAATTGTGTCTAGCGGTTGTTTTATATCTATAAAACCTGGTAAACAGTGTCATTATTGTAGTTCACGTTGAAACTAAACAGTAAAAGGATATGTACTAAACTGTGTGCTTTTGGAAACCTGTTACACAATAATATTGATTTCGTCAAAGAAGTGTGTTTTGTAGGAGTAATAAGACGTTTGGTGTAAATATCCCTCACATCAAAGAGATTAAGGAGTTACTTTAAAGGCATGCTATTGCGCTGTACTCCACCGAGAGGGAAGAAATTATGGGTGTGTTGAACGTTGGAATCCTATCAAAAACAAACAAAAATGATTAAAAAAATTTCAGCTATTTCTACATTCACTTACTAGTACTATGTGTTGAATGATCTGGTTCATCAGTACAACACGTCTTAATATAGATCAAATAAAAAACTACTATCGCTGCTAGTAAAAACAACACATCATGGTACTTTGACATGGGTGTTGTAAACATTTTACAAATGAATGTCGAAACCTCAGCACCCACAAAAAAGTCTTGTAGGCTAGCTATAGTTATATAAAAAACCACACACTTTTTTTTTAACTTCAATTTCAAGACTGGATTTCACGTCAATACTTTCACTTTTACACATTTATGAAGTCTTTATTTGCACTTTCTAACGTACCATTACTACTTCACTTTCACATCATTACATGCTTAGAAATTGAAAGTGTGGAAGAATCCCCTTTCTTCACTTCTTATATTTCGATTTTTTTTTTTCATGTTTTCTTCTTTTGAGTTATTCATATATAGTTTTATTCTGTCCAATTAAAAAATGTGTTACACATATCATGCTTTAATGTTCTATTTTTATTACGTGCAATTAAATATCGTTGCTTGACTATTATCAAATATGTTATGAGTAAATGATACAAAATCATTTTAGATGGAACATACTAATGCTTATTATACTGCGTCATCGATGTACCTTTTGACAAGAGAGGAGTGGAGAATACCAAATAGGCACCGAAAGCCGCACATTAAAAAACCTTTGGATCAGAGATCTCTGGAATACATTTATGAACAGGTAGGTATTCATTTGTATTTGGTATTTTACAAATTGATTGAAATGTTATCAGTTATTAAGTTTAGATAATAGAAATAAAATAATCAGTTAGACCACAACCCAAAAATACAACTTTATTAAAATATATACCAACAGCTCAACCATATCATCCGCAATTATATACGGTAACCTGTGTCTAAATTTTTTAATCTAGACAAGCTTTGAATAAATAGAACAAAAACAAAAAATATGTACTCAACACCTGGTTTATAAAATGCCTTTAAATAATTTTTTAGACAGAAGTGTTAAGTGTGCTTTCTCTTACTACTAAAATACGTGTCTCGATAAAGTATAAATGTTACAGTGAATTTGTATAATCAGTGATTATGTAGAATCCCTGATTTTTTCAGGGATTATGTAGAATCACTAAAATCATTAGTGATAATACTGATTCCCTGAAAATTACCAGTGATTTCACATAATCACTGATAATTTTAATTAGTATTCTATAAATTCCCTAATATGATTTCAGTGATTATCAACAATTAAAAGCTCCAAAGATGATGAAACAAATTAACATAGACAAATTATCATTTTTTTCTTATATTATTCCTTGAAAGTTTAAGTGAACATGCAGTTTTCATTCCTGATCTACTATTTGATTTTTAAGTGATGAGTTTTTCCTTTATATTTTATCCAAGTGTTGAACCTCATTATGCTACTAACAAATAAGCTCGGCACAGGCACAGGTGTTGCTTGGGTTGAAGAAAACGTATGCTCAAAAGTTAATGCAAATTGCAGAGGAAAAACAACATATATCTCAAACCAATTCCACAAGTGGTTCCAGGAAAGGGAGATCCTTGCCATATAGCAATGGACTCCTGCTCGGATCTTTAATACAAGACATCAGTTTGAGGTTGCTGATTTCCCTTTATTGGTAGTAGACTTGTGATTTATAAAACACTTTTCCTCATATCCTTAAGCTGTGAGCTACACGCACCTGCAAGTGTTGAGACCGCCCTTTAGTTTTATCAAGATTTTTAATGACTTATTTCATATATTTCAATCATTTTCAAAGTACAGTTTAAATGGCTTGATTTGCCAATTGATAATGTTAACCCCGGTAGCACTGGGGATAAGGCTCTCGCTAACGATGCAGATATCAATGCAATTAGACCGGGCAACGGTACGAGTCCCGTGAAAAGACGGTTGATTTATATAATATTAAATAACTTAACTTAACTTCGGTTGATTTATATAATATAAAACTACTTAACTTAACTTAACTTAACTTTCAATTTCTAAAACACAAGAGGTCATAGTTTTTGTATTTTCCCTCATGTTTTAATATTGTCTTACTTTCCTTAAACCGGTAAAACTAAAGAAAATTATTGACTTTTGTCTCTCTAGTGTCGTAAAATTTTAAGTTACTGGTCGGTATAGCATTTGTCCGGGGAGAAAATGATTTTGCACTTGCTCAAATACCAAAACATTCAGATATTTCTGTTTTAATTGACAAATTCGGGATAGAATTGACAATCTTATGAATGTTTACATTAAAGGGAAATTCCGCGATTTTTTACTTATCATCTAATTATGTTCATCTTAACATAAAAAACACATTTGCAAAGTTTTAAATTTAAATTCCTTCTAATAACGGAGAAAATCAAGTATTTGTAACTTTTTTGGTTGAATTCTCGAGTGGGTCGTGACGTTTTAGCCCGATTTGTTGAAGTCTGGGAAAAAATAAAATCTATTTAACTCTTATAGCTTATAGACAATATACGTAATTAAAAGCGCACAGCTGACGAATGGTCGTAGTTATTAACCACAATATAAGAATGAACGAAAATGAATATGCATATGCGTTTTGTATTGATTGAATTAAACTCCTATAAAATTATCTCTAGTAAATGTTTTCGAATAAATTTCATTAATTATTGTTGAGATTTTTTTTCAGTTCTATTTACCGTTATTGTTTTGATAATCATTTCAATGCAACTAATGTGTGAGCAGAGTGTGTATATTATTTTGTAAAGGTCACTGTATATTTTTCGGCTTGAGGTCAATTCGTTTACCTTGTAGCTATTTAGCCGCAGGTGTGAGTTCAAGCGTACACAGGTATGAATGTTATTTGGAAAGGATAAACAGAAAGGATTAGAAAGAGTATGCTGTATTTAATACACTAAGATTTAATACACGATGAGAATAAAGATACAATAATTAAATTGTGTAAATTAATTGAAAATAAAATTCAGATTCATAATTCCGAAAGTGTATAAAAATAAAAGGAAACAATTTTGGATTACTTTCTTAGCGGCAATTGGCGTAAAGATTCAAATATGAAGTAAAAAATAGTAGTTTTAATCTTTAATAAAAACTAAATGCAATATTTCCCAATTTGATATATCATTGCACATCTGTTTGATATCATTGACTTTACCGGAATTTCTTAACTTGTATTCAAATCTGGCTGTGTTTAATGCTCATAAAACTATCGCAATTTTGAAGTTTTTAATTGAAAAAAAATACAACATACAACATGCATGATTTTTTTTTAGTTTCTTTTTAACATTTTATTCTTACATAATTAAATTTATTTGACAATCATTTACACGAACTTTTTGTGAAAAGAATACCAATGATCTAAGCTAAGGCATTATTTTTTTTGAGGATTTTTGTAAAAAAAAAAATTAAAATTCTATGATAATATTTGTGCAATGTTGAACATGATAGCCGTCATTAATCCAAATAAGTAAGGTACAGTAGTTGTAATAAAACTTATATTTTAGTCATGCATAACTGATATTGACGAATTTAGAATAGTTCGTCCATACATCGTTGTTCTTGAAACAAACATTATTAGTATACATGTAAGTTTACTGACGTATAAGCGCCATTGAGGATGAGCTCTAGAGAAAGCAGACTAGTAGCGTTTCGTTAGTTTGTATGTTGGGAAAGGAGAAGAAATGCAACCACTTGTACAGATAAACGACAGAATTACCATACAAGCATTTATAGTCAACACAACCAGAAAGAGTTCCCATCGTTGGACGGGGAATATGAAGGCTTCCAAGAATGAACAAGTGACATGTCTAACTCTGAACAGTTAGAAAACGGACTATCGACATCGACCGCTTGTTCTTGATATTTGAAACTACATGCATATATACGTATACGTTTATGATAGTGATGAGTTCTTGCGTCTGACAAAAACGAAATTCCTTCATGGTTATATCTTGCCATACGTTTATATTGGTTTGTAAGGTGATTACTCAAAATCGTTATTTGAAGATGTAGATTCATTTCAATACAGAAATTTCGTCTATATATTAAGTTTCACAAGTGTATACCACGGAGAAGCTCTGAAGGTACATTACTTCCATTTTGTTTGGGTGTGAACCATCGATGTTTACAGCAATATCAAAGAATAAGATGATGATGGTAGAAAGAACTATGGGTGTCATGTGGCAAATATTACATGCATATCGGACCATGAGTTGTCAATCTGTATGAAAAGATTTCCAATACAACCATATTATTGAGAAGGAATGTTTACATGCTATACTCTCGTACTAGTATTACAGGGTTCTTGTGGCGTCCACCTTAGACACACATCTTTTTAACGATGTTTAAAAAAAAGACAGAACCAATTTAATGTCATATTTCCCTTGAATACCAAGAAAGAAAATAAATCCCGAAATTAATTTGAAACTTTGATACTCAATAGTTTCCCAGCAAAATATTCACATCCATTGGGGATAATTAGTGTTCGTCCAGTGGCATATATAACAATTGTGATGACGAATTCCTTCCTTGGTTCGAGAACAATCTTATTGAAATATAAATCTGTGATTTTACTATGTCCACAACTTCGATGAACCAAAGCAAGTTATACATCGACCTGTATTTAAATCAAATTGGTTCTCTTCTTCTTCTTCTTCTTCTTCTTCTTCTTCTTCTTCTGGTATACAATAGTTTATCGACATTCGATGATTACATACTGTTGGCATACGTGGACTAGTCTATTTACAAAACTGTTACCCCAATTTATTCAAAATATATGTTTTTCCTTATGTTCAATGTATACATGTATATATTTTAAATTGCGCTATAGTTCCGTAACTTTCTACCCAGTCGTATAAACGAATCGTCGACAAGTGCGTACATTTTTTCAAACCAATATTTCTGGTATGTTCCAATCTGTCCTTCACTATTGACAATGAGTATATATTACATTTCACGAAATTCACCCTTGGAAAAAATATTTAAATAGATTTTAATATCATCAAATCTTATTTTTGGGTATTATTTCTATTTTTATGAATAATATTCTTTACACCAGAAATGTTATTTATAAACAAGCATATGAGTTTAGTAATGACAAGTAAGAGAGAGTTGTATATTATACATCTGATAGTTCAAAATGGAAAGTTATAAGTTATCCGCCGTGTACACTGGTCAATACCTGCAGAGGTGAAACGATGCATGAACTTGCATGCCCGACAGGAAATCGCTTGAATACCTGGACGTGTCACCTCACACCCCTCACAATACCTTTGGAAGTAATTAGCCATGCAGGTGATTAGATGAGGGAAGATCAGAATTGATTTGAAAAAAGTTTATTACTTTAAAGAATTATGAACAAATTAGATTTTCGAAAACAATTTTCACGGAACACTTATTTATGATTTCAACTTTGACTTTTTACCTAATTCCAATATCAATAGTTTAAAAACAACAGACCATGGTAATTTAAAAAAATAAGAATATTTTCCGTATCAAGTTAGTTAGTCGGATAAAACAACCGTACGATTGACAAGATATCGACACGCAATTACGACTACATCGGTTACTGTAGTTTTGTTCCTTTGTGGTTTATAGACATATCGTTGTTATTAATCGTGAAAGAAGACAAAATGGCCGAACGCAGAGAATTGATACTCTAAATTTAAAATCGATGGTGATCGCTTATCTAGCGGAATAAAACTTTAACAACTATGAATTTGAGCATTTTTATACTGAATGAACAGAATATCAATTTTTGATTTTGTGGCGAAGTTTCCCTTTAATGTAATATATATATATTTTAAATAATATAAAAACATACAGGAACAAATTTACTGTCAAATTTTAGAAAGACACCTTATTATTACTAAACAAACAACCCAATAATTAACAAAAATAACAAAAATTAAAAGTTGGATAAATGGGAAGACACTGTTATATATTTTAGTATAATTTCAGTTATTCTGTATAATCCCTGGCGTTTTTTCTAGTGATTATACATGGTTCATTCCCTCTATTCCCACTTTTTATAAATCTGGTAAGAAAAGGTAAAATTTCATGTGGGAGTAGGAGGAAAACTTGTGCAAACAAAGGATTATACTGTACAAACATTTTTTTAATCAACTGTTAATTGACCAGTGTTTTTTATTATGATGAGAACAGGTAATAAGTTATTTTTGCATCTGTATGAATTCTGGTTTTTTTTAAACAAAATAAATATGAAAGAAATTAATTTAACAAATATAAGTAAATTATTTTATTACTTTTATAACACAAATTCAACTGCAGATTCAAGCAAGCATAATATAAAACAAATTAAACAACAGCACTAAATCAAATCACACGTTGTAGCAGAAGCATAAGACAATCATTGTATACAAATTTATTAAAGTTAATCAATCTATTCCACTTAAAGAAGGTGGAAGGCTGCATCACCAAAACTCTACTGTTGTGACTTCCTGGTTGCGGTGTCTAACCTTAAGTTCGTCTAATCTGTTGTTGACTTCTACATACTTCTTTTTTGGGGCCACTCTCTTCCCACTGGCTGTATACTGGATCATGATCAGGGTGTTTCAGAAGTTTATATAGTTGAAAGATGTTTAGATGTGGATGCATGACATGCTTATTCAGGTTGCTGTGTCATCCCTCTAGATGATTTATTGTCCTTGTTCCTTGTGTTAAGTAGTGGTTCAAACGGTGACTGTTCTGTTCAACCCAGTATGTTGTTACATAGTCTGTACATTGTGTTCTTGAAAGATGGAAAAGTTGAAATGTTCTCTACAAGTTCTTGTGTATTGTCGTTCCAGTCGTCGGTTCTGAGTTTATCTAGTTCTTCCTGATTGCTCATGCTTTGAAGAAAAGTTTACAGTTTTCACCCATGCCATTATTTTAAATCTTTGATTATTGCTCAAAGTATTTATATTTTTAGAGTATACTTTTATTCCATATCTTAAGATTATACTTGGTTATAATATTAGTTATATTATGATTTATTAGTACAGCAGACATTTTAGGTTACAAATTCAAAAAAATAAAAATAAATCTAACCCCAATCTATTTATCATATTTTTTCTTTATTTTTAAGTACAAATTCAAAAAAATCAAAATAAATCTAGTAATCCCAATCTATTTATCATATTTTTTCTTTATTTTTAGGTTACAAATTCAAAAAAATTAAAAATAAATCTAACCCCAATCTATTTATCATATTTTTTTCTTTATTTTTAGGTTACAAATTCAAAAAATTAAAAATAAATCTAACCCCAATCTATTTATCATATTTTTTCTTTATTTTTAGGTTACAAATTCAAAAAATTAAAAATAAATCTAACCCCAATCTGTTTATCATATATTTTTTTTTTAATTTTAAGTATTTCTTTGATGATTTTTTTTTTTTACAAAAACACAAGGTGTTATACATAAACAGTGTATATCAAATATGTTATGCTTTAAAAAAAATACATGCAAATCTTAAGTGAAATTATAATTAACCTTGATTGTTATAAAAACAAATTATTTATCAAAACATCCATTGTTATTTGCAAGTGGGAATAGAAGGAATAGTATGTTTAAAAAGTGGGAATAGGAGGAAATCCCTGAAAATTGTAGTGATTATATATAATCCCTGAAAATTGTAGTGATTATATATAATCCCTAAACTAACCAGTGATTACATACATAATCCCTGAAAATTTTAGGGATTCTACATAATCCCGGATTATACAAATTCACTGTAACATATATACATGATATTAAATTGTCATTTTTAAATGTGATCTTTAAACAGTGTCTATTCATTTAACAATTACACACGAAAAAACGAGGTTTCAAAATATATGTATAAAATTCGATGAAGATATGTCATATATAACCTTAAGCTACATTAATATCGTTTGAATCCATCCACAACTAGATTGTATAGTTTTATAACAGGAATAACCCGTTTTTCTTCAAAGAAACACCAGTATCCTTCGATGTCTCTTTGTGATTAAGTGCCAGTCTTTGTAAGAATCAGGCAATTGAGGTAAAAATTAAAATATAATAAGAAAAAACCCACCGAGCTAATCATGCTATTTAATACTACCCATCATCCTGAGTTAAAAAGTAATAGTCTTTCATTTGTGTTTGTCTAGTAATATCAAATAACTTGGTTAGAAAATTGGTTAGAATAATAGCAAATTACAGAGTTACCTCCCCTTATTTGTCAATTTCTAGTGCATTTCAACCAAATTGTATCTTCTATCACCAGAACAGAAAATGGAAATGAAAGTTATTTTTGTGCATAACTACATATTATGAAATGAAATCAATGTCAAATTGGGTGGTCATGTTTTCACCACTGTCTGATTCTTAGACAGACTGGCACTTAAGATAAACCTGAATCTTATATAAAGTATTGGCAGTTTTAATAAAGCATACATATTGAATAAATATATATATATAGTTGAATACGATAGGATATTTAGGTGTATACTTACTCCAAATATTTTATTACTTGAATTCAATATTAACGAAACAAATAAAATAATTGACAAATCCAACTTACACTATTAAAAACTTTTTTTTAAAGGTCATTACCGCCGAAGTTTTACAGAACTTGTGGTACAATCAGAAGTCATTCGTCAAAATGGAATACCAACTTCCAGCATATTTAGGTATCTATCAACTCTGATATTAAAACTTGCAAATATTTAGATATGCAAAATATATTTTTTGATATTTATATAATACGAAGTACACGATAATTTTCTATATGACAACTACAATTATTCACTTATATTCAAATATGCATGTCATAAGAATAAAAAAATATTTATCAGGAAGAAACGATTTGAAATCAGAAATTTTAGGATTAATTTAGTATACCATCGATTATCAGCCAAACAGCACGAAAGTTTGAAATTTGTTTAGAAGTACAAATGAAAGGTTAAATAGTCAGACACTCGATTTTTGGAATGACAAAACCTGATTGTATCGAACTTCATCGTGTTAAATACCCGGATAATTGGAGTTATTTGTGAGAATTTCATTTATTGAAGGCATAAGTCGATCTCTATTTATTAAAATGTTGTTTACTCGAGTATAATTATGAACCAAAATTTACCCTATGTTCTAAGTACAAGATATTTGGGGAGAAGAAAAAACAACTTCATTTCTCAATAATGTCATAAATATTGAAATGGTTATTTTGTATTGTGCATTACAATAAGTTTCCTTTTCAGTTCTTAGCTATCAAATGTCTACCATAAACATAAAATGCCTTCAGGAACACAACAATGATGATGTGACCCTGTTTTAAATCTTATTCGCTATGTCACATTTGGGAAATAAGGGCGGTAATGTAGTTACGAAATTAGAAACAAATCCTCTATAATCTTTGAAACAAATATTTCCAAACGGGCATCCAACTCTTGATGGTGTCCAAAAAATTACGATGGGATGAATTCTACACTTGAAACTCTTGTTGTAATAACTTCCTAGCTGGGAAGCAGCAAGTCTCTATCAATGATAGGTAATAAAAGCCCTGCAATGTCGAGATATATACTCTGTGCTGAACCGTTACTAGAATGTTACTAAATAGAATTCTAATGCAATTTTTATGTAACAACTTTTTTCATTGGCTAAAAGTTGCCGTCAAATCCACAGTTGTCCAGGCGTAACTAAGGATGGACCCGCCATTTTGAATTGTTGAATCAACAAATGTTCGATTACTACTATATAATCGAAAATAAAACAACACCTACCTCGAATTCGCCGTTTTAATGTAATTTCATCCGAATTTGAATCTTACAGGTAACGTTAAAATCTCCAGTTTGTAAGTTTTCATTGTACGTTTAGCCATGACGTCTTTGCGCCAAAATCATTCATGAAGTTTCGCGGATTTTTTTTATTTGTCAAATTTAGACCTTTTTTTTCGTATTATTTCTTTTTGTAATGCATTAGAATCGGAATAACAGTACTGTAGTTGAAGAGTTGCCACCGTCAATTTTGATTTGACAGTCGCAAATCTCCGTTTTACTGTCTCCGCTACCCGTCGCCAGTAAAACTGCATTTGCGACCGTCAAATCTACAATTGACGGTGGCAACTCTTCAACTACAGTACTGTTATTCCTTAAATGGAATGTTCACAATATAAAAGCTGATAAAATCATCTCATTTGTTAAACATTTTGTTTAACAACCGAACCTTATTTTCAATTTCTAGAAGTAGGTCAAAACAGGAGGCAGAAATCTCAAATTCGATGGGATAGATGCGTTCAACATAGTTACCGAATTTTGAATTATTTTGTAAAAGAACATAATCTTTGTAGCGGAAAGTAAAAAAGTCATTTTTCGTCTTCTTTCCAAGAAGTTTCGGTTTGACGACATATGAATAATGGAAAAAGTCGACAAGAAAATTAAAAGGGACACAATTTAGTTTAGTACTATATGCAAAGTAAAATTACAAAACTACTGAACTCCGTGGAAAATTCAAAAAAGGAAGTTCATAACTAAATAGAAAAATCAAAAGCTTTCAGCACATGAAACGATGGATTTAACATGGTTTTATAGAGAGTCAAACGTCGCATTAAATTTCTTTGTATTGCCAACATTATGTGAACAAAACAAGCAGATATCATGGGTAAAAATGTTTAAAATAGGGATAAATCCGCAACATTGCAACACATGTGAACAGCTGTCAAAATATATCTCATTGAAACATGTTGAATAATTTTGCAATAAAATTCGATAGCATATTCTAAAGTCTAAATGATATCTTTAACCGAGACCACATGAAGTGAAAGTTCAGAACTATAGGTCAATGTTCGGCCTCCAACAATGTACAAAACTCATATCATTCAGTAAGCTATAAATATACCTTAGTCTTTTAGTCTTCGATGCATGACTTTTCTCTATTATTTGTAATTAAGTTGCTTTGAACTAACTGTCAGATCAGTACTAAGTGTCTTTTTGTTGTTGTGATGTACAAGTACCCTGCAATGTCCACTCTGTGTTTATGGTAGATGTATTTTTATTTGTATCCATATGATGGGTTAGGCATTTTTAAACTTTTTTTATAGTTTTTTCAGGATAGGGGAGGATTAGGATTCCACAAACCTGTTTAACCCTGCCACATTCTGTATGTATGTGCCTGTCCCAAGCCAGAAGCCAGAAATTCAGTGGTTTTCCGTTGTTGATATGTTACATATTTATTTTTAATTTTTTTTTTTTGTACATTAATTAGGTCGTCAGGTTTCTCGTTTACATTGTTTTACAATTGTCATTTCGGGACCTTTTATACCTAAGTATTGGCTATGCTTATTGCTGATGGTTGAACAGTGACCCATAGTAGTTAATTTCTGTGTAAGTTAGTCTCTTGTGGTGAATTGTCTCATTTGCAATGATACCATATCTTCTTTTTATTTTTCGAAAAACTAAGAATTTTCTTATTCCAGGCATAGATTTCCTTAGCCGTATTTGGCACAACTTTTTGGAATTTTTTATCCTCAATGCTCTTTAACTTTGTAATTGTTTGGCTTATAAATATTTTGATATGAGCGTCACTGAAGAGTCTTATGTAGACGAAACGCGCGTCTGGCGTACTAAATTATAAACCTGGTACATTTGATAACTAATTATACAAACAATTTCCAATTTTAATCAGATCAATGACCACATGATATATTATCTAATCAAATAAATCAAAAACATATATGATACATAAGAAACAAAAGATTGTCAGGTCCCTGGATTGAGACATGGTTGAGCATGTTTCTAGACACCTAATCCTCTACTTACCTTGGACAGTAGTGTAAAGGCACCAACATAAAAAAAATTAAGTAATCAACTGAAATAAACATATATTTGGTAGTCTTTTTTTGTTTGTTCATTTATATATTGTGAAGTTTAGTTTGCCGTTCATTTTCACTGAACCAGATCACAATTTTATTTAGGAGCCAGTTATAGCCAACCACCGGGTGCTGGATTGTCTCGTCCCGTTGAAGGCCCATTGTGGCTTTTTGATATTATTTGCTCTTTTGATTGATTGTTGTCTCTTTGAAAAATTCCCATTTTTTTCTGAATACTCGCAGTTACTGAAAGCTAGTTTTTTTTACTATCCCTCTGGTATCTTTCGTCCCTCTTTTAAAACGAATAACAACAGTTACAAATAAAAGTAATCATGTATGTAATACTAAAAATATATATAAGGAGATCTAGTTAGATTGCAAATGTGACAAATATCCATTAATGTTCAATGAAGCAAGTGTTAGTATTTTGAGGCAAACGTACAACCTTCAGCAATGTCGTATAGTTGGCAATAAAAGACCCCGATATCAAAAAAATAAAACAATTCAATTGAGTAAACTAACGGCTTAAATTATAGCGAAGCAATTCAAGTGAACCAAGTATGAAAGACATGCACCAACTACAATCACTGAACTGCGGTCTCTTGACTTTGGACAGGCACTTACTGAATGGGGAGGGTTCTAACCTGTTAGAATGTACCATCCCTTCCCAAACTTTTGACCATGATAAACAGTAAAACTTTAGAACAAAGTTTACAAAAAAACCAATGGAACGGTTTTAAATCATCTGATCGATACAGAATTACATATGCTATCATTTGTTTGTTGAAGCGACTTCTACTATTATGAAATTGCTTCTTAACACAGGAGAAATCAATGAAATGTAGTATTCTTCAAACATATTTCTGAAGATGTTGAATTCAAAGAGTTGTGTAATTTTCATATTTCAAATAGCACAGATTTTTATGCTATACGATACAAGTGTTATAGAGACACAGCTCCTAATATTAGGAAACTGTTAGATAGATTTAACATGGTTTTATAGAGGGTCAAACGTCGCATTAAATTTCATTGTATTAACAACGTTATATGAACAAAACATGCAGATATCATAGGTAAAAATGTCAGAAATAGGGATAAATCCGTCAACATTGTAACACATGCAGATATATTTATGCATGTTTTCATCAAATATTGATATTTCAAAGCTGAATCATAAACTTATTAGAGACCATTTCAGAAGAGTTCGAAGATTCCTGCGGACGAAGTTGTTGTTTTAACAAAGATGTATTGAACAGGAAAGGTAATCTCAATTTGTAGTAGTCGGTGCAGAAAAATGTGAACAGCTGTCAAAATATATCTCATTGAAACATGTTGAATAATTTTGCAATGAAATTCGATAGCATAAGTCTTGAAGAAAAAGCAAAAGATGTTTTTCGACTCTCGCCTCAAATTTCAAATAAGAGATATCTTTAACTGAGACCACATGAAGTGGAAGTTCAGAACTATAGGTCATTGTTCGGCCTTCAACAATGTACAAATCTCATATCATTCAGCAAGCTATAAATATCCCTTAGTCTTTTAGTATAATGCCCTGTTCATATTGACCTAAACTTTGTGTTGTGTTTAGTGTACTCACACGTAAACTAAACACAATTACGTTCCCATTCATAAAACTCGATGTTTACATGTAGTGTAAATAATGTTTAATCTACATGAAGTCGAATGTCAATGTAGGCCTTGTGTAGGTTAAGTGTACATAAAACTAGGCATTTAGAACATAACTTTTACCATGTATATTTAAGGAAAAATCGGTTTTTGAATAAATTTGATATTAATGACAATTATTAATAAAGTTCTTTACAGAAATATTTGTCTAAACTTGATATATTTAATTTATTTTTTTAAGAATAACCTTAAAGTAGCTCCATTAACACCTTATCAAGACTCAAAGCAGCATCATTGCTGAACACATAATTCATTTGAAAAGGTCTTCCCAAATCGTCTTGACGTTCACAGAAATATTTGCCACTGGTCTTTACTAAAAAAACGATTCACTCATAAATATATTGCTTCAAGAAGTGTGAGGTAAATGTATTGTTAGTCTAGTTTCTCAGATCCGTTAAATTCCACTTAAAAATAAAAAATAAAACATTACCCCCTCCCTTTGCCAAATACTCCTTGAACAAGAAATATCATTTGGAACAAAAAAAAAAGATAGAAATGTAGTGATCCCTAACATCTCAATTCTTTTTCTTCGTCTGTAAGCACGCTGCTGCAGCCTACTTTTTTTAATGCGTACTCGAGGCATCTTAAGTATCTTTAAACTACTGCAAATCATCAAAATGGCTTTCATAAAGGAGCAACCACTTGACTTTAAAAGAAAAAGAGGGGGGAGGTATATTTTGTTTTATCTGAGTTAAAAAAAAATCGCCGTTACGTTTTATTCCGTGGTTTTTTTTTCGATGCTGGGGTAATCATATATTATTTTTTTTCAATATTCAACACTATAATTTATGGGAAAAATCTTGATTCAGAATTAAAACAAAACATCAACTGTATGACCCGAATTTTTTTATTAAATTCGAAATTGGAATAATTCAACCCCCTCCCCCTTTTTTGAAGTCAAATGGTCGTTCCCTTACTGCTTAAAAAAGTTGTCAGAAAACTTTCCATTCAGTTCACCGTAATGAACATTTAAATGACATATAGTTTACATGTGTGATCAAATCTTATGTACAGGTAATTAAACAAGGTGTATAGATGTGAACAATTTTAATGTGAAACCAGTGTCCATTACATTAAACTTATTGTTAACATGTTTACGGTACATGGCGTTTAATGTGAACAAGGCCTTATATGCATGATTTTTTTCAATAAGTTGTAAGTTGCTTTGAACTAACTGTTAGATCAGTACTAAATGTCTTTTTGTTGTTGGGATGTAAAAGTACTCTGCAATGTCCACTCTGTGTTTATGGTATATGTATTTCTATTTGTATCCATATGATGGGTTAAGCATTTTTCAACTTTTTTATAGTTTGTCTCAGGTTAGGAGAGGATTGGGATTCCACAAACCTGTTTAACCCTGCCACATTCTGTATATATGTGTCTGTCCCAAGTCAGAAGCCTGAAATTCAGTGGTTATCCTTTGTTGTTGTGTTACATATTTATTTTTTTTAAAAATTTTGTACATTAATTAGGTCGTCATGTTTCTCGTTTATATTGTTTTACAATTGTCATTTCGGGGCCTTTTATACCTGAGTGTTGGCTTTGCTTATTGCTGATGGTCGTACAGTGACCCATAGTAGTTAATTTCTGTGTCAGTTAGTCTCTTGTCGTGAATTGTCTCATTTGCAATGATACCATTTCTTCTTTTTTATACAAACAATTTCCAATTTTAATCAGATCAATGACCACATGATATATTATCTAATCAAATAAATCAAAAACATATATGATACACAAGAAACAAAAGATTGCCAGGTCCCTGAATTGAGACATGGTTGAGCATGTTTCCAGACACCTAATCCTCTACTTACCTTGGACAGTAGTGTAAAGGCACAACATAAAAAAAATTAAGTAATCAACTGAAATAAACATTTATTTGGTAGTCTTTTTTTGTGTTCATTTATATATTGTGAAGTTTAGTGTTTGCCGTTCATTTTCACTGAGAAACAGATCACAATTTTATTTAGGAGCCAGTTATAGCCAACCACCGGGTGCCGGATTGTCTCGTCCCGTTGAAGGCTCATTGTGGCTTTTTGATATTATCTGCTCTTTTGATTGATTGTTGTCTCTTTGAAAAATTATCATTTTTTTTCTAAATACTCACAGTTACTGAAAGCTAGTTTTTTTACTATCCCTCTGGTTTCTTTCGTCCCTCTTTTAAAACAAATAAGGAGATCTGGTATGATTGCAAATGTGACAACTATTCATCAATGTTCAATGAAGCAAGTGTTAGTAATGTGAGGCAAACGTACAACCTTAAGCAATATCGTATAGTTGGCAATAATAGACCCCGATATCAAAAAAATAAAACAATTCAATTGAGTAAACTAACGGCTTAATTTATAACGAATCAATCCAAGAGAATCAAGTATGACAGACATGCACCAACTACAATCACTGAACTGCAGTCTCTTGACTTTGGACAGGCACTTACTCAATGGAGAGGGTTCTTACCTGTTAGAAGGTTCCATCCCTTCTTTAACCTTTGACCATGATAAAACAGTACAACTTTAGAACAACATTTTTTTTATACAATGGAACGGTTTTAAATCATCTGATCGCTACAGAATTACATATGCTATCATTTTTTTGTTGAAGCGACTTCTACTATAATTATGAAATTGCTTCTTAACACAGGAGAAACAAATGAATGTAGTATTCTTCAAACATATTTCTGAAGATGTTGAATTTAAAGAGTTGTGTAATCTTCATATTTTAAAAAGCACAGGTTGTTTTGCTATACGATACAAGTCTTATAGACACGCAGCTCCTAATGTTATGAAACTGTTAGATGGATTTAACATGGTTTTATAGAGGGTCAAACGTCGCATTAAATTTCATTGTATTGACAACGTTATGTGAACAAAACAAGCAGATATCATAGGTAAAAATATAAAAAATAGGAATAAATCCGTTAACATTGTAACACATGCAGATATATTTATGCATGTTTTCATCAAATATTGATATTTCAAAACTAAATCCTAAACTTATAAGAGACCATTTCAGGAGAGTTCGAAGAATCTTGTGAAAGACGTTGTTGTTGTAACGAAGATCAATTGAACGGGAAAGGTAATCTCAATTTGTAGTAGTCTGTGCAGAAAAATGTGAACAGCTGTCAAAATATATCTCATTGAAACATGTTGAATAATTTTGCAATGAAATTCGATAGCTTATTCTAAAGTCTTGAAGAAAAAGCAACTGAAGTTTTTTCGACTCTCGCCTCAAATTTCAAATAAGAGATATCTTTAACCGAGACCATATGAAGTGAAAGTACAGAACTATAGGTCATTTTTCGGCCTTCAACAATGTTCAAAACTCATTTAATTCAGCAAACTATAAATATTACTTAGTGTTTTAGTCTTAGTTGCATGATTTTTTTTTCTATTAGTTGTTAGTTGCTTTGAACTAACTGTCTCATTTGCAATGATACCATATCTTCTTTTTTATACAAACAATTTCCAATTTTAATAAGAACAATGACCACATGATATATTATCTAATCAAATAAATCAAAAACATATATGATACACAAGAAACAAACGATTGTCAGGTCCCTGAATTGAGACATGGTTGAGCATGTTTCCAGACACCCAATCCTCTACTTACCTTGGACAGTAGTGTAAAGGCACAACATAAAAACAATTAAGTAATCAACTGAAATAAACATATATTTGTTAGTCTTTTTTTGTTTGTTCATTTATATATTGTGAAGTTTTGTTTGCCATTCATTTTCACTGAACCAGATCACAATTTTATTTAGGAGCCAGTTATAGCCAACCACCGGGTGCTGGATTGTCTCGTCGCGTTGAAAGCCCATTGTGGCTTTTTGATGTTATCTGCTCTTTTGATTGATTGTTGTCTCTTTGACAAATTCCCATTTTTTTTTCTGAATACTCGCAGTTACTGAAAGTTAGTTTTTTTATTATCCCTCTGGTTTCTTTCGTCCCTCTTTTAAATCAAATAAGGAGATCTGGTATGATTGCAAATGTGACAACTATTCATTAATGTTCAATGAGGCAAGTGTTAGTAATTTGAGGCAAACGTACAACCTTCAGCAATATCGTATAGTTGGCAATAAGATACCCCGATATAAAAAAAAATAAAACAATTCAATTGAATAATCTAACGGCTTAATTTATAACGAATCAATTCAAGAGAACCAATTATGATAGACATGCACCAACTACAATCAATGAACTGCAGTATCTTGACTTTGGACAGGCACTTACTGAATGGAGAGGGTTCTAACCTGTTAGAAGATTCCATCCCTTCTTTAACCTTTGACCATGATAAAACAGTACAACTTTAGAACAACATTCTTTTTAAAACAATGGAACGGTTTTAAATCATCTGATTGATACAGAATTACATATGCTATCATTTTTTTGTTGAAGCGACTTTTACTATTATAAAATTGCTTCTTAACACAGGAGAAACAAATAAAATGTAGTATTCTTCAAACATATTTCTGAAGATGTTGAATTGAAAGAGTTGTGTAATCTTCATATTTTAAAAAGCACAGGTTGTTTTGCTATACGATACAAGTCTTATAGACACGCAGCTCCTAATATTAGGAAACTGTTAGATGGATTTAACATGGTTTTATAGAGGGTCAAACGTCGCATTAAATTTCATTGTATTGACAACGTTATGTGAACAAAACAAGCAGATATCATAGGTAAAAAAATAAAAAATAGGAATAAATCCGTTAACATTGCAACACATGCAGATATATATTTATGCATGTTTTCATCAAATATTGATATTTCAAAACTAAATCCTAAACTTATAAGAGACCATTTCAGGAGAGTTTGAAGAATCTTGTGAAAGACGTTGTTGTTGTAACGAAGATCAATTGAACGGGAAAGGTAATCTCAATTTGTAGTAGTCTGTGCAGAAAAATCTGAACAGCTGTCAAAATATATCTCATTGAAACATGTTGAATAATTTTGCAATGAAATTCGATAGCTTATTCTAAAGTCTTGAAGAAAAAGCAACAGAAGTTTTTTCGACTCTCACCTGAAATTTCAAATAAAAAGTAAAAAACACAAAAATACTGAACTCCGAGGAAAATTCAAAAAGGAAAATCAAAAATCAAAAGGCAAAATCAAAAGTCCAAACACATCAAACGAATGGATAACAACTGTCATATTCCTGACTTGGTACAGGCATTTTCTAATGTAGAAAATGGTGGATTGAACCTGGTTTTATAGCTAGCTAAACCTCTCACTTGTATGACAGTCGCATCAAATTCCATTACATTGTCAACGATGCATGAACAAAACAAACATACTCAAAGAGTAAAAATGTCAAAAATAGGGGTACAACAGTCAATATTGTGTTATCATCTTAATATCACTACATAAACAACAAATGTAACAAAGTAGCACAAAAAGGCATACATCAAATTTAACATTCTCATTTTGTTTTTCTTATACGGCTGAATTTATCTATGTAAAGTCTACCCATAAAGAGATATCTTTAACCGAGACCATATGAAGTGAAAGTACAGAACTACAGGTCATTTTTCGGCTTCAACAATGTTCAAAACTCATTTAATTCAGCAAACTATAAATATTACTTAGTGTTTTAGTCTTAGTTGCATGATTTTTTTTTCTATTAGTTGTTAGTTGCTTTGAACTAACTGTCTCATTTGCAATGATACCATATCTTCTTTTTTATACAAACAATTTCAAATTTTAATTAGATCAATGACATCATGATATATTATCTTATCAAATAAATCAAAAACATATATGATACATAAGAAACAAACGATTGTCAGGTCCCTGAATTGAGACATGGTTGAGCATGTTTCCAGACACCCAATCCTCTACTTACCTTGGACAGTAGTGTAAAGGCACAACATAACAAAATTAAGTAATCAACTGAAATAAACATATATTTGGTAGTCTTTTTTTGTTTGTTCATTTATATATTGTGAAGTTTTGTTTGCCATTCATTTTCACTGAACCAGATCACAATTTTATTTAGGAGCCAGTTATAGCCAACCACCGGGTGCTGGATTGTCTCGTCGCGTTGAAAGCCCATTGTGGCTTTTTGATGTTATCTGCTCTTTTGATTGATTGTTGTCTCTTTGACAAATTCCCATTTTTTTTTCTGAATACTCGCAGTTACTGAAAGTTAGTTTTTTTACTATCCCTCTGGTTTCTTTCGTCCCTCTTTTAAATCAAATAAGGAGATCTGGTATGATTGCAAATGTGACAACTATTCATTAATGTTCAATGAGGCAAGTGTTAGTAATTTGAGGCAAACGTACAACCTTCAGCAATATCGTATAGTTGGCAATAAGAGACCCCGATATAAAAAAAATAAAACAATTCAATTGAATAATCTAACGGCTTAATTTATAACGAATCAATTCAAGAGAACCAATTATGATAGACATGCACCAACTACAATCAATGAACTGCAGTATCTTGACTTTGGACAGGCACTTACTGAATGGAGAGGGTTCTAACCTGTTAGAAGGTTCCATCCCTTCTTTAACCTTTGACCATGATAAAACAGTACAACTTTAGAACAACATTCTTTTTAAAACAATGGAACGGTTTTAAATCATCTGATTGATACAGAATTACATATGCTATCATTTTTTTTGTTGAAGCGACTTTCACTATTATAAAATTGCTTCTTAACACAGGAGAAACAAATGAAATGTAGTATTCTTCAAACATATTTCTGAAGATGTTGAATTGAAAGAGTTGTGTAATCTTCATATTTTAAAAAGCACAGGTTGTTTTGCTATACGATACAAGTCTTATAGACACGCAGCTCCTAATATTAGGAAACTGTTAGATGGATTTAACATGGTTTTATAGAGGGTCAAACGTCGCATTAAATTTCATTGTATTGACAACGTTATGTGAACAAAACAAGCAGATATCATAGGTAAAAAAATAAAAAATAGGAATAAATCCGTTAACATTGCAACACATGCAGATATATATTTATGCATGTTTTCATCAAATATTGATATTTCAAAACTAAATCCTAAACTTATAAGAGACCATTTCAGGAGAGTTTGAAGAATCTTGTGAAAGACGTTGTTGTTGTAACGAAGATCAATTGAACGGGAAAGGTAATCTCAATTTGTAGTAGTCTGTGCAGAAAAATCTGAACAGCTGTCAAAATATATCTCATTGAAACATGTTGAATAATTTTGCAATGAAATTCGATAGCTTATTCTAAAGTCTTGAAGAAAAAGCAACAGAAGTTTTTTCGACTCTCACCTGAAATTTCAAATAAGAGATATCTTTAACCGAGACCATATGAAGTGAAAGTACAGAACTACAGGTCATTTTTCGGCCTTCAACAATGTTCAAAACTCATTTAATTCAGCAAACTATAAATATTACTTAGTGTTTTAGTCTTAGTTGCATGATTTTTTTTTCTATTAGTTGTTAGTTGCTTTGAACTAACTGTCTCATTTGCAATGATACCATATCTTCTTTTTTATACAAACAATTTCCAATTTTAATCAGATCAATGACCACATGATATATTATCTAATCAAATAAATCAAAAACATATATGATACACAAGAAAAAACGATTGCCGGGTCCCTGAATTGAGACATGGTTGAGCATGTTTCCAGACACCCAATCCTCTACTTACCTTGGACAGTAGTGTAAAGGCACAACATAAAAAAATTAAGTAATCAACTGAAATAAACATATATTTGTTAGTCTTTTTTTGTTTGTTCATTTATATATTGTGAAGTTTTGTTTGCCATTCATTTTCACTGAACCAGATCACAATTTTATTTAGGAGCCAGTTATAGCCAACCACCGGGTGCTGGATTGTCTCGTCGCGTTGAAAGCCCATTGTGGCTTTTTGATGTTATCTGCTCTTTTGATTGATTGTTGTCTCTTTGACAAATTCCCATTTTTTTTTCTGAATACTCGCAGTTACTGAAAGTTAGTTTTTTTACTATCCCTCTGGTTTCTTTCGTCCCTCTTTTAAATCAAATAAGGAGATCTGGTATGATTGCAAATGTGACAAATATTCATTAATGTTCAATGAGGCAAGTGTTAGTTATTTGAGGCAAACGTACAACCTTCAGCAATATCGTATAGTTGGCAATAAGAGACCCCGATATAAAAAAATAAAACAATTCAATTGAATAATCTAACGGCTTAATTTATAACGAATCAATTCAAGAGAACCAATTATGATAGACATGCACCAACTACAATCAATGAACTGCAGTATCTTGACTTTGGACAGGCACTTACTGAATGGAGAGGGTTCTAACCTGTTAGAAGGTTCCATCCCTTCTTTAACCTTTGACCATGATAAAACAGTACAACTTTAGAACAACATTCTTTTTAAAACAATGGAACGGTTTTAAATCATCTGATTGATACAGAATTACATATGCTATCATTTTTTTTGTTGAAGCGACTTTCACTATTATAAAATTGCTTCTTAACACAGGAGAAACAAATGAAATGTAGTATTCTTCAAACATATTTCTGAAGATGTTGAATTGAAAGAGTTGTGTAATCTTCATATTTTAAAAAGCACAGGTTGTTTTGCTATACGATACAAGTCTTATAGACACGCAGCTCCTAATATTAGGAAACTGTTAGATGGATTTAACATGGTTTTATAGAGGGTCAAACGTCGCATTAAATTTCATTGTATTGACAACGTTATGTGAACAAAACAAGCAGATATCATAGGTAAAAAATATAAAAAATAGGAATAAATCCGTTAACATTGCAACACATGCAGATATATTTATGCATGTTTTCATCAAATATTGATATTTCAAAACTAAATCCTAAACTTATAAGAGACCATTTCAGGAGAGTTGAAGAATCTTGTGAAAGACGTTGTTGTTGTAACGAAGATCAATTGAACGGGAAAGGTAATCTCAATTTGTAGTAGTCTGTGCAGAAAAATCTGAACAGCTGTCAAAATATATCTCATTGAAACATGTTGAATAATTTTGCAATGAAATTCGATAGCTTATTCTAAAGTCTTGAAGAAAAAGCAACAGAAGTTTTTTCGACTCTCGCCTCAAATTTCAAATAAGAGATATCTTTAACCGAGACCATATGAAGTGAAAGTACAGAACTATAGGTCATTTTTCGGCCTTCAACAATGTTCAAAACTCATTTAATTCAGCAAACTATAAATATTACTTAGTGTTTTAGTCTTAGTTGCATGATTTTTTTTTCTATTAGTTGTTAGTTGCTTTGAACTAACTGTCTCATTTGCAATGATACCATATCTTCTTTTTTATACAAACAATTTCCAATTTTAATAAGATCAATGACCACATGATATATTATCTAATCAAATAAATCAAAAACATATATGATACACAAGAAACAAAACGATTGTCAGGTCCCTGAATTGAGACATGGTTGAGCATGTTTCCAGACACCCAATCCTCTACTTACCTTGGACAGTAGTGTAAAGGCACAACATAAAAAATTAAGTAATCAACTGAAATAAACATATATTTGTTAGTCTTTTTTTGTTTGTTCATTTATATATTGTGAAGTTTTGTTTGCCATTCATTTTCACTGAACCAGATCACAATTTTATTTAGGAGCCAGTTATAGCCAACCACCAGGTGCTGGATTGTCTCGTCGCGTTGAAAGCCCATTGTGGCTTTTTGATGTTATCTGCTCTTTTGATTGATTGTTGTCTCTTTGAAAATTCCCATTTTTTTTTCTGAATACTCGCAGTTACTGAAAGTTAGTTTTTTTACTATCCCTCTGGTTTCTTTCGTCCCTCTTTTAAATCAAATAAGGAGATCTGGTATGATTGCAAATGTGACAAACTATTCATTAATGTTCAATGAGGCAAGTGTTAGTATATTTGAGGCAAACGTACAACCTTAGCAATATCGTATAGTTGGCAATAAGAGACCCCGATATAAAAAAAATAAAACAATTCAATTGAATAATCTAACGGCTTAATTTATAACGAATCAATTCAAGAGAACCAATTATGATAGACATGCACCAACTACAATCAATGAACTGCAGTATCTTGACTTTGGACAGGCACTTACTGAATGGAGAGGGTTCTAACCTGTTAGAAGGTTCCATCCCTTCTTTAACCTTTGACCATGATAAAACAGTACAACTTTAGAACAACATTCTTTTTAAAACAATGGAACGGTTTTAAATCATCTGATTGATACAGAATTACATATGCTATCATTTTTTTTTTTGAAGCGACTTTCACTATTATAAAATTGCTTCTTAACACAGGAGAAACAAATGAAATGTAGTATTCTTCAAACATATTTCTGAAGATGTTGAATTGAAAGAGTTGTGTAATCTTCATATTTTAAAAAGCACAGGTTGTTTTGCTATACGATACAAGTCTTATAGACACGCAGCTCCTAATATTAGGAAACTGTTAGATGGATTTAACATGGTTTTATAGAGGGTCAAACGTCGCATTAAATTTCATTGTATTGACAACGTTATGTGAACAAAACAAGCAGATATCATAGGTAAAAATATAAAAAATAGGAATAAATCCGTTAACATTGCAACACATGCAGATATATTTATGCATGTTTTCATCAAATATTGATATTTCAAAACTAAATCCTAAACTTATAAGAGACCATTTCAGGAGAGTTCGAAGAATCTTGTGAAAGACGTTGTTGTTGTAACGAAGATCAATTGAACGGGAAAGGTAATCTCAATTTGTAGTAGTATGTGCAGAAAAATCTGAACAGCTGTCAAAATATATCTCATTGAAACATGTTGAATAATTTTGCAATGAAATTCGATAGCTTATTCTAAAGTCTTGAAGAAAAAGCAACAGAAGTTTTTTCGACTCTCGCCTCAAATTTCAAATAAGAGATATCTTTAACCGAGACCATATGAAGTGAAAGTACAGAACTATAGGTCATTTTTCGGCCTTCAACAATGTTCAAAACTCATTTAATTCAGCAAACTATAAATATTACTTAGTGTTTTAGTCTTAGTTGCATGATTTTTTTTTCTATTAGTTGTTAGTTGCTTTGAACTAACTGTCTCATTTGCAATGATACCATATCTTCTTTTTTATACAAACAATTTCCAATTTTAATAAGAACAATGACCACATGATATATTATCTAATCAAATAAATCAAAAACATATATGATACAAAGAAACAAACGATTGCAGGTCCCTGAATTGAGACATGGTTGAGCATGTTTCCAGACACCCAATCCTCTACTTACCTTGGACAGTAGTGTAAAGGCACAACATAACAAAATTAAGTAATCAACTGAAATAAACATATATTTGTTAGTCTTTTTTTGTTTGTTCATTTATATATTGTGAAGTTTTGTTTGCCATTCATTTTCACTGAACCAGATCACAATTTTATTTAGGAGCCAGTTATAGCCAACCACCAGGTGCTGGATTGTCTCGTCGCGTTGAAAGCCCATTGTGGCTTTTTGATGTTATCTGCTCTTTTGATTGATTGTTGTCTCTTTGAAAAATTCCCATTTTTTTTTCTGAATACTCGCAGTTACTGAAAGTTAGTTTTTTTACTATCCCTCTGGTTTCTTTCGTCCCTCTTTTAAATCAAATAAGGAGATCTGGTATGATTGCAAATGTGACAACTATTCATTAATGTTCAATGAGGCAAGTGTTAGTACTTTGAGGCAAACGTACAACCTTCAGCAATATCGTATAGTTGGCAATAAGAGACCCCGATATAAAAAAAATAAAACAATTCAATTGAATAATCTAACGGCTTAATTTATAACGAATCAATTCAAGAGAACCAATTATGATAGACATGCACCAACTACAATCAATGACTGCAGTATCTTGACTTTGGACAGGCACTTACTGAATGGAGAGGGTTCTAACCTGTTAGAAGGTTCCATCCCTTCTTTAACCTTTGACCATGATAAAACAGTACAACTTTAGAACAACATTCTTTTTAAAACAATGGAACGGTTTTAAATCATCTGATTGATACAGAATTACATATGCTATCATTTTTTTGTTGAAGCGACTTTCACTATTATAAAATTGCTTCTTAACACAGGAGAAACAAATGAAATGTAGTATTCTTCAAACATATTTCTGAAGATGTTGAATTGAAAGAGTTGTGTAATCTTCATATTTTAAAAAGCACAGGTTGTTTTGCTATACGATACAAGTCTTATAGACACGCAGCTCCTAATATTAGGAAACTGTTAGATGGATTTAACATGGTTTTATAGAGGGTCAAACGTCGCATTAAATTTCATTGTATTGACAACGTTATGTGAACAAAACAAGCAGATATCATAGGTAAAAATATAAAAAATAGGAATGAATCCGTTAACATTGCAATACATGCAGATATATTTATGCATGTTTTCATCAAATATTGATATTTCAAAACTAAATCCTAAAAATTATAAGAGACCATTTCAGGAGAGTTCGAAGAATCTTGTGAAAGACGTTGTTGTTGTAACGAAGATCAATTGAACGGGAAAGGTAATCTCAATTTGTAGTAGTATGTGCAGAAAAATCTGAACAGCTGTCAAAATATATCTCATTGAAACATGTTGAATAATTTTGCAATGAAATTCGATAGCTTATTCTAAAGTCTTGAAGAAAAAGCAACAGAAGTTTTTTCGACTCTCGCCTCAAATTTCAAATAAGAGATATCTTTAACCGAGACCATATGAAGTGAAAGTACAGAACTATAGGTCATTTTTCGGCCTTCAACAATGTTCAAAACTCATTTAATTCAGCAAACTATAAATATTACTTAGTGTTTTAGTCTTAGTTGCATGATTTTTTTTTTTCTATTAGTTGTTAGTTGCTTTGAACTAACTGTCTCATTTGCAATGATACCATATCTTCTTTTTTATACAAACAATTTCCAATTTTAATAAGAACAATGACCACATGATATATTATCTAATCAAATAAATCAAAAACATATATGATACATAAGAAACAAAAGATTGCCAGGTCCCTGAATTGAGACATGGTTGAGCATGTTTCCAGACACCCAATCCTCTACTTACCTTGGACAGTAGTGTAAAGGCACAACATAACAAAATTAAGTAATCAACTGAAATAAACATATATTTGTTAGTCTTTTTTTGTTTGTTCATTTATATATTGTGAAGTTTTGTTTGCCATTCATTTTCACTGAACCAGATCACAATTTTATTTAGGAGCCAGTTATAGCCAACCACCAGGTGCTGGATTGTCTCGTCGCGTTGAAAGCCCATTGTGGCTTTTTGATGTTATCTGCTCTTTTGATTGATTGTTGTCTCTTTGAAAAATTCCCATTTTTTTTTCTGAATACTCGCAGTTACTGAAAGTTAGTTTTTTTACTATCCCTCTGGTTTCTTTCGTCCCTCTTTTAAATCAAATAAGGAGATCTGGTATGATTGCAAATGTGACAACTATTCATTAATGTTCAATGAGGCAAGTGTTAGTACTTTGAGGCAAACGTACAACCTTCAGCAATATCGTATAGTTGGCAATAAGAGACCCCGATATAAAAAAAATAAAACAATTCAATTGAATAATCTAACGGCTTAATTTATAACGAATCAATTCAAGAGAACCAATTATGATAGACATGCACCAACTACAATCAATGAACTGCAGTATCTTGACTTTGGACAGGCACTTACTGAATGGAGAGGGTTCTAACCTGTTAGAAGATTCCATCCCTTCTTTAACCTTTGACCATGATAAAACAGTACAACTTTAGAATAACATTCTTTTTAAAACAATGGAACGGTTTTAAATCATCTGATTGATACAGAATTACATATGCTATCATTTTTTTGTTGAAGCGACTTTCACTATTATAAAATTGCTTCTTAACACAGGAGAAACAAATGAAATGTAGTATTCTTCAAACATATTTCTGAAGATGTTGAATTGAAAGAGTTGTGTAATCTTCATATTTTAAAAGCACAGGTTGTTTTGCTATACGATACAAGTCTTATAGACACGCAGCTCCTAATATTAGGAAACTGTTAGATGGATTTAACATGGTTTTATAGAGGGTCAAACGTCGCATTAAATTTCATTGTATTGACAACGTTATGTGAACAAAACAAGCAGATATCATAGGTAAAAATATAAAAAATAGGAATAAATCCGTTAACATTGCAACACATGCAGATATATTTATGCATGTTTTCATCAAATATTGATATTTCAAAACTAAATCCTAAACTTATAAGAGACCATTTCAGGAGAGTTCGAAGAATCTTGTGAAAGACGTTGTTGTTGTAACGAAGATCAATTGAACGGGAAAGGTAATCTCAATTTGTAGTAGTCTGTGCAGAAACATGTGAACAGCTGTCAAAATATATCTCATTGAAACATGTTGAATAATTTTGCAATGAAATTCGATAGCTTATTCTAAAGTCTTGAAGAAAAAGCAAAAGAAGTTTTTTCGACTCTCGCCTCAAATTTCAAATAAGAGATATCTTTAACCGAGACCACATGAAGTGAAAGTTCAGAACTACAGGTCATTGTTCGGCCTCACAATGTACAAATCATTTAATTCAGCAAACTATAAATATTACTTAGTCTTTAGTTTAGTTGCATGATTTTTTTCTATTAAGTTGTAAGTTGCTTTGAACTAACTGTCAGATTTAGTACTATGTGTCTATTTGTTGTTGTGATGTAAAAATATCCTGCTATGTTCACTCTGTGTTATGTGGTAGATTAGTTTCTATTTGTATCCATATGATCGGTTAAGCATTTTTCAACTTTTTTATAGTTTGTCTACGGGTTAGGAGAGGATTGGGATTTCCACAAAACTTGTTTAACCCTGCCAATTCTGTATGTATGTGCCTGTTCCAAGTCAGAGGCCTGAAATTCCGTGGTTTTCCTTTGTATGTTGTTAATATTTATTTTTTATTTTATTTTTTTTGTAAAATTAATTAGGTCGTCAGGTTTCTCGTTTAAATTGTTTTACAATTGTCATTTCGGGGCCTTTATACTGAGTGTTGGCTTTGCTATTGCATGATGGTGTTTCAGTGACCCATATTTTGTTATTTCTGTGTCAGTTAGTCTCTTGTGTGAATTGTCTCATTTGCAATGATACCATATCTTCTTTTTTATACAAACAATTTCCAATTTTAATAAGAACAATGACCACATGATATATTATCTAATCAAATAAATCAAAAACATATATGATACACAAGAAACAAAAGATTGTCAGGTCCCTGAATTGAGACATGGTTGAGCATGTTTCTAGACACCTAATCCTCTACTTACCTTGGACAGTAGTGTAAAGGCACAACATAACAAAATTAAGTAATCAACTGAAATAAACATATATTTGTTAGTCTTTTTTTTTTTCATTTATATATTGTGAAGTTTAGTTTGCCGTTCATTTTCACTGAACCAGATCACAATTTTATTTAGGAGCCAGTTAAAGCCAACCACCGGGTGCTGGATTGTCTCGTCCGTTGAAGGCCCATTGTGGCTTTTTGATGTTATCTGCTCTTTTGATTGATTGTTGTCTCTTTGAAAAATTCCCAATTTTTTTTCTGAATACTCGCAGTTACTGAAAGCTAGTTTTTTTTAATTCCCTCTGGTATATTTCGTCCCTCTTTTAAACAATAACAACAGTATAATAAAGTAATCATGTATGTAATACTTAAATTAAAAATAAGGAGATCTGGTATGATTGCAAATGTAACAACTATCCATCAATGTTCAATGAAGCAGGTGTTAGTATTTTGAGGCAAACGTACAACCTTCAGCAATATCGTATAGTTGGCAATATAAGACCCCGATATTAAAAAAATAAAACAATTCAATTGACTAAACTAACGGCCTAACTTATAACGAATCAATTCAAGAGAACCAATTATGACAGACATGCACCAACTACAATCACTGAACTGCAGACTCTTGACTTTGGACAGGCACTTACTGAATGGGGACGGTTCTAACCTGTTAGAAGGTACCATACCTTCCCAAACCTTTGAACATGATAAAACAGAACAATTTAAGAACAAAATTTAAAAAAAAAAAAAAAAATACAAATGCTATCATTTTTTTGTTGAAGCGACTTCTACTATTATGAAATTGTTTCTTAACACAGGAGAAACAAATGAAATGTAGTATTCTTCAAACATATTTCTGAAGATGTTGAATTAAAAGAATTGTGTAATCTTCATATTTCAAAAAGAACAGGTTTTTCTGCTATACGATACAAGTCTTATAGACACGCAGCTCCTAATATTAGGAAACTGTTAGATGGATTTAACATGGTTTTATAGAGGGTCAAACGTCGCATTAAATTTCATTGTATTGACAACGTTATGTGAAAAAAAAGCAGATATCATAGGTAAAAATGTCAGAAATAGGGATAAATCCGTCAACATTGTAACACATGCAAATATATGTATGCATGTTTTCACCAAATATTGATATTTCAAAACTGAATCCTAAACTTATAAGAGACCATTTCAGGAGAGTTCAAAGATTTCAGCAGACAAAGTTGTTCTTTTAACAAAGATATGTTAAACAGGAAAGGTAATCTCAATTTGTAGTAGTCTGTGCAGAAAAATGTGAACAGCTGTCAAAATATATCTCATTGAAACATGTTGAATAATTTTGCAATAAAATTCGATAGCATATTCTAAAGTCTAAATGATATCTTTAACCGAGACCACATGAAGTGAAAGTTCAGAACTATAGGTCATTGTTCGGCCTTCAACAATGTACAAAACTCATTTAATTCAGCAAACTATAAATATTACTTAGTCTTTAGTCTTAGTTGCATGATTTTTTTCTATTAGTTGTAAGTTGCTTTGAAGTAACTGTCAGATCAGTACTAAGTGTCTATTTTGTTGTTGTGATGTAAAAATATCCTGCAATGTCCACTCTGTGTTTATGGTAGATGTATTTCTATTTGTATCCATATGATCGGTTAAGCATTTTTCAACTTTTTTATAGTTTGTCTCAGGTTAGGAGAGGATTGGGATTCCACAAACCTGTTTAACCCTGCCACATTCTGTATGTATGTGCCTGTTCCAAGTCAGAAGCCTGAAATTCCGTGGTTTTCCTTTGTTGATGTGTTACATATTTATTTTTAATTTTTTTTTTTTGTACATTAATTAGGTCGTCAGGTTTCTCGTTTAAATTGTTTTACAATTGTCATTTCGGGGCCTTTTAAACCTGAGTATTGGCTTTGCTTATTGCTGATGATCGTACAGTGACCCATAGTAGTTAATTTCTGTGTCAGTTAGTCTCTTGTGGTGAATTGTCTCATTTGCAATGATACCATATCTTCTTTTTTATACAAACAATTTCCAATTTTAATCAGATCAATGACCACATGATATATTATCTAATCAAATAAATCAAAAACATATATGATACACAAGAAACAAAAGATTGCCAGGTCCCTGAATTGAGACATGGTTGAGCATGTTTCCAGACACCCAATCCTCTACTTACCTTGGACAGTAGTGTAAAGGCACAACATAACAAAATTAAGTAATCAACTGAAATAAACATATATTTGTTAGTCTTTTTTTGTTTGTTCATTTATATATTGTGAAGTTTTGTTTGCCATTCATTTTCACTGAACCAGATCACAATTTTATTTAGGAGCCAGTTATAGCCAACCACCAGGTGCTGGATTGTCTCGTCGCGTTGAAAGCCCATTGTGGCTTTTTGATGTTATCTGCTCTTTTGATTGATTGTTGTCTCTTTGAAAAATTCCCATTTTTTTTTCTGAATACTCGCAGTTACTGAAAGTTAGTTTTTTTACTATCCCTCTGGTTTCTTTCGTCCCTCTTTTAAATCAAATAAGGAGATCTGGTATGATTGCAAATGTGACAACTATTCATTAATGTTCAATGAGGCAAGTGTTAGTAATTTGAGGCAAACGTACAACCTTTAGCAATATCGTATAGTTGGCAATAAGAGACCCCGATATAAAAAAAATAAAACAATTCAATTGAATAATCTAACGGCTTAATTTATAACGAATCAATTCAAGAGAACCAATTATGATAGACATGCACCAACTACAATCAATGCACTGCAGTATCTTGACTTTGGACAGGCACTTACTGAATGGAGAGGGTTCTAACCTTTTAGAAGGTTCCATCCCTTCTTTAACCTTTGACCATGATAAAACAGTACAACTTTAGAACAACATTCTTTTTAAAACAATGGAACGGTTTTAAATCATCTGATTGATACAGAATTACATATGCTATCATTTTTTTGTTGAAGCGACTTTCACTATTATAAAATTGCTTCTTAACACAGGAGAAACAAATGAAATGTAGTATTCTTCAAACATATTTCTGAAGATGTTGAATTGAAAGAGTTGTGTAATCTTCATATTTTAAAAAGCACAGGTTGTTTTGCTATACGATACAAGTCTTATAGACACGCAGCTCCTAATATTAGGAAACTGTTAGATGGATTTAACATGGTTTTATAGAGGGTCAAACGTCGCATTAAATTTCATTGTATTGACAACGTTATGTGAACAAAACAAGCAGATATCATAGGTAAAAATATAAAAAATAGGAATGAATCCGTTAACATTGCAATACATGCAGATATATTTATGCATGTTTTCATCAAATATTGATATTTCAAAACTAAATCCTAAACTTATAAGAGACCATTTCAGGAGAGTTCGAAGAATCTTGTGAAAGACGTTGTTGTTGTAACGAAGATCAATTGAACGGGAAAGGTAATCTCAATTTGTAGTAGTATGTGCAGAAAAATCTGAACAGCTGTCAAAATATATCTCATTGAAACATGTTGAATAATTTTGCAATGAAATTCGATAGCTTATTCTAAAGTCTTGAAGAAAAAGCAACAGAAGTTTTTTCGACTCTCGCCTCAAATTTCAAATAAGAGATATCTTTAACCGAGACCATATGAAGTGAAAGTACAGAACTATAGGTCATTTTTCGGCCTTCAACAATGTTCAAAACTCATTTAATTCAGCAAACTATAAATATTACTTAGTGTTTTAGTCTTAGTTGCATGATTTTTTTTTTTCTATTAGTTGTTAGTTGCTTTGAACTAACTGTCTCATTTGCAATGATACCATATCTTCTTTTTTATACAAACAATTTCCAATTTTAATAAGAACAATGACCACATGATATATTATCTAATCAAATAAATCAAAAACATATATGATACATAAGAAACAAAAGATTGTCAGGTCCCTGGATTGAGACATGGTTGAGCATGTTTCCAGACACCCAATCCTCTACTTACCTTGGACAGTAGTGTAAAGGCACAACATAACAAAATTAAGTAATCAACTGAAATAAACATATATTTGTTAGTCTTTTTTTGTTTGTTCATTTATATATTGTGAAGTTTTGTTTGCCATTCATTTTCACTGAACCAGATCACAATTTTATTTAGGAGCCAGTTATAGCCAACCACCAGGTGCTGGATTGTCTCGTCGCGTTGAAAGCCCATTGTGGCTTTTTGATGTTATCTGCTCTTTTGATTGATTGTTGTCTCTTTGAAAAATTCCCATTTTTTTTTCTGAATACTCGCAGTTACTGAAAGTTAGTTTTTTTACTATCCCTCTGGTTTCTTTCGTCCCTCTTTTAAATCAAATAAGGAGATCTGGTATGATTGCAAATGTGACAACTATTCATTAATGTTCAATGAGGCAAGTGTTAGTAATTTGAGGCAAACGTACAACCTTCAGCAATATCGTATAGTTGGCAATAAGAGACCCCGATATAAAAAAAATAAAACAATTCAATTGAATAATCTAACGGCTTAATTTATAACGAATCAATTCAAGAGAACCAATTATGATAGACATGCACCAACTACAATCAATGAACTGCAGTATCTTGACTTTGGACAGGCACTTACTGAATGGAGAGGGTTCTAACCTGTTAGAAGATTCCATCCCTTCTTTAACCTTTGACCATGATAAAACAGTACAACTTTAGAATAACATTCTTTTTAAAACAATGGAACGGTTTTAAATCATCTGATTGATACAGAATTACATATGCTATCATTTTTTTGTTGAAGCGACTTTCACTATTATAAAATTGCTTCTTAACACAGGAGAAACAAATGAAATGTAGTATTCTTCAAACATATTTCTGAAGATGTTGAATTGAAAGAGTTGTGTAATCTTCATATTTTAAAAAGCACAGGTTGTTTTGCTATACGATACAAGTCTTATAGACACGCAGCTCCTAATATTAGGAAACTGTTAGATGGATTTAACATGGTTTTATAGAGGGTCAAACGTCGCATTAAATTTCATTGTATTGACAACGTTATGTGAACAAAACAAGCAGATATCATAGGTAAAAATATAAAAAATAGGAATAAATCCGTTAACATTGCAACACATGCAGATATATTTATGCATGTTTTCATCAAATATTGATATTTCAAAACTAAATCCTAAACTTATAAGAGACCATTTCAGGAGAGTTCGAAGAATCTTGTGAAAGACGTTGTTGTTGTAACGAAGATCAATTGAACGGGAAAGGTAATCTCAATTTGTAGTAGTCTGTGCAGAAACATGTGAACAGCTGTCAAAATATATCTCATTGAAACATGTTGAATAATTTTGCAATGAAATTCGATAGCTTATTCTAAAGTCTTGAAGAAAAAGCAAAAGAAGTTTTTTCGACTCTCGCCTCAAATTTCAAATAAGAGATATCTTTAACCGAGACCACATGAAGTGAAAGTTCAGAACTACAGGTCATTGTTCGGCCTTCAACAATGTACAAAACTCATTTAATTCAGCAAACTATAAATATTACTTAGTCTTTAGTCTTAGTTGCATGATTTTTTTCTATTAGTTGTAAGTTGCTTTGAACTAACTGTCAGATCAGTACTATGTGTCTATTTGTTGTTGTGATGTAAAAATATCCTGCTATGTCCACTCTGTGTTTATGGTAGATGTATTTCTATTTGTATCCATATGATCGGTTAAGCATTTTTCAACTTTTTTATAGTTTGTCTCGGGTTAGGAGAGGATTGGGATTCCACAAACTTGTTTAACCCTGCCACATTCTGTATGTATGTGCCTGTTCCAAGTCAGAGGCCTGAAATTCCGTGGTTTTCCTTTGTTGATGTGTTACATATTTATTTTTAATTTTATTTTTTTTGTACATTAATTAGGTCGTCAGGTTTCTCGTTTAAATTGTTTTACAATTGTCATTTCGGGGCCTTTTATACCTGAGTGTTGGCTTTGCTTATTGCTGATGGTCGTACAGTGACCCATATTAGTTAATTTCTGTGTCAGTTAGTCTCTTGTGGTGAATTGTCTCATTTGCAATGATACCATATCTTCTTTTTTATACAAACAATTTCCAATTTTAATCAGATCAATGACCACATGATATATTATCTAATCAAATAAATCAAAAACATATATGATACACAAGAAACAAAAGATTGCCAGGTCCCTGAATTGAGACATGGTTGAGCATGTTTCCAGACACCCAATCCTCTACTTACCTTGGACAGTAGTGTAAAGGCACAACATAAAAAAATTAAGTAATCAACTGAAATAAACATATATTTGTTAGTCTATTTTTTTTTTCATTTATATATTGTGAAGTTTAGTTTGCCGTTCATTTTCACTGAACCAGATCACAATTTTATTTAGGAGCCAGCTAAAGCCAACCACCGGGTGCTGGATTGTCTCGTCCCGTTGAAGGCCCATTGTGGCTTTTTGATGTTATCTGCTCTTTTGATTGATTGTTGTCTCTTTGAAAAATTCCCAATTTTTTTCTGAATACTCGCAGTTACTGAAAGCTAGTTTTTTTTAATTCCCTCTGGTATATTTCGTCCCTCTTTTAAAACAAATAACAACAGTTATAAATAAAAGTAATCATGTATGTAATACTTAAATTAAAAATAAGGAGATCTGGTATGATTGCAAATGTAACAACTATCCATCAATGTTCAATGAAGCAGGTGTTAGTATTTTGAGGCAAACGTACAACCTTCAGCAATATCGTATAGTTGGCAATATAAGACCCCGATATTAAAAAAATAAAACAATTCAATTGACTAAACTAACGGCCTAACTTATAACGAATCAATTCAAGAGAACCAATTATGACAGACATGCACCAACTACAATCACTGAACTGCAGACTCTTGACTTTGGACAGGCACTTACTGAATGGGGACGGTTCTAACCTGTTAGAAGGTACCATACCTTCCCAAACCTTTGAACATGATAAAACAGAACAATTTAAGAACAAAATTTAAAAAAAAAAAAAAAAATACAAATGCTATCATTTTTTTGTTGAAGCGACTTCTACTATTATGAAATTGTTTCTTAACACAGGAGAAACAAATGAAATGTAGTATTCTTCAAACATATTTCTGAAGATGTTGAATTAAAAGAATTGTGTAATCTTCATATTTCAAAAAGAACAGGTTTTTCTGCTATACGATACAAGTCTTATAGACACGCAGCTCCTAATATTAGGAAACTGTTAGATGGATTTAACATGGTTTTATAGAGGGTCAAACGTCGCATTAAATTTCATTGTATTGACAACGTTATGTGAAAAAAAAGCAGATATCATAGGTAAAAATGTCAGAAATAGGGATAAATCCGTCAACATTGTAACACATGCAAATATATGTATGCATGTTTTCACCAAATATTGATATTTCAAAACTGAATCCTAAACTTATAAGAGACCATTTCAGGAGAGTTCAAAGATTTCAGCAGACAAAGTTGTTCTTTTAACAAAGATATGTTAAACAGGAAAGGTAATCTCAATTTGTAGTAGTCTGTGCAGAAAAATGTGAACAGCTGTCAAAATATATCTCATTGAAACATGTTGAATAATTTTGCAATAAAATTCGATAGCATATTCTAAAGTCTAAATGATATCTTTAACCGAGACCACATGAAGTGAAAGTTCAGAACTATAGGTCATTGTTCGGCCTTCAACAATGTACAAAACTCATTTAATTCAGCAAACTATAAATATTACTTAGTCTTTAGTCTTAGTTGCATGATTTTTTTCTATTAGTTGTAAGTTGCTTTGAAGTAACTGTCAGATCAGTACTAAGTGTCTATTTGTTGTTGTGATGTAAAAATATCCTGCAATGTCCACTCTGTGTTTATGGTAGATGTATTTCTATTTGTATCCATATGATCGGTTAAGCATTTTTCAACTTTTTTATAGTTTGTCTCAGGTTAGGAGAGGATTGGGATTCCACAAACCTGTTTAACCCTGCCACATTCTGTATGTATGTGCCTGTTCCAAGTCAGAAGCCTGAAATTCCGTGGTTTTCCTTTGTTGATGTGTTACATATTTATTTTTAATTTTTTTTTTTTGTACATTAATTAGGTCGTCAGGTTTCTCGTTTAAATTGTTTTACAATTGTCATTTCGGGGCCTTTTAAACCTGAGTATTGGCTTTGCTTATTGCTGATGATCGTACAGTGACCCATAGTAGTTAATTTCTGTGTCAGTTAGTCTCTTGTGGTGAATTGTCTCATTTGCAATGATACCATATCTTCTTTTTTATACAAACAATTTCCAATTTTAATCAGATCAATGACCACATGATATATTATCTAATCAAATAAATCAAAAACATATATGATACACAAGAAACAAAAGATTGCCAGGTCCCTGAATTGAGACATGGTTGAGCATGTTTCCAGACACCCAATCCTCTACTTACCTTGGACAGTAGTGTAAAGGCACAACATAACAAAATTAAGTAATCAACTGAAATAAACATATATTTGGTAGTCTTTTTTTGTGTTCATTTATATATTGTGAAGTTTAGTTTGCCGTTCATTTTCACTGAAACAGATCACAATTTTATTTAGGAGCCAGTTATAGCCAACCACCGGGTGCTGGATTGTCTCGTCCCGTTGAAGGCCCATTGTGGCTTTTTGATGTTTTCTGCTCTTTTGATTGATTGTTGTCTCTTTGAAAAATTCCCATTTTTTTTCTGAATACTCGCAGTTACTGAAAGTTATTTTTTTTTATCCCTCTTGTTTCTTTCGTCCCTCTTTTAAAACAAATAAGGAGATCTGGTATGATTGCAAATATGATAACTATTCATTACTGTTCAATGAAGCAAGTGTTAGTTATTTGAGGCAAACGTACAACCTTCAGCAATATCGTATAGTTGGCAATAATAGACCCCGATATCAAAAAAATAAAATAATTTAATTGAGTAAACTAACGCTGAATGTATAACGAATCAATTCAAATGAACCAAGTATGACAGACATGTACCAACTACAATCACTGAACTGCAGACTCTTGACTTTGGACAGGCACTTACTGAATGGAGAGGGTTCTAACCTGTTAGAAGGTACCACCCCTTCCTAAACCTTTGACCATGATAAAATAGTACCACTTTAGAACAATTTTTTTTTAAAACCATGTTTCTTAACACATGAGAAACAAATAAAATTCTATATTCTTCAAACATATTTCTGAAGATGTTGAATTTAAAAAGTTCTGTATTCTTGATATTTCAACAAGCATAGGTTTTTCTGCTATACGATACAAGTCTTATAGACACGCAGCTCCTAATATTAGGAAACTGTTAGATGGATTTAACATGGTTTTATAGAGGGTCAAACGTCGCATTAAATATCATTGTATTGACAACGTTATGTGAAAAAAAAGCAGATATCATAGGTAAAAATCTCAGAAATAGGGATAAAGCCGTCAACATTGTAATACATGCAGATATATGTATGCATGTTTTCACCAAATATTGATATTTCAAAACTGAATCCTAAACTTATTAGAGACCATTTCAGGAGAGTTCAAAGATTTCTACAGACGAAGTTGTTGTTTTAACAAATGTATGTTCCACAGGAAAGGTAATCTCAATTTGTAGTAGTCTGTGCAGAAAAATGTGAACAGCTGTCAAAATATATCTCATTGAAACATGTTGAATAATTTTGCAATAAAATTCTATAGCATATTCTAAAGTCTAAATGATATCGTTAACCGAGACCACATCAAGTGAAAGTTCAGAACTATAGGTCATTGTTCGGCCTTCAACAATGTACAAAACTCATTTAATTCAGCAAACTATAAATATTACTTAGTCTTTAGTCTTAGTTGCATGATTTTTTTCTATTAGTTGTAAGTTGCTTTGAAGTAACTGTCAGATCAGTACTAAGTGTCTTTTTGTTGTTGTGATGTAAAAATATCCTGCAATGTCCACTCTGTGCTTATGGTAGATGTATTTCTATTTGTATCCATATGATGGGTTAGGCATTTTACAACTTTTTTATAGTTTGTCTCAGGTTAAGAGAGGATTGGGATTCCACAAACCTGTTTAACCCTGCCACATTCTGTATGTATGTGCCTGTCCCAAGTCAGAAGCCTGAAATTCAGTGGTTTTCCTTTGTTGATGTGTTACATATTTATTTTTAATTTTTTTTTTTTTGTACATTAATTTGGTCGTCAGGTTTCTCGTTTAAATTGTTTTACAATTGTCATTTCGGGGCCTTTTATACCTGAGTATTGGCTTTGCTGATTGCTGATTATCGTACAGTGACCCATAGTAGTTAATTTCTGTGTCAGTTAGTCTCTTGTGGTGAATTGTCTCATTTGCAATGATACCATATCTTCTTTTTTATACAAACAATTTCCAATTTTAATTAGATCAATGACATCATGATATATTATCTAATCAAATAAATCAAAAACATATATGATACACAAGAAACAAACGATTGTCAGGTCCCTGAATTGAGACATGGTTGAGCATGTTTCCAGACACCCAATCCTCTACTTACCTTGGACAGTAGTGTAAAGGCACAACATAACAAAATTAAGTAATCAACTGAAATAAACATTTATTTGGTAGTCTTTTTTTGTGTTCATTTATATATTGTGAAGTTTAGTTTGCCGTTCATTTTCACTGAACCAGATCACAATTTTATTTAGGAGCCAGTTATAGCCAACCACCGGGTGCTGGATTGTCTCGTCCCGTTGAAGGCCCATTGTGGCTTTTTGATGTTATCTGCTCTTTTGATTGATTGTTGTCTCTTTGAAAAATTCCCAATTTTTTTCTGAATATTCGCAGTTACTGAAAGTTAGTTTTTTTTCTATCCCTCTTGTTTCTTTCGTCCCTCTTTTAAAACAAATAAGGAGATCTGGTATGATTGCAAATATGACAACTATTCATTACTGTTCAATGAAGCAAGTGTTAGTAATTTGAGGCAAACGTACAACCTTCAGCAATATCGTATAGTTGGCAATAATAGACCCCGATATCAAAAAAATAAAACAATTCAATTAAGTAAACTAACGCTGAATGTATAACGAATCAATTCAAAAGAACCAAGTATGACAGACATGCACCAACTACAATCACTGAACTGCAGACTCTTGACTTTGGACAGGCACTTACTGAATGGAGAGGGTTCTAACCTGTTAGAAGGTACCACCCCTTCCTAAACCTTTGACCATGATAAAATAGTACCACTTTAGAACAATTTTTTTTTAAAACCATGTTTCTTAACACAGGAGAAACAAATAAAATTCTATATTCTTCAAACATATTTCTGAAGATGTTGAATTTAAAAAGTTCTGTATTCTTGATATTTCAACAAGCACAGGTTTTTCTGCTATACGATACAAGTCTTATAGACACGCAGCTCCTAATGTTATGAAACTGTTAGATGGATTTAACATGGTTTTATAGAGGGTCAAACGTCGCATTAAATATCATTGTATTGACAACGTTATGTGAAAAAAAAAGCAGATATCATAGGTAAAAATCTCAGAAATAGGGATAAATCCGTCAACATTGTAATACATGCAGATATATGTATGCATGTTTTCACCAAATATTGATATTTAAAAACTGAATCCTAAACTTATTAGAGACCATTTCAGGAGAGTTCAAAGATTTCTGCAGACGAAGTTGTTGTTTTAACAAATGTATGTTCCACAGGAAAGGTAATCTCAATTTGTAGTAGTCTGTGCAGAAAAATGTGAACAGCTGTCAAAATATATCTCATTGAAACATGTTGAATAATTTTGCAATAAAATTTGATAGCATATTCTAAAGTCTAAATGATATCTTTAACCGAGACCACATGAAGTGAAAGTTCAGAACTATAGGTCATTGTTCGGCCTTCAACAATGTACAAAACTCATTTAATTCAGCAAACTATAAATATTACTTAGTCTTTAGTCTTAGTTGCATGATTTTTTTCTATTAGTTGTAAGTTGCTTTGAAGTAACTTTCAGATCAGTACTAAGTGTCTTTTTGTTGTTGTGATGTAAAAATATCCTGCAATGTCCACTCTGTGTTTATGGTAGATGTATTTCTATTTGTATCCATATGATGGGTTAAGCATTTTACAACTTTTTTATAGTTTGTCTCAGGTTAGGAGAGGATTGGGATTCCTCCACAAACCTGTTTAACCCTGCCACATTCTGTATGTATGTGCCTGTCCCAAGTCAGAAGCCTGAAATTCCGTGGTTTTCCTTTGTTGATGTGTTACATATTTATTTTTAATTTTTTTTTTTGTACATTAATTAGGTCGTCAGGTTTCTCGTTTAAATTGTTTTACAATTGTCATTCCAGGGCCTTTTATACCTGAGTATTGGCTTTGCTTATTGCTAATGGTCGTACAGTGACCCATAGTAGTTAATTTCTGTGTCAATTAGTCTCTTGAGGTGAATTGTCTCATTTGCAATGATACCATATCTTCTTTTTTATGCAAACAATTTCAAATTTTGATTAGAACAATGACCACATGATTATATCTAAACAAATAAATCAAAAACATATGATACATAAGAAACAAACGATTGCCAGGTCTCTGAATTGAGACGTGGTTAAGCATGTTTCCAAACACCCAATCCTCTACTTACCTTGGACAGTAGTGTAAAGGCACAACATCAAAAAATTAAGTAATAAACTGATATAAACATTTATTTGTTAGTCTTTTTTTTTTGTTCATTTATATATTGCGAAGTTTAGTTTGCCGTTCATTTTCACTAAACCAGATCGCAATTTTATTTAGGAGCCGGCTAAAGCCCACCACAGGGTGCTGGATTTTCTCGTCGCGTTCAAGGCCCATTGTGGCCTTCTGATGTTATCTGCTCTATTGATTGATTGTTGTCTCTTTGAAAAATTCCCAATTTTTTTCTCAATACTCGCAGTTACTGAAAGTTAGATTTTTACTATCCCTCTGGTATCTTTCGTCCCTCTTTTAAAACAAATAACAACAGTTACAAATAAAAGATATCATGTATGTAATACTTAAATTAAAAATAAGGAGATCTGGTATGATTGCAAATGTGACAAGTATCCATCAATGTTCAATGAAGCAAGTGTTAGTAATTTAAGGCAAACTTACAACCTTCAGCAATATCGTATAGTTGGCAATAAAAGACCTTGATATCAAAAAAATAAAACAATTCAATTGAGTAAACTAACGGCTTAATTTATAACGAATTAATTCAAGAGAACCAAGTATGACAGACATGAACCAACTACAATCACTGAACTGCAGTCTCTTGACTTTGGACAGGCACTTACTGACTGGGGAGGGTTCTAACCTGTTAAAAGGTACCATCCCTTCCCGAACATTTGACCATGATAAAACAGTTCAACTTTATAACAATCTATTTTTAAAACAATGGAACAGTTTTAAATCATCTGATCGATACAGAATTACATATGCTATCATTTGTATGTTGAAGCGACTTCTACTATTATGAAATTGTTTCTTAACACAGGAGAAACAAATGAAATTCTATATTCTTCAAACATATTTCTAAAGATGTTGAATTTAAAGAGTTGTGTAATCTTCATATTTCAAAAAGCAACGGTTGTTTTGCTATACGATACAAGTGTTATAGAGACGCAGCTCCTAATATTAGGAAACTGTTAGATTGATTTAACATGGTTTTATAGAGAGTCAAACGTCGCAATAAATTTCATTGTATCGACAATGTTATGTGAACAAAACCATAGGTAAAAATGTCAAAAATAGGGATAAATCCGTCAACATTCCAACACATGCAGATATATTTATGCATGATTTCATCAAATATTGATATTTCAAAACAGAATCCTAAACTTATTAGAGACCATTTCAGGAGATTTCGAAGATTCCAGAGGACGAAGTTGTTGTTTTAACAAAGATGTATTGAACAGGAAAGGTAATCTCAATTGTAGTAGTCTGTGCAGAAAAATGTGAACAGCTGTCAAAATATATTTCTTTCTATTATGTTGAATAATTTTGCAATAAAATTCGATAGCATATTCTAAAGTCTTGAAGAAAAAGCAACAGAAGTTTTTACGACTCTCGCATCAAATTTCAAATAAGAGATATCTTTAACCGAGACCACATGAAGTGAAATTCAGAACTATAGGTCATTGTTCGGCCTTCAACAATGTACAAAACTCATTTCATTCAGCAAACTATAAATATCCCTTAGTCTTTAAGTCTAAGTTGCATGATTTTTTTCTATTAGTTGTAAGTTGCTTTGAACTAACTGTCAGATCAGTACTAAGTGTCTTTTTTGTTGTTGGGATGTAAAAGTACCCTGCAATGTCCACTCTGTGTTTATGATAGATGTATTTCGATTTGTATCCATATGATGGGTTAGGCATTTTTCAACTCTTTTTACAGTTTGTCTCAGGATAGGGGAGGATTAGGATTCCACAAACCTGTTTAACCCTTCCACATTCTGCATGTATGTGCCTGTCCCAAGTCAGAAGCCTGATATTCAGTGTTTTTCAATGTTGATGTGTTACATATTTATTTTTAATTTTAATTTTTTTTTGTACATTAATTAGGTCGTCAGGTTTCTCGTTTAAATTGTTTTACAATTGTCATTTCGGGGCCTTTTATCCCTTAGTGTTGGCTTTGATTATTGCTGATGGTCGTACAGTGACCCATAGTAGTTACTTTATGTGTCAATTAGTCTATTGTGATGAATTGTCTCATTTGCAATGATACCATATCTTCTTTTTTATACAAACAATTTCCAATTTTAATCAGATCAATGACATCATGATATATTATCTAATCAAATAAATCAAAAACATATATGATACATAAGAAACAAAAGATTGCCAGGTCCCTGAATTGAGACATGGTTGAGCATGTTTCCAGACACCCAATCCTCTACTTACCTTGGACAGTAGTGTAAAGGCACAACATAAAAACAATTAAGTAATCAACTGAAATAAACATATATTTGGTAGTCTTTTTTTGTGTTCATTTATATATTGTGAAGTTTAGTTTGCCGTTCATTTTCACTGAACAAGATCACAATCTTATTAAGGAGCCAGTTATAGCCAACCACCGGGTGCTGGATTGTCTCGTCCCGTTGAAGGCCCATTGTGGCCTTCTGATGTTATCTGCTCTTTTCATTGATTGTTGTCTCTATGAAAAATTCCAAATTTTTTTTCTGAATACTTGCAGTTACTGAAAGTTAGTTTTTTTACTGTCCATCTGGTATCTTTCGTCCCTCGTTTCAAAAAAATAACAACAGTTACACATAAAAGAAATCATGTATGTTATACTAAAATTAAAAATAAGGAGATCTGGTATGATTGCAAATGAGACAACCATCCATCCATGTTCAGTGAAGCAAGTAATAGTAATTTGAGGCAAACGTACAACCTTAAGCAATATCGTATAGTTGGCAATAAAAGACCCCGATATAAAAAAAATACACAAATCAATTGAGTAAACTAACGGCTTAATTTATAACGAATCAATTCAGGAGAACCAAGTATGACAGACATGCACCAACTACAATCACTGAACGTCAGTCTCTTGACTTTGGACAAGCACTTACTGAATGGGGAGGGTTCTAACTTGTTAGAAGGTACCATCCCTTCCCAAACCTTTGACCATGATAAAACAGTACAACTTTAGAACAAAAAAATTTACAAACACAATGGAACGGTTTTAAATCATCTGATCGATACAGAATTACATATGCTATAATTTTTTTGTTGAAGCGACTTCTACTATTATGAAATTGTTTCTTAACACAGGAGAAACAAATATATTTCTGAAGATGTTGAATTTAAAGAGTTGTGTAATCTTCATATTTTAAAAAGCACAGGTTGTTTTGCTATACGATACAAGTCTTATAGACACGCAGCTCCTAATATTAGGAAACTGTTAGATGGATTTAACATGGTTTTATAGAGGGTCAAACGTCGCATTAAATTTCATTGTATTGACAACGTTATGTGAACAAAACAAGCAGATATCATAGGTAAAAATGTCAAAAATAGGGATAAATCCGTCAACATTGCAACACATGCAGATATATTTATGCATGTTTTCATCAAATATTGATATTTCAAAACAGAATCCTAAACTTATGAGAGACCATTTCAGGAGAGTTCGAAGATTCCTGCGGACGAAGTAGTTGTTTTAACAAAGATGTATTGAACAGGAAAGGTAATCTCAATTTGTAGAAGTCTGTGCAGAAAAATATAAACACAGGTTTTTATGCTATACGATCCATGTGTTATAGAGACGCAGCTCCTAATATTAAGAAACTGTTAGATTTCCAATTTACATGTCTATATCAGAAAACACTGATCTACAACTTCCTGAATATAAGCATCTTTTTAAGAAAGGGGATCGATAACAACACTATATTTATTGCCCTGTTAGTATGTTTAGTATTGTTTCTTAGATATTAGAAACAGCTATATTATTACAACTAGAAGGATTATTTTTGTAGAACAATTTTTTTTTTTGCATGAATTTCAATAAGGTTATGTGTCTAATAAATTAATCATATCATATCAAACCCAAAACTGTCAAACGTCTATTTACTGGCATTGTTTTAATATATCTGTAGGACTCTAAAGTGCAATGAGGACGCTAAAGTACGATGGTCACGCTAAAGTGCAATGGTATACGCTAAAGTGCGATGCCTCCTACGTTAAAGTCCGATGGTCCGCGAAAGTATAGACGTACGAAACGTAGTTGGATTATGACGTTTATACAAAAAATTGTTAATGCCGGAAGACAAATTACAAATATTTGATTTAGAACTTTTGAACCAAATGTCAATAACTGAATTAATTTAAACCTAACTGTGCATTGTCGGCTAGAGAAAATGTGTTTTATTTCGGTAGGTAGAAGAAAAACTTGTAACCTGCTGTAGTCGACCGTTTTACTATAAGGCTAATAGATACAAGTAGTATTCGCATAGATATCCTGTATCCTGCTTTTATTGGAAGCGAACGGATACATTTGATTCATTGATTATGTTGCAGTTTATTTTGTGGTCCCTGTTAAAATGTTGTCGCTTTGATTGAAAAATAACGTCGACAAAGTTAAGGTACATGTTTTAATGCGTACATTATAAATTGTACATTGCGGGAAATAATAACATGGATGTGTAGTCACTACAAAAATGGAGAAAATTAAGCTAGGCGAACATCGTCTTTCAATATCATTTAAATCAATGCGTAAACAAATAAATGCTTCATATTCCGACAAAAATTGAAATTTGTATTTGTAATTAACAAGGACGATTGTAAAAAACGGATACGGGTCTAAAACGTTAGAAACTAAATCGTGTGAATGGCAAGCTACACCTATTATCACAATATTTAATACGCCCGTATTTTAAAAGTTCATTTACAAAAATTAGTATTTTGTGACACCTAAATTTCCTTTATGTCAATTATTATGGTCGGTCTTTTAGGATCACTCACTTAAGACTACTGTTAAATTAAAATGACTATCATATATGGTAGACCTTAAAATACTAGATTTTGCAAAAGGACTATTTTTACATATGAATATTCTTAAACGTTTTTTGAAGCCGTCGAACCTTACCCGAATAGCCTTATTGGTCCATCGCACTTTAGCGTGACATACCATCGAACTTTAGCGTGATACACCATCGTACTTTAGCGTAGACCATCGCACTTTAGCGTGACCATCGCACTTTAGAGTACACCTATTATCACAATATTTAATACGCCCGTATTTTAAAAGTTCATTTACAAAAATTAGTATTTTGTGACACCTAAATTACCTTTATGTCAATTATTATGGTCGGTCTTTTAGGATCACTCACTTAAGACTACTGTTAAATTAAAATGACTATCATATATGGTAGACCTTAAAATACTAGATTTTGCAAAAGGACTATTTTTACATATGAATATTCTTAAACGTTTTTTGAAGCCCTCGAACCTTACCCGAATAGCCTTATTGGTCCATCGCACTTTAGCGTGACATACCATCGAACTTTAGCGTGATACACCATCGTACTTAAGTGTAGACCATCGCACTTTAGCGTGACCATCGCACTTTAGAGTAACATCGCACTTTAGAGTCCTACATATCTACATAGCTAGAAGTGCAGGAAATGTTTATCATGGATGTGAATTCAATATAATTATTTTCAGTTACTGTATGATGATTAGTTACTATTAAAATAATTGTATTTTGTTTGTACAGAAAAAAGAATTAAGCTGAATAAATGGGAATCTGAGTGTTATGGTCTTATATTTTTTGCTTTGCTGCAAAAACGTCTATGGTCAGGTGCAACACAGTTAATCGAAACAGGACATGTAAGTAAATGAATAAAATAAATGCAATAAATAACAGTATTGACGAACATGTAGTGTGGTATGAAATTTATTCCTTTCACGATTAGACTTTCGGAATACGGCCGTAAGATCTGCCAATCGACGTAAAGCAAGTAACAATAGTTATTTATCAGTGTCTGTCCAGTGCTGCATACAACTTCTTGCGAAACTCTTTACATTCTTATTATATATAAACTATCTTTTTGATGTTGGGATGTACACGTATATAGCCCAGTACACTCTGTGTTTTAGTTAGATGTGTTTCTATTTGTTTCCGTCTGATGAGCTAATATGAAAAAAGTAGATATGGTGTGATTGTGGATGAGACAACTCTTCACAAGAGGCCAAATGCCAGAGAAATTAACAATTATCAGTTATTGTGCTGCCTACAACAATGCGCAACGGCAATACAGCTTCTGTAAAAAGCAATCATGCCACGTCTTCTTTTTATTTACTTGCTCTAAATACCAGATTATTTATGAGTTTTTTGTGTGTTAACTGATTTAAATTCTAGGACAATTCTAAAGCTTTAACGGTGTCGACAATTATGATGTTACAAGAAAGATTGCGTCAATAAGACTTCCAAATAAACAGCACTGAACGGTCTAAATTTGTAAATATTTCAGATTTGACAACGGTAGTGTAGTTACATTAGAGTCTGACTGACTATGGCTGAATAAATAGTCAACGATAAATCTTACGGGGCGATGGATCATAAAAACGATTCAGTACACTACAAAGTCTTTGCGCCGTGCTTGGAAATTTTTAAAAGTTGGTCCAGCGTTCGCTCAAATTGTATAAATTTCAAGATTTTGATAGAGTCTTAATATCTGTTATCCGAAATATCTAACATATTGTTCGATCGATAAAGTTCACATCTGAAGTTTCAAATGAGAAAATTGCGTTTCTCGACACCACCATAACTTTAGAAAACGGAGTCATGACAACCGACCTTCACACCAAAAAAAACTAATAAACACCAATTTCTCTCTCAGAAGAGTTGTCACCCGAAACACTGCTCCCGGAGCATTCCGTACAGCCAAGCCATCAGGTTAAAACGGATTTGTTCATCGGAATCAAAATTAAACCATCGTTTGGGGCAACTCAGACAGTAACTTAAATCAAGAGGTTATAAGAACAAAGATATTTCAGAAGCTTTCGGTAAAGCAAAAGAAAAAGACCGAACAAACCTACTTGAATACAAAGAAAAGACGGCCCAGACAAATAAAATCCCGTTTGTTGTTAGCTTTTATACTGACCTGACAAATCTTTCATCAATTGTCCACAAACACTGGCGTCTTATTGGAAATGATCCTTCCTTTAAAGAGATGTTTCTATCACCTCCCGTTATGGCTTACCGCCGACCCAAAAACCTTTTAGACTTGTTATATATATATATGAATAAATTATATAATACACGACATTGTTTATGACATTAGAATTTCAGCTTCTTCTATGACTGATGACTTAGATGTTATTTCAAACTGGGCTTATTTATCGTGATCATTGGCTGTTTGGTTGCATTCAAAGAAAAACATTGTGTGTTAACTAGAATGGAAAGGGGCATCTACCTGTATATTTTTAAATTAAAATAATGTGGAAGAAATTGAAAACTAAATAATCAGAGATAAGATTTTATTTATAAGCTTTATGGACCACACATAAAATGTATTATATTCATAGAGAAACATGCTTTTGTCCATCTGCAAACCTTACTATCAACATAACATTTCAATTTCAAGAACCAACCATATGAAATCATATTTAAGAAGCCAACCATAATATTTCATCTAAATTAAACGTACCACATAACATTTCATTTTAAAGAAACCAACAATATAACATTTCTTAACACATTTCATTGCCGTAGTCTTTCATTTTATGACCATGATCTATTCCACTTTCACAAATAAGCTGCGGATATTTTCTGTATTTGTGAACCACAGATTCAACTTTGAACCATGGGAACTTTGTTTGGTTTTTTTTCTCTACTAGAACTAATCTCGGACATAAAACTAGTCCATTTTATTGGACAAGGCAATCAAACCATTCTTGGCGGATATTTGTAATATACTTATCGTCCTTCCCTACGCCTATATCACCCTGCTCTGTCGCCCCGTAATTCTCGTATCAAGGCTTCAAAACGAGACCAGGCATAATCAGCGACGTCACAGTTTGAGAGGAGAACTTATCAGCGACGTCACAATGCGAGAGGAGACATTATCAAGTTTGCTTTCGTCAAGCATAAAACTATCTTAGGAAAAGTGAAAATTGCAGTAAGAAAACGACAAAAAGATAATCGGAGTTTCTTCTTATATAGATATCGTAAAATATCAGTCGCTCAACATAATGTGAAATATTTTAGCTCGTTCGCTGCTCTCACTCGCCAAAAAGGTTCACATTGTGGCTCGCGGCTGATATTTTACGATATCAATGTGTAGAAAACCCGATAATCTATACATATCGCGGTGCTTGGATGACATTTTGAGACGAAAAAATTGTTTAAGGTGTTTAATCTGCATGTCTTCATTTTGTTGCTATCATTAATAGTACGACGGTGAGTGCATGATTGATACAATTACAACATCAAAGTTAAAAGTGGTATTTTCGCAAATTTTACGGTTGAATTCACTACCTTAACTGCTGATAATAGCTGATAATAGATAAAAAGGGGAAATATTTCCAATACGATACGAACCGTACATACCGTTCTCTCTGAATAACCGAGGATTATTTTATCGATTAATTTTAGCTTTTAAAGAAAGGTAAAAGATATGAAGAATCAATCCATGACACAAGATAAGGATAAAACAACAAAAAGCAAAGGAAATATACTCATCATTGATACCATTATTAAATCGTGTACAAACCGCGTTTGTATTTATGTTCTTCATCTCAAATCTACAGTGAGGCCTTCAACACGGAGCAAAAAACAATCAAGTCTTTGCAAGTTTAAGTCAGCGCCTACCATTAGCTGAAACAGAATGTTTAGAGTTATTTAGGTATCAAATGAAACGGGAATAAGTGATTGCCTTTTTTAAGCTTGGAGTACGTAGTGTGGTGTGTGTTCGATTATAAATGACATTTATTTCAATTACATGTTCCAATACTTTTTTTAATTCATTTTTAAATTTATTGTTTTTAGATAGATCTATATAAAAAAAAATACCCACACTTACAAACATGATCACACAAAACAAATCATTATCCTTCAGAAATACAGGAATGGGCGGGAAAAAAATGATTGTCAATGATTTTCTCTATGCAATTTAAATCTCTTTCTCTTATATACATGAGAAATATGGAAATAATTTCTACATAAAACAAACTTGAATTCATAAGTCGAACTAAGCACTTAAAAGATGTTAATCCTGGTGATGTTAATGCAATGAGAAATCCGGTGCCATAGCCCAATGTACATATCTTTTTTTCATTTTTCTGATGGGACACTTGTATTAATGATGACACATCGAAACACTTACCTGAAATGGTTACCAGTTTTTTCATGATACCAAAGTTTGTGACAAAACCGCATACGTTGAATTTTGATAAATGTCAATTTAAAAGCAGCAATAACTGCGGATTTATGAATGTTCGTTGTCAACTTGTTGATTGTGTTGGTTTACGTGAACAACGATTTCAAATATTTACATATTTCGTATTAAAAAGAATTGGTAGGTGCTATTTCAATTTAGATTCTGTTGCATTTATCGGACATTTATGGTTTTTAGAAAGTCAAGATGGCGGGGTACTCCTTAGTTACGACATGCCTTTGTGCTTTTAATGGTATAATTAGAAGTGGGACATTAAAAGACGTATCGTATTCGTATCTGATACGTTGACGTATCTGAACGTATCTACTGTTTGTTCATGAAGTGCTAGCGTTTATTTTTCACAAAGTGTCATAAACAACCTTTAAATTTCAAAAAAATCATATTGCTGAGTTACCATTGCAATCACTACATGTAATAGTCCTCTATCTAACACGCACTGAATTGTCATATATAAGAGGACAAGTGGAAAGGCTGTGGATTTTCTATAAAATGGCAATATGTTTAGCAATGAAAAATCAAAATGGTACAATTATTTATGTTATTTGTTTTATAATTGAACTTCATGCATAGGTAATTCTAATGATTCAAATATCGAGTGCTAAAACATGTACAAGTATATAGATTTACACAAAATCACGTGATTGTTAAATGTATGTAAATGTTAGCTTTTACATGTACTGTCGTCCATGTAATGTTTTCATAATTGTATCATACGAACTGTAAATATATATCGTAAATACATCACTTTAAGGGCAATATATGTGATTAAGTCAGCATTTTGACATACAAGAAGCACGAATATAACCATAATACATGAGGATACGTCAACGCATCATACGATACGCCTTTGAATGTCCAACTTCTTTATATAATAGCCATCAAAAAAAATATGTAAATTAGTAATCGCGTATGTTTGGCTGAAGAGTTATAAGGATTAAACACATTTTTTTCTAGAGGTATGGATGTGTTAACCGGGTCTCTTACTCACAAACTTGAGTACGGACTCCGGACTTTTTTTCAGTATGTAAGTTAATCGCCACGGTTTACACATCAATAGAAAAATGTATTTAATCCCATAGTACTTTTGCATTGTTGAGTATTGATTTCAATCCAATCAGTTGAATAATCATCAGATGACAATATTGTCTGTTTGTAGGCAAAGAGATCTAAAAGGAAGTTGTTGGGAATTTTTTTCTTCTTCTTTTTTGTAACAAAACAAACAACAATATGTAAGACTAAGATAAACGATGACAACTTTTTCAGATTGGTATCCATCATATCCTAGTCGGGTGTGTCATATTAGACGACGAAATCAATAGTTGGAAAACAACTAAAGTCTGTAAGGAAAAACTCCAACGTTTGAAAAGGTATTATAGAAAACAGTTTTGAATATTAACTTTTTCGTAATATATTGCTATTGTATTCGCTTCTTGCATAGTTTATATGATTATAATTGAACTCCACATTTCATATTGATTTTGAATAAGTCGTAATGAGTGATATGTGTAAGTGTTAAAGTTGACATCTCAGCCTTTATAGTTGAAATGTGATTTAAAAAGTGCTGTTTGACGCGTTCATAATACTGATTTGGACATGAACCTTGAAAATTAATGTTATTATGGTTTTTCAAACACAACTCTGAGCAAATAAGCAATTGAACAAAGAGCAATCTCCTAAGTTGACATGAAATTAATCTAGCATTATATGTATTCATTGGTTATATTGCCCCTTACATATTCGGGTATTTAAATATGACTTAGTCATTTTTTGTGTTTGTGTGTCCGTTATGAAATGAAGGCGAAACCAGTAAAGCGTCATACGCAAACAATTAATTAAGTCTTATTTTCATTCTTTATCACTCATACCCAGCTTTTAAGTACAAAAAGACTGAATACTTTGTGTATGAATTAATCTCAATTATCGCAAAGAATTATTTTATAAATAAGCAAAACTTCATACACATCGTTGAATGCTCGCTTTTTTATGTTTTGGTTATTTGGTATTTTGGTTTGCTAACATTGATATAATATCGTGTTCGTTTATTTGTCGAATACTTTTTTCAAGCGCCTTTACTGAGAGAGCCATTCGCATAATAAGCTGCATTGACGATGCTGATAAGAAAATAGAGAATACAGAAATTGAAGCTATTGAAAGAAATATGATAGACACTATGGGGGAACACTATATTCTATATAAAACAGAAGAGCAACAGCAGGGAGATAATATCAATCATGCGGCAAGGCTTCTTTTAAATCATGGATATCTTAAAGACGCTATCATCACTGAAAATACCACTTACGTTGAATGTGACACAGTGAACAACATTTTAAATGAAATGTGGTATGGTACAGAAAAGATAAACAGACAGACGGTACGTGAAAAACTTGTTATGATATAGATTGATATTTATTGTTTTATATATGTGATTTACAACTTTGTTTTCAAAAACAGAAGTGCTGACTACTGAGTTGGTGATACTCTCGGAGAAGAAACCTCCATCAACAATGGTATCAAACCAGTAGTGTTAATATACTTAGGGGGGGGGGGCACTTTAGCAACACGTTTCGTTTTTACAAAAGACTTATAGACGATAGAATTAAAATCGTAAAAAATCTAAATAAAGGTCGAACGTCAAAAGCATTGACAACCCTCTTGTTTAAAAAATAAATGGGAAATTAAAAGAAATAATAATGTTTAAATTTCTAATTATATCAAATATTTTTTCCATTTTTCAGATTTTTGGCCTTATTGTCCTGGCTGCAGTCCACCTGCTTGTGTTGCCTTTGTTAATGATTAACATGGAGTACCGTCCTTTAAGTTGGTAAGTATAATGTTGATCTTACCAGAGATTTTAATACTCTCTTCTTTTTTAAACTAAGCGATCGACAAACTGTTGATTCCTTAATTAAATACTTTCGAAATGCAACTATATGTCAGAGCTTGTTGTAATAACAGAAGCTATTATATATCGCTTCCAGCGAAGTACTTTTTTTTATATCTTTATTCTCAATAAACCATATACATTGGTATAGAGAAGACATGCAATTATGTACAATATTTACAACAAGACAGAACAAACAAAATAGATGCTAAGACAATATATTGAAGTCCATTTTAGCCAGAAGCACATACACCTGTTTTAATCATCTTTATAAATTTACATAATTTAATCAATACTGATTTGTTTTTTGAAGACATAATATGTTTGTATTTGACAATATTTGCATTTTTTAAATAATAATGTGACAGACAATGTTTCCTGTTTTCTTCAAAGTATTTACATTCTAATATATAATGCAATTCATCACCAATATCATTTTTGTTACATAGAAGACAAATTCTATTGTTTCTAACTATATTGTTCCATCTACCCTGTTCAATATTCGTCTCCTTGAAAAAACCACGACCTTTGTTTTATCAACATTAACTTTTAGCTTCCATACATCTGTGTAATCTTGGAAACAATCTAAAAGTTTTTGAAGTTCGGTTTCTGATTCGGCCATCAAAACAGTATCATCAGCGTACAGAATGATGAAAAGTTTTTAAAAAATGTCAAGTTTTTCCTCGAGCTATTTTGACACTGATTTTAGGCCCTCCAGGTTACAGTTTTGCAAAAAAGAATCAAGATCATTTAAAAATAAAGAAAAAAGAAAAGGCGATAAATTTTCGCCTTGTCTTACCCCGTTACTACATAGGAAGAAATCAGATAAGGCATTGTTATATGAAATACATGACTTTGTACCTTGATACATATTTACAATAACATTATACATACATCCATTCATATTATTTAAAAGCATTTTGTACCACAGTGCATCTCGTCATATCGTGTCAAAAGCCTTTTCGAAATCTACGAATGCACAAAATAGTTTTTTTCTTTTTTAACTTTAAAATTTCGAACAATGTATGAATCACAAATAAATTATCGGTTGTTGAATAACCCTTTCTAAAACCACATTGGTTTAAAATCATGAATTCTTCAGAGAAAAGATTTAGTCGCTCGCATAAAATTGCGGTAAAAAGTTTCCCCATACAACTTAAAATGGTAATTGGTCTAACATCATTCGGGTTTACAGTTGGAATATTTGCATTTTCTTTCTATGTGCTATAATTGCTTTATCTAAAGTTTTTTTGTATTGTTTCTCCGAAGATATCATAATTTGACGATTTTCTTTAGAACTACTGTTCTTAAATTTTCTGACGAGTTTGCGATAATTTTGGCGAGCAAATTTACAATCATAATCAAACCATTTTTTATCCAATTTTACAGGCTTGTTTTTATATTTCTTTAACCCGCTAGTTTTGGTTACCCAAATGTTGCCCTAGCAGAATCCAAAAATAAGTCGCACATGTTATTAACAATCAGGTTCATTTCATTTTTGTCCATATTTGATTCAACTTTATTAATATCTTCAATTTGAGCGTAAATCTCTTCTACATCTATCCCATTATGAAAATCCACAATTTTACCATTGTCCCATTTTTAATATTTTCTGGACGATTACATGTATCTGTTCCAGTATTAAAACACTGATTGTTTACAACATCTTGCTTAGTGCTTGCCAAAGTTATCTGTAATGGCGAATGAACATCAGAATAGAAGGTGCAAAAATCAAGTACATGAAAATTAGTAAAATATTTTAACAACAGTTACTCAACACTACTAAATACAATAATCTACAATACTGCTATTTCTACATGTTAACTTACCATACTGTCTATCATCACCAATTCGACCATTAACAATAAATAAATTGTTTCCTTTACATTAATCTAACAATCGTTTCCCGTATCCATTTTTTACCCTGTCCAAAGAATTTCTTTTCTTTGGAATATTTGATTTGTCAAGCATATACACTTTATTTTCTATACAATCTGTAATATTATCGGTATGTTTATCATTATGTATAATAACAAAATCGTCGTCGTCTGCTATTCTATTCGTCGTTGAAATCACCAAGTAATGACACATATTTATAATTATTAGAAAAAATAATGTATTCATTTTCTAACTGACTGTAAGCTTCTTGAGATGAGTAATTTGTGTATTCCGGAGGTAAGTGAATCTGACGATACTTTGAACCAAAGAACAAACTGACTGTCAGTTGTTAAGATTTTAATTGTATTTGCATGTTCTAATTTGTACCCTAAAGTTATACCACCCGACCTATTTCTCGACACTTTCTTTCTATTTTTCATTCTAAATTCATAACCTGGTAAATCAATAATATCTACATCGTCAGTTTTTGTTTCTACTAAACAAATTATATAATTATTACTCAACAATGATTGAAATTCAGGATTGTTCAATCTTTTTTTAACACCACAACAGTTTAGACACAAGATATTTATTTCACTTCTTATGTATACATGTTTAGTAGTATTTAAAGTATTGTTACAGTTAAAAGTTACATCTGTCAAATGTTAGTTATGCTCTCCTTGGCATTCCTATAGGTGAGTTAATTCACTACTTGGGCTTGATCCAGATCTTTGTCGTTTATAAGGGCTACCGTTAGTATTTGCTGGGGTCATCATTATGTCTCTAAACCCTCCACTTGTATGTCCTCTGTGCTGATCATCCATATCAATGTGTTCTGTAATTTCGAATTGTTCTCCGTAAATGAATAGTTTGTCCCGTATCAAAGACACCTGGTTACCGTCTTGCTTCGCCTGTTTCATAACAGGATACAGTTTCTCACGGCGGGCTTCAACTTCTGCCGGGACTTGTTCATTTATACTAAATGGCTTTCCTCTGAGGCGAAATGCTTTTTGGAGTAAACATATTCATCAACTATATAAGAAGTACCGCTGTTATAATAATTTCTGATGTCTAAATAACCAGTTGTTAAGTTTCTATGGTATTCATCTACCAAATGAACTTAAACACATTTCACTATGTCTAACCTTCCTTTATGACTGAATATGATTACTGAACCCGAAAGATGATACATTAGTAGTAGATGATTATTTATTCAACTCATCTAAGTGGTTATGTCTGTTTAGTAATGATTGTATATA